>CM060900.1:225848978-226198978 GCA_030762935.1 Hymenopus coronatus | reverse complement strand
TCAGATAGAGGCGGCTAGTGTGATAAATGTTTTGTAACTGTTCGAAGATATTATTACACTCAATTTTAACTAATAATGTATTGCGTTACAAAGTTTAATGTTTGGGTTCATTTGTAATAAACCAGTAGTTATGCCGTAAATTTCGAATATGTTCTTATCCTTTCAAAGAATACACAAAAAGTAGTTGCAACAAATTCAAATAATTTATAAATTGTGGACGCAGCTCAAGATGCAAGGACATCACTTCAAAAGTACTAAATAAAAAGATAAAAATGACATTTTGGAAATTCAAATGGAAGTAAATTAGTGAGTTATTCCAAGTAATTTCATTTGGAACCACTATATAGGCAGTAATAAAAAAAGTAAATACTGGGGTAGTTCAAATTGAAACTCGAAAGGATTAAGGTATGTTAATTTATCACTACCTCATTCGTGTATGAAGACAACATTTTTATAATTCCTTGTACACTGATTGACATGCATATGCGTTAGCTAGTATACACATATGCTCCTTTGCTAGGATACTGCAGTAAATTAATTCCATTAAGCCAGGAATATTTCATTAAAAGATTGATACAGTGGCGCAATATGGTTCTGGGTACATCAAATGATATGTATAATTGTTTTAAAACTTTATTCCTGTGGTTAAAGGTACCAGCAGTTATAAAACCCCAACAGTACTGGTTTTCATTGGATGGCATACAAAATAACCAAAAACCAACGATTCTCTATTAATCTGTATGTACTGTGTGTGTTTATATGTTATAGTGATATATATTATATGGCAATGTTAAAAGAATAAATGACAAACGAAGAAACTTAGAGCAACTGGAACCAGAAAACTAATATTCCACACAGCAAATACAGTAGCAAGAATACCTAACAGAAGACTAGAACAGAACATGGAGGAAACACTGGAGAAGATAAACTTGGCGTCAGAAAAGGAAAAAGAATAGGAGCCATGATAATCACCTCTGAACCAGTATTGGATGTCAATCAAGAGATTTGTATATGCTTCATCAATTGGCAAAAATCATTCCACCGAGACAACTGGGATAACTTAATGGGAAAATAAACCCGTCTTAGTAAATTCAAGAGATGGAGGACTAATGGAGAATGTATATGGGACAGAAAGATAACAGAGCAGAGAGGAAGGGTACAATTTAGTCAGAGGAGTAAAAGGGATGCTATTTATCGACTGCGCTATCCAATCTATACGGATAACGGTAAATGAATAATATTTTAGAAGGAATGGAAGGTTTTAAAGTAGGAAGAGACACCGTATATAATACAAAGTATGCGTATGATGTAGTAGTTATGGCTAAAACTAAAGAAGAATTACAAAGGATGCTGAATAGTTTGGTGGAGACTAAAATATATATAAAATGGAGATAAATGTGGAAAATCAAAAGCGATTAAAATGTCCAAGGATGAGGAACCCTTAAGGTTTTGGTAGCTAAAAAGGTTTTGGATAATGTGTCACAATGTCCTTTTTTTAGGACGAATGCCCGCTTCAGAATCTAACAGCACCAAAGGAATCAGGGAAACAATTACAATGACCAAAAATACCTTCAAAGAAATATGATTCTATTGACAACAAAACTCGATTTGCAGCTGAGGAAGAAGCTTCTGAAATCTTACGTCCTAACTGTAGCTTCTTACAATCCAAAACAGATATACTGAGGGAAAGAGTGTACATAGAGAGCTTTGCAATGTGGTGCTTCAGGAAAATGGAGCATATTCTTTGAATGGGAAGGCTAACGAATGAAGTTTCAGGAAGAGGGCATGAAAAGAGAGTGCACGCTCTCAGAAGAGAAAAGCCAACAGGCTAATAATCATGAGAAGAAGAGGACTTCCACTAGATGTCAGTGAAGTAAACATAAAAGGAATGAATATATTGTGTAAACGAGGAATTGAGACACCAGATGACAGCTAGGAGAAAAGAAGCATAGAGTAACTAAAAATCAGCAGAAATAGAAAAATTAGATATTAGAATTTCACATTGTGTATAGACTTTTGGTGAGGTAGAACGGAAATAAGACAAGTTAATATAGTAGCAGTGATTAATCCCAAACTGTGCGCATTCATTGCTTCATCCATTTGCCATAGAATGAACAAAGCTGTGTATGTTGTAGATGAACGTCTTCAACAGTGTACACAGTAAACATGACACTATTTATATTTATGTGTATTGCATTATTAGATATTCATTAACGGCGCTGTACTTCTTTTGTTATATGATTTCAGAGAGATTTGGCTGTTCCATAACTGCATCAACTACATCAGCATCAATCCCGATTTCCAGCACAGCCCATACTAACAAAACTATGGATCAAATTGTGCAGACCAATACAAGTATGGTACAAGGATCCATAAACAGCATGGAATATGTAACTCGGCCTCCAGTAAATGTCAGCAAATATAAGCAAATCCTGACAGAAGCAATCCAGAAGAGTCAACCCAAGTCCTCCTCTAAATATCAACCAGTAAATAAATCTATTGTTCATGGAATAATCACAAGAGCACTTTATGTAGATGGCTTCAAGGCTTCTAGCAAAGCTCTCTGTATAAATGAAGGCAATGGTCTTAAATTACTGGTTGCAATAACATCCGCTCCAACTCATAATGAGGCTCGAAAGGCAATTCGATTGACTTGGGGGCACTATGGTATGCAGCGGGATATTAAAATACTTTTTTTCCTTGGAAAAACTTTAGATGTGCAGCTTTCAAGGAAGGTAGATGAAGAAGATGAGATATATGGTGATTTAGTCAGAGCTGAATTCCTGGATTCCTACAATAATTTGACGTTGAAGACAGTCTCTATACTGAATTGGGCTGATAGGTTCTGCAATTATATCAGATTTCTGTTAAAGACTGATGATGACATGTTCATCAATATTCCAAAATTGCTAAGCTTCATAGAGAAACATTCTAATGATAAAAACTCTATTTTTGGAAGAGTCGCAAAACAATGGAGACCAATAAGAAATAAAGAATCTAAGTATTATGTATCACCACAACAATACCAGCCGTCAGTATTCCCAGATTTTACTACTGGACCAGCATATTTGCTTACAGGAGATTTAATACACAGCCTTTTGGAAGTAGCTCTCAACAGATCATATCTGAAATTGGAGGATGTTTTCATCACAGGAACTGTAGCTGAGCAGATTAATGCAAAAAGGTGTCATGTTAATGCGTTCCTGAATACACAGGTGGCATTAAATGCCTGCACAATTCAAAACAGCATAAGTATACACATGGTGAAATTTCATCAACAGTTTGATATTTGGAAAAAGCTTTTGGACGGCACGTCAAAATGCACAAAAATATAAAAAAAGGACTTGATTTAATATAAGAGATTATTTGATAAACTCATAATTTTACAGTATTTATTTACCATCCAGTGTAAACTATATAAAGTGCCATTTGTTTTGGACTTCATCTGTTGTACAAAGGTTTAGATGGATACAGGAAGACAATTACTTCGAAAAAAGTATAGTGACAGTCTAAAATGTATTACTAAAACCTATAAGTATCTCTGTTTCATATCAGTGGTCTGTGAGCATGTGTTATTATAGTAAGAAAAACCAGTATTGGAATGGTGCTTTAGTTTTCGGTATTCTGATCTTACTTCTCTACCATCACTACACTATTACTACATCTTTGCATGAGGATGTTTTAAAATGTTAGAAATGGAATTAATTGGCATTGTTGTATGACATACAAAGGACATTCTCCTCGCCGAAGCCTGGCTTCCAATTGCATTTGATTATTGTGCCAATATACCCAGTTAACCACCACCACCACCACCACCACCACCACCACCACCATCATCATCATCATCATCATCATCAGTATTTATACATTGTATTTGAGTTACTAAATAAATCATAACATGGTTTCAAAATAATCTGGCGAAGTTTGAGATGATAGGCACATCCAGGTTAGTAATAAAGCCGCTTGGATAATTTTAGAAGATAAGAACTAGTTAAAGAATGATATTTAAATAGCTTTGGCATTTTTTGCTTTTATTTTTATAATGGCAGCAATAATCTCTTGAAATATACACAAAGTCCATAGTATAAATGCAATATATTCATACAAACATAATCATGAATTTGTGAACGTTTAAAGGTTTATAACGCTTCATTTCTACTTGGTAACGTAAAAGGATATTAAGAAACATGGTTTAAAAACGAATTGGTTCACTCTAATCGGAAGTTAGTGATGTAGTTCTGTTTTCTTTCTTTCTTATTATTTTACACTAGTGTTGAATAAGATCGATACATTTAGCGATACAAAGAAGCTAAATCCGAAGTTAAATTCATATTTCAAAATGTTCATACACTAACATCTTCCATTTCGACGGTTTCACTGACCACAAGAAGTTACGTAATGTAAGTACTTGTTTTGTTCTTCTACAAGGCTCGTTCTTCTTCACCTCTTGTCCTAGATCAGCAGGAGATCCCTCCGCCATTCAACTAGCTGATCGTCTTCTGTCTGAGGCGAAGTGCACGCTCTCTGTATTAAGATGGAAGGATCATTTGCTTTATTAACTCTATCTCCCATGAGGTAATTGGAGGAATTTCAGAATGATACCAGAAGACGGATTTCAAAATTTTAAAAATTCTCGATACTACTGTAAAGGAAAATTGTCTCCCAAACATACAATTGTAATGGCCTTTGGACTTAATCAATTTTCTTTTATTTTTGAAGACGCTTGTCCAAAATGGTTGGACACAGCAAATCTATCCATTGATTTTAAATTACTATTTCTCTGATGTTCAATTATACAGATTTTTAAGCGTTATATTTTTCTACCAATGTATATGTCATTATTAGGGAATGGGCTTTTAGGTGCTAAAAAGTTAAATTAATTTTTTTCGTAGTCGGCTTACCCTCCCCGTGTATAGGATTTACAAGCGGATGCCTAGGGGCCAGAGTCCTGTCGGGGAGCCAACGGCACGAAACCGCAGAATGGAGAACCTGGAACGAGTGGTCGGCCCCTAGCCAGGCATGAGCGTGAGGAAGTGGGTGATATGAACTGCAAGCGAAATGGGTGATACCAAGGGTGATGAGGGAGCATTTGGTGGAATGAGTGGCGGGGGAAACTGGAGGCGCCGCTTCGATCACTACAAATCCCACATGCGAGCGCTCGGGATCGAACCCGGGCTAGGGGGGAGGGAAACGGTCTAACAACTCAGCCACGGAACCGCCGTTATTTATTATTAGACGCTAAAATCAATAAAATGGTTGTTAAAAAGCTCAACATATTTTTTAAAAAGCAAAAATATTTTCTTTCATTTTCCACAATAGAACAATTTGTTGTAAACATGATTTAATAACTCACCAGTGATGCATAATTGGCATGACATGTCAATTTGTTTGAAATTCTTTGGAGCTGTGGTGCACAATAAATGATTTCTCTAAATTGGCCATTAGAAATCTCTGCCGATTGTCGCGGAGCACTGCCCAGTATTGGGAGAGCTGTCGTTCTACGTCACATGATGTCATTCTTGCATATTTCATAAGACACTCACCAGTAGTACTTATACTCTCGTTGTCTACTTGATACCCTCTAGAACTTGGGCAACTTGTCATACAATTTGTTATCCTGTATTTTTTTTTTTTAATCATTGATTTGAATTTTTGGCTTTTAAAGTTTACATTTTTAAACCTTTGAGTGAGTTGATTTTCGTTTCTACATTCACGATTTATTAACACTGTGTCAAGAGATTGGTTGTTGCTTCTAGTTTTAATGGAACCGCACAACAAACACAAATTAGCAGCAATATACGACGCGTCATTTCTTAAACCTTTTACCTAGCAGTTCTACTTAGCAGACTTTTACCAATATCTATTGATGAAGCATCATCTCTGTCCAGTTCATCCACAACCGATTTAAAGCTATCAACATTTTCCGCATAGTACACCACTGCTGAAAGTCAATTGCCCCACGAATAATTGGTGCTGGTGCTGATGCTGATGGTAAATTGGGGTTTTTGTTCATAACAAATTAACTCTTAGGGGCTTTAACAAACACCTTCTTTCAATTAGATACCAAATTGTCCGCATTGGGATACTGAGACAGAACAGTTTTGCACACCCTATGTAGCGCATTCACAACGCAAGTCACGTATAATTTTCGGCTAGCTCACGCTAAGTGCTTCTGCGGCTTTCTTCATGTAAGACGCTGCATCAGAGAAAAATAAGCATTTCATCGTACTTAACACTATTTGGCCATAATTATGTACGTATCTTGATTGAAGAGCCTAGCGACATTAATGTGATTTCCTGCTGACATTTCTTTGTAAGCTAGCAAAAGCGTGCGATTAGAAATTGTCTGTCATTTTCAAAAACACCTACCACTAGATTTTCCACTTTTATTGCTGTTGAATCTTCAGTTTCATGAATACACTCCCACATTTTCTCATTTTCGTACACAGCCCTGAATTTTTTCGTAGCACTTTGGAAGCTAGTGTTTCCTTAAAGTAAATTCAACTGCAGGATCAAAGTTCTTGTACTTCACGCAAAAAGCTTTAAATTCTTGATTGTTCACTTTGACTAAAGGAATATTCGCCGAAACAAAAGTTCGGCATGAATCTGGATAAAATACACAACCCTTGGAAGGTTCTGAATATGAGCTGAAGCTCCTGCTGCACGTAAATGCACCTGCTTCACAGAAGAACGTGAAGTCCCCAAGTTATACTTGTTGCCAGATAAACGCTGCGTTACTTGGGAGCGTTGATGGGCTTTTACAGACTTTCCACGAGGCTGACAATATAGCATTCTTCCATCTGTGCTGAATGCATCTCAGAGTTCTTTAACATACTGCTGCAACCGAAAACTTTCATTCCTTTCTACCTTCGGCATTTTGGTAACAACTCAAAACGTACTCGTATATTAAGCATTGCTAACACTTATGAACTGAAGAACCAAGAATGGAATAATAGATTGAACGTGTATTCGTGCTGAGTTTAAGTGCATGGTACAATATTCTGACATGTGAAACTCCTTTCCTGCGTGTTACGGATATAGTTTATTTTGCAGTGAACTGTTGACAACACGTAATCTAAGGTTACAGGATATGTAGAAAGTTGCATAGTTTCTCTTCTCACATACCAAGCTATGTATTTTGCCACACACAATAAAAGGAGAAACAAATCTTAGTATACTATATTGGTAAAATGCATTAAATATGTACTCCCTAATTAATAACTAAATTCGTTTCGTAGTCGGTTTACCCTCCCCATACTTCGGACTCACGCTCCCCTAGGACTTTCAAGCGAATGTCTAGGAACCAGAAGCCTGTCAGGGAGCCAACGGCACGAAACCACAGAATGGAGAACCTGGAACCATTGTCCTTTCGTAGCCAGGCATGAGTGTGAGGAAGGGGATGATATGAAAGGCAAGCAGATCGAATGATAGGAAAGATGATGATGGAGCAATTGGTGGAATGAGTGGTGGGGAAAACAGGTGAACACAGAGAAAACCCACTCAGACGCAGCTTCGTTCACAACAAATATCACATGCGGGCGCTTGGGATCAAATCCGAGCCTTCTAGGTGGGAGGCGAGGGGTCTAACCACTCAGCTACGGCACCGCCTAGTAATTAAATTATGCAAAATATTAAATTACATATTTCTATTCTACAATTATGCACTTTTATGTGAAATTCAACTTTGTATTTGTGACAGTGGCAGCATATTCAACATTTATGCTCAGTTTCGCGCTTATAACTGCAAGTAGAAATATGTGTATTCACTTAAAATTCTGTTCCGTAGTTATTATTAGATTTTTCAGTCTATCTGACAAAGTCTCTATTTGTCAAAGTATTCACAGTTTACTTTAAATGTTTACTTAAGAAAGGTTTACTGTGGATATCGACTACCATGTATACACACACACACATATATATATATATATATATATATATATATATATATATATATATATATATATACTAGGTAAAGAAGGTATTATATTCCACCAACAAATTTTATAACGAGATTTCACCGAAAATACATACTTTGAGAGCTCCAGAATCCCCCACCCCCCAAAAAGCATAGGTATTTAGGGAAAAGTAGTGTGTGTGTGTGTGTGTGTGTGTGTGTGTGTGTGTGTATGCGCGTGTGTGTAATGGAGAGCAGCGTAACTTGATATTTAAGTTTAGTATTTTCCAGGGATGCGACACAAATATGTGCAATAAAATCTCCTACCCCAAGCTACCTTTTACATGGAAGATCTTTCGAAGTTTTCGATTTTCCCAAAAAGTTCTCTAAGGAACTTGATTAAAATACCGCATATTAAAGATAATTAAATGAAAAATTGTGTATCCTGAGAATTTTAAGAATAGCCTCTGAACTCCTCTTCATTTTGGAGGACTTTTGCATAACTGGTAAACCGGAACAGATAGATAAATCCTTTATGTTTATACATTTTTTGTATAGCTAACAATTTCCGAGGTATTACTTGTTATTAGTTGCAATTCTGCAATGATTATACTTTTCTCAAACGGGAAGCTCCCATGTGTTTATGTTTCTTGTTTTACTCCTGGCATTGCACAGAGAAGTAACTTCAAATGCATCAATACCAACTATTTGACTATCACTTTAGGCTAGTGCATTCCCTCATTTCCCTCCTACTTACAAGGAAGCAAGTAAATAACACCACTTCTGTTAATGTTTATCTCGATTAGCATAATTTGGATAAAAGAATCTGTTGTAAGAATAGTTTGCAGAATAAAGTGTCACATGAATAAAAGTCATGTGAATGGAACACATCAGATTTTTCAAATCAAATATGTTGAGGCGCAAGTTGAATACTGGATTCCTTAATCATATTTTCAAACTGTTGAAATGTAGCTGAATGACACGCACACACAAACATACACACACAAACACATACGAACGCGTCCAGAGGATGTCCAGAATTCAGGGGCCGCGCCATGGCCGAGTGTTTTGATCACTCACTTCTCACCAAGGTGGTGCGGGCTCGATCCCAGGCGACTGCATGTGGAATTTGTGGTAGACAACGTGGCGCAGGGGTGGGTTTTCTCCGGTTTCCCCGATATCGCATTTCACCGGTGCTCCATCTTCATTCCAATGTATCATCAGTGTTATCGCCTTGCAGTGCCATATGTAACAAAAGCGGGCATTGAACACTATCCAAAAAAGGTCCCAGAATTCAACCGCACAAATTAGCAAGATTTTACAGGGATCCAAGATAAATAGTTTGAGATAGTGGACCTATTGACTATGGAATATAAATTGTTTTTACAGAATAAAAAGTATTAAAGTTTAGCACCCCAATGATATAACCACCACGGGCCGTATCCTGAACACTCCACTTTCAGAGGCTTTAGCGTTAAGTTTAGGTTATGGGCAAGGAGTTAAAATGTTGAGAGAGTTGGAGGTTCGTGTTTTTATAGGTATTTTTCTTTTTATGGTGTCTTCTTTGTACTGAAGCGCTCATATTTTGCTGCGTTACTCAATATAATTTATTCTTACTGATAAATAAAGTAAATGTAATGTACGATTAGCAGTTAGGTGAAATGGAGAAAATTTCATTAATTATTGAAGACCACACGGGATGAATGAGGCAAGTCACCTTTTCTGTAAATTTCAGAGAAATTTGGCACCGCTTTTAGTGTTCTCCAAGGTTGAATCTGCCGTTTTATAGCTTTTCGTGCTGACAATGAGGTTAGTTTCGTGTGGGTATTTTTACATTGAAAGAAAAAAACAATCAGGAAGAGAATAAGCTAAGTCAACTCAAAACTAAACAAGGATATGGTAAGTCATAGCAGTGGCTCCATCATAATTTATTACGGTGTGCACACTTGCAACAACGAATGGCCAACATTGTTGGCAGTTCCATTAAATGCCAATTTTGATAATGCTATAAATGAATAACAGCATGTCAGGCTATTTCAGTGTTTAAAATGAATTCTTCGGAGTCTCATGGCAATACAACTGCAAAATAAAGAAGAAATCCTTCAGGAGAATCGAAAAAAAAAAAAAAAAAAAAAAAAAATGTAAATGGAGATTTATTTAAGGACGCTCTTAAACTTCTGTGGTTCTCAGCGTCCCATTCTATACTGGGTGCGAAAGACCGCTAAATTTTGCTCAGAGGCCTTTTATCAGGCCTGAGATTCTTTTACATGCCGTAACTCCACGACATGGGACCAACGGCTTTACTTTCCTTTCGAAGGAAGCCATGAAACGCCCGAAAAAAATCCATTGTCCTCCGCCGTGTTTGAACCCGCGACCTTGGGTATACGAAGTTAGCATGGTAACCATTACACCACGGAGGGTGAGAGGGAGAATTGAAGATATCAGCAAAAAATTAAGAGTGTAATGTCACGAAGCAGGTGAAAATTGCAGATGTAAACGTTTTAAATATATTGGGTATTCCCTCTCCTTAAAATCGACGAGGTGACTCAACCCTATCATACACAGGTCCATAGTCCAGAGTCCAAGAATAGGTCGTTTACCTGGTTTACCTGGACAGAGTATAATTTCGCCACAGTACCTAACCGCTAAAAGCGGTTTTACCTGTGCGATATTATAGGGGAAATAGTGTTTGTTCACAAGCTTTGTTGTCTTTATCCGCCAGGCGGTGTTAAAATTCCTGCGCAACTTTAGGCTTGAGCGTAGCCGGCCATTTGAGCAGTCATCCACCCAAGTGATGACTACCCTCAATGCTGCTTAACTTGCCATGCCTCTTGTGTAGCCACCGAGTTAAGCAGGCCAGGTGGCAGGAAAGTTGGTAGGATTTGGGAATATAGGGGGGGGGGGGAGGATTTCCAGATTAATCAGGGGGCGGGCACTGCCGGCATGGTCGTCCATCCGGCTGTGACCCTTCCCGTTACTGCTTAACCTGGGGGCTATTGGTTGAAGGGATGGCAGTCTCTCAGGCTAGGGGCCCGAGAGCGTCCCTTGGCAGGGGGTAGGATTTTCTCCTTCTTGGCGCTCTATGGTTGTAGTCGCCCAAAGTGTGCACCAAGGCGTTGGGGTGAAAAGAAATTTTATCACACAACGTGCGGGCTCTTTCCCGCACGACGTCGATGATGTACGGGATTTCGGAGTAGGTATGTATGTGAGATAGGAATCTGCGCCCAGTATCGTAGATCATTCTTAGTGCCCTGTTCTGAACGGCCTGAAGTCTGCGGATTGTGGACGGTGCCACAGACCCACCGACCTCGCAGCCGTACAGGATCAGGGGCGGAATGATCGCCTGATACAGGCGCAGTTTGAGATGTGTAGGCATGGCGGATTTTAAAATGGGGTTCAACTGCCTGAGTGCGGCGTAGCCTAGCCCCACCTTACCCCTTACGTGTGGCGCGAAAGTGAGCCCGCGGTCGAGGTGGACCCCGAGGTATTTGGCGGCGGTGACCGATGGGATCTGCCGCCGCCTTAACCTCAGTGGCCGCACCGGACCTCGCCAGGAGAAGAGTCGAACTGATGGCCATCCTCCACTTTTCGCTCCACCGGCCGACGGCCCGGAGCTGTCCCTGTAGTGGAGGGAAACAGTAGCGGGCATTCTTGCTCTGTGCCATTATGAGGACATCGTCGGCATATTGGCAAAAAACAGTCCTGGGTTCCGTTGGGAGGTAGCAAAGAGTAACGGGGACAGTACACTGCCTTCCGGCACTCCCGCCGTTATGGGTCTCACGGAAATGACCTTCCCCCCCACTCTTACCCTGGATGAGCGTTCCAGGAGGAAGCTACTTATCAGGGTGAGATAGGGGGGGGGGGAGGGATGCCTGCTTGCTTGAGTTTGTAGATGAGCTCCTGATGCCAGGTAGTGGTGAAGGCCTTCTCCACGTCCAGCAGCACCGCGATCGTCTTGAAGTTGTCCTGGAAGCCCAGGGCAGCCTTCTCGGCGAGTTGCAGGAGCTGCAGAGTCGTGGAGTGCCCTCGACGAAAACCAAACTGGTGATCCGGTAGGAGTTGCCTTTCCTCAAAAAGAGGGGTGAGGCGGAGGAGCAGCAACGGCTTAAAGACTTTTGAGACGGTCGGGAGTAAGGTAATGGAGCGGTAGTTGCATGGGAAGACCGGGTCCTTGCAGGGCTTTAAAATGCATAAGACCCGTGCCTACTTCCAACAAGTTGGAAAATGGCGGAGGTGGAGAGACGCATTAAAAATCCGCGTCAAGTGGATCATGGCCGTTCTGGGAAGGTGTTAAAGCATGGGCGCCGTGACGCCGTCATGCCCCAGGGATTTCTTGGGGTGCAGTTCTTTAATTTCGGAGGTCACCTCTTTCGGGGTGACTATAGGAAGATGGATCCCGTCGTGTGGCGGCGGTGTCTTCTCATAGAGGTAGTATACCGTCGCTTCCACGAGATCACTGAAATCCTCATCCTGGAGATCCTCCCGGGGCTCGAATTGACTCTCTAGGTAGTATGCGATCACTGTGGCCTTCTCGCAGGGCTCGAGGGTGAGGCCCCCACGAGTGCCATGTAGATGATACTGATATTGGGTTTTGTCCCTCCTTAGGGACTTGATAATCCTCCAGGGCTTCTTTTCCTGCAGGTTGACGTTCTACATTAGGTTTTCCCAGGCCTGTTTCCTGTTCACTCGGAATAGCGACAGGAATTTGAACCTCTGGTACACTGCCCCTAACCCGGGATGGTGGAAACGTTGCCATAGCTTCCGGATTGTCGGCTTGGATTTTATCAGCCGCCGGAGTTCATTAGGGATGGTTCTAGGGTTTGAGGTTACAGACGGGATGCGGTGTGTATGAGGGCGTACCACCTTCAGGATCAGTTGGGAGAATGCCTTCGCCGCCACTTCCAGCGCCTCGACAGAGTCGATGCGTGGCCGCAAGTCGATGGCCTAAGCGAGTTCTAGGACTGCTGCATCCCAGTAGACTTCGTTAAACCAGTCTGGGATTGCCAGTGCTGGTATGTGAACATTGGAATCCACCAAGACGGGGTCGTGGTCGGAATCCAGTTCGTTGACCACCGAAGGGTCTACATGAAATGGGATGTTTTTTGGTGATCCTGATGTTAAGTACGTCCGGCCTGCCGCGGGCCGGGTAGAACGTAGCCTTTCTCGGTCCGTGTGCATCGAGGCTGGGATCTCTACTGATGAGGCGGTAGAGACTGCGACCCCTCTGGTTTGAGACTCGGCTATACCAGTGCCCATGCTTTGCGTTGAAGTCGCCTGCCATGCAGACCACAGGATGCAGGTTTAACAGGGCGGTTAGGAGGATCGTAGACAGCTATGAGCAGTGTGTCGAGTCAGCCAATGGCATGGCGAATGGGTCACGCCTCCACATTCTGTAGCTGTGGGACACGAAAAGGAGTGTGGGTGATGTGGCTTTTGATGAATATAGCGATACCCCCCACCCTGATGGCCGATCCTATCCGACAGATGGTTGGTGTAACTTGGCAACGAGAAGTTTATACCAGCATGCAGGTGTGTTTCGCAGACTAGCAAGATGTCAACACCGTGGGAGTTTACAAACACAAGCAAGCTGAGGTAGTGCCCCCTAATTGCGTTGGCGTCTGGAGACCATCACATTGCGGAATTAGGGAATAGTAGCTCCAGCGTGTCAAGCAGGATTTTTGGCTTGACCAGGGGACTAAGCCTCGGGTCGGACAGTTGCTGCTTACATTTTCGAACATTTGGGGGAGTTCTGTTTATGAAATCTCCAAAACACAGGGTTAAGGCCCGGAATTCGTCCATATCGGACGAGGAAACTGCTTCGCGGTATAGTTTTGTAGCGCCGCTTGAGGCTGCTGCTCGGTCGGGCCTTGTGATTGGCGCGGCTGAGCGGTTGGTTGGGCCCTGCTCTTCTTCTTCCTCTTCAACTTATTTTTCTTTTTTCTGGGTGCACCCCTGATTTTTCCCGCCGGCGTCTCCATCGTTGGTGTCTCCGTCGTCGTCTGCGTCGGTGGCACCATCTCCGTCGCCGTTGATGACTCTGCCTGCTGTAGCGTCGCCTCCGCTCTTGTGAGAGCGGCCTAGAAGGAGGACCCGGGGCGGACTGTTTCCGCCCCACGGCCTCCTTGACGGCGGCTGACAATGATGTTCTGATTAACCTTGCAGTCCTTGTACACGCTGGCGTGTGCCTGGCCGCAGTTGGCGCACTTGCTGATCTCAGGAGGGTTCGGGCAGAATGGTACGATGTAGTCACCAGCACAGCGCAGGCACGCAAACTTGCGCTCGCACACGTGACTGGAATGGTGGTAGCCCATACACCGGTGGCAATGCACTGGTGCACCTTGGCCATAAAAGCGTTCCACCTTAACAACCGTGTGGAACACCACTCGGATGTTATCTATGGATTGGACTGCACCTCCTGGTACCTTGTCCACCACAGCCATGAATAGCGGCATCGGCACTTTGACGGCGCCCTCGTCGGTTGCCGGAATGGTCTTACGTAGCTGTGCTACTGATGCGACAGCAATGACGTGTGCCTGCAGAAGCGCTTGCTTCACCTCTTCAGGGGTGCACATGGAGTATAAGCCCCATATTACACGACGCTCCATATGAGGGCGCTGGGGGGGGGTAGGAGTAAAAGGATATCTGAAGATTCCAAAGAGCCTGCTTTGCCGCCTCGAAGTCTTCAAGGGTGTTATTTTGTATGTGGACCTTGTATGGCTTTCTTTTGGCTTCAAAGCAGGCCTCTATTTTAGACGCCAAGCGTGGCATGACTCCAACATGATCCTTGAAAGAGTCTGCGATGATTGGCGGTAGCTTTGTCACCCTTTTGGTTAGGGGTGTCTGAGTGCCCTGTGGGGATTCAGCAACTGGCTGAGCCGAGACGGCGGGACTCGGAGAGCCCCTACCGTTTCTCCCCACAACGGTGAAACCGTCCGTAGGGGATTCAGGACGTTGCTCATGCCCCACCGCAGATTCAGGCAGAGGGGGAAGGGTTGGGGCATCCTGGGAGTTGGTGCCGGTCACTTTGTGAGGTGTGTTTTTCCTCCGTTTCCTGGTGTGTTCTGCCTCAGATAAGGTAGAAGGCTCGGGTATTTGCCCGTCATTTGGGTCCAGTGGCGCGGGTGCCCTTCGGCTGTCCACAGCGGACCGGACCTCCTTAATGGAGGCATCTGTGCGAGCCATTACGGCTTGAAGTGTCTTGCCAGAGGTCCTCGCCCTTGGCTGTGTCTTGTGGACCCACTGTCACGTGGTCTGTCCATCCTATATATCACAGTCAGTGTAAAGAAAGATGATAGTCAGAGAGTAGTAAGAAACAAGGGGGCCTGTTCTTGGACTTCCATTGTTCTTGTCAGGACCGGCCTTTTCCGGCGGGCTAGCAGGGTATCGACGTCCACTGCCCGCCGGTGGGGGCGGTGAAGGATCGCTCGCACTCTCGGGGCGTAACGGCAAGCTAGAAGAGGGTGCTAAGCCCACTGTAGCCGCGCCGTGGCCGAGTGGTTAGACCACTCGCCTCTCACCTAGACGGCCCGGGTTCGATCCCAAGCGACAGCATGTGAGATTTGTGGTGGACAAAGCGACGCAGGGGTGGGTATTCTCCGGGTTCTCCGGTTTCCCCCGACATCGCATTCTACACGTGCTCCATCTTCATTCATGTATCATCAGTGTCACCGCCTGAGGTGCCATAAGTACTTAAAGCGGGCGCTAAACACTACCAAAAAAAGCCCATTGCGTTGCCGCTATGATGTGCCGGTGTGTGGCGCTTGATGACTAGCCGCTCGAGGTAGTCGCCAGATGTAGCGCTGCCGTCACCCAGTGTTGCTACTGCTGCTGTCCAAGAGGAGCCGAGAAGAGTAGAGTCCAGAGTTCAAGAACAGGTCGTCCAGGTTTACCTGGACGGAATGTAATTCGCCACAGTACCTAACCGCTGAAAGCGGTTTTAGCTGTGCGATATTGTAGGGATAAAGATTTTATTCACAAGCTTTTGTGTCTGTGTCCGCCGGGCGGTGTTAAAATTCCTCCGCAGCCTTAGGCTTGAGCGCAGTCGGTCATTTGGGCGGTCACCCACCCAAGTGGTGACCACGCTCAATGCTGCTTAACTCGACGTGCCGCTTGTGTAGCCGCCGAGTTAAGCAGGCCGGGTGGGAGGAAAGTTGGTGGGATTATGGATCGGGTAGGTGGGAAGCTCCAGATTAATCGGGGGGGGGGGTGGCAGGGTTTCAGCCGGCTGGTCTCCCAACCGGCTGCGACCTCTCCCGTTACTACGAATCTGGGGGCTTTTGGCTTAAGGGATGGCAGTCTTTCAGGCTAGTGGCCCGAGAGCGTCCCTTGGCAGGGGGTAGGATTTTCTCCTTCTTGGCGCCCTATGGTCATAGTCGACCAAAGTGCGCACCAGAGGGTTGGGGTGAAAGGGTAGTTTATCATACAACGTGCGGGCTCGTTCCCTCACGACGTCGATGATATACGGGATTCCGTAGTAGGTATGTAGGATGTGAGATGGGAATCTGTGCCCAGTATCGTAGATCATTCTTAATGCCCTGTTCTGAACGGCCTGAAGTCTGCGGATTGTGGACGGTGCCGCTGACCCCCACACCTCGCAGCCGTACAGGATCAGGAGAGGAATGATCGCCTGATACAGGCGCAGTTTGAGGTGTGCAGGCATGGCGGATTTCAAAACGGGGTTCAACTGTCTGAGGGTGGCGTAGCCTAGCCCCACCTTGCCCCTTACATGTGGCGCAAAAGTGAGCCCGCGGTCGAGGAGGATCCCGAGGTATTTGGCGGCGGTAACCCATGGGATATGCCGCCGCCTCAACCTCAGGGGCCGCACCGGCCGCCAGCGACGGACCTTCGCCAGGAGAAGAGCAGAACTCTTCCCCGGACTGAAGGCCATCCTCCACTTTTCGCTCCACCGACCGATGGCCCGGAGAAGTCGCTGTAGTGGGGGGAAACAGTAACGGGCATTCTTGATCTGTGCCATTATGAGGATGTCGTCGGCATATTGGCACAGAACAGTTCGGGGTTCCGTCGAGATGTCAGACATGTAGGCAGCAAAGAGTAATGGAGACAGTACACTGCCCTCCGGCACTCCCACCGCTATGGGTCTGATGGTAGAGAGCATTCCCTCCACTCTCAACCGGAAGGAGCGTTCCCGGAGGAAGCTGCTTATCAGGGTGAGATAGGGGGAGGAACGCCTGCTTGCTTAAGTTTGTAGAGGAGCCCCTGATGACAGGTAGTGGCGAAGGCCTTCTCCACGTCCAGCAGCACCGCGACCTTCTTGAGGTTGCCCTGGAAGCCCAGGGCAGCCTTCTGGGCGAGGCGCATGAGCTGCAAAGTCGTGGATTGCCCTCGACGAAAACCAAACTGGTCATCCGGTAGGAGGTGCCTTTCCTCGAAGAGAGGACTGAGGCGGGGGAGGAGCAACCGGTCAAAAATTTTGAGACGGTCGGGAGTAAGCTGATGGATCGGTAATTGCATGGGAAGAGTGGGGTCCTTGCCGGGCTTTAAAATGCATACTACTCGCGCCTCCTTCCAACAAGTTGGAAAGTGACGCAGTTGTAGGCATGCATTAAAAATCCGCGTCAGTTGGATCACAGCCGTTCGAGATAGGTGTTGGAGCATGGGCGCCGTGACGCCGTCATATCCCGGTGATTTTTGGGGTGCAGTTTTTGAATTTCGGAGGTCACATCTTTCGGGGTGACTATAGGAAGATGGATCCAGTCGTGTGATGGCGGCGTCTCCTCATATAGGTAGTCCACCGTCGCCTCCACGAGATCACTGAAGTCCTCGTCCTGGGGTCCTCCCGGGGTTCAAACTGACTCTCTAGGTAGTCTGCGAACACTGTGGCCTTCTCGCAGGGCTCAAAAGCGAGGCCCCCACGAGTACCATGTAGGGGATGCTGGTATTGTGTCTTGTCCTTCCTTAGGGACTTGATAATCCGCCACGGCTTCTTTTCTTGCAGGTTAACGGTCTGCATCAGGTTCTCCCAGGCCTATTTCCTGTGCGCTGGGAGCAGTCGCCTTGCGAGGGTTTTGAACCTCTGGTATACTGCCCCTATCCTGGGATGGCGGAAACGTTGCCACAGCTTCCGGACAGTCGCCTTGGCTTTTATCAGCCGCCGGAGTTCATCAGGGATGGTCCGAGGGTTAGAGGTCTCAGACGGGATATGGTGTGTGTGAGCGCGTACCACCTTCAGGATCTGTTGGGAGAATGGCTTCGCCGCCGCTTACAGCGCCTCGACAGAGTCGATGCGTGGTCGCGGGTCGATGGTCTGGGTGAGTTTTAGGACTGCTGCATCCCAGTCGACTTCGTTAAACCAGTCTGGGGTTGCCAGGGCTGGTATGTGAACATTAGAGTCGACCAAGACAGGGCCATGGTCTGAATCCAGTTCGTTTACCACCGAGAGGTCTAGATGGAATGGAATGTTTTTCGTGATCATGATGTTGAGTACGTCCGGCACGTAGGCCTTCTCGGTCCGTGCGCATTGAGGCTGGGATCTCCGCTGATGAGGCGGCCCCTCTGGTTTGAAACACGGCTATACCAGTGCCCGTGCTTTGCATTGAAGTCGCCTGCCATGCAGACAACAGGATGCAGGTTTAACAAGGTGGTATAATCCGCCTCGAAATAGCGGCCGTCAGGAGGGTCGTAAACAGCTATCAGCAGCGTGTCGAGTTCACCAATGGCAAGCCGAATGGCGCACGCCTCCACGTGCTGAAGCTGCGGGAGAGGAAAAGGGGTGTGAGTAATGTGGTTTTTGACGAAAATAGCGGTACCCCCACCCTGTCGGCCGATCCTATCCGACCGATGGGTGGCGTAACTTGGCAACGAAAAATTTATACCAGCATGCAGGTGTGTTTCGCAGATTAGCAAGATGTCAACCCCCTGGGATTCTACAAACTCAAGCAAGCTTGGGTAATGTCCCTTAATTCCGTTTGCGTTCCAAAACGCGGCTTGTATTGGTCTCCTGACGTGTCTGGAGGCCATTACATTGCGGAATTAGGGAACAGCACCTCCAGCGTGTTAAGCAGCATTTTGTGCTTGACCAGGGGATTAAGCCTCGGGTCGGACAGTTGCTGCTTACATTTCCGAAGAGTTGGAAGAGTCCTGTTTGTGTGTTCCCCAAACCACAGGGTTAGGGTCCTGAATTCGTCCATATCGGACGGGGAAACTGCCTCGCCGTGGGTCGGCAGGGGAAAGTATGCGGGATCTTGGAGCGTCACCGCTGCGCTGCCAGTGTCCGCCGTGGCAGTGACAAGCTGCTCGGCGGGCGGCTGGTATTGTTGCGCCGCTGAGGGCGTGGCTTGTGTGCTGCTCGGACGGGATCTGTGATTGGCCCGGCCGAGCGGTAAGCTGGGCCCTGCTCTTGATTTTCTTCTTTTGAGATTTCTTTTTTGAAGAAAAAAAATTCGGAGCTTGATCTTCGAGTTGTGAACATGGCGAAGAAGAGACTCCGCAGAGTCGCCGCTGCTAAGGCAGCAACCGTCGGCTCTTCCCCGGCAGCCGCCGAGGAGGCAGAATCTCCGCCGCCGGCCGCTGCGGCAAGCCTTGCTTCGCCGCCGGCCGCCACCGCAGTCTCGCCGCAACTGCAGCACCACCCAGCTCCACGCCGCCGCTGCTCCGATTTAGCGGCGTTGTACGGGGTATCCCTCGGGACCTTTCCACCCGGCATCTGCTCACCGCCGTGCAGTCGAGGTGGCCTTTTTGCTTGAGGGCCACCCGCATTTACTGCGACCGGGGGCCAACGCCGCTTGTTCGTGTCGAGATGCAGGACCAGGCTGACTTGGAAGCTGCCTTGTCGTCAGGGTTGCCCTTATTAGGGCGACTTCTGGTCGTCGAGGCTAGCCGACAAGAACGCCACCGGCCCTGCCGACGCTGCAGTGCCTTCGGGCACTCAGCTGACGTCTGCTCCTCGCCGCCGCGGTGCCACTACTGTGGTGCCAACACCACCACCGCCGAGTGTACTGGGCACGATCTTCGCCGTCGACGCCGTTTCTGTGCCACCTGTCCAGCCGGATAGCCAGTGCTCAGCCGCAGCCTCAGCAGGACCTCCAGCCGCAGCAGCTCCACTCCGCCGAATGGCCCCACTGCAGGGGCCAATCACACATCGGGGCTGTTACAAGACCCGGACCTGAGTCTTGGATTCTTCGTGCACGACAGTTACGACTGGAGAAGAATCATCACTAGCTCCAACTCAATCCTTCACCCTTAAATTCCTTTACTCCTCTCCCTGAATATTCCGCTTTGACAGTCTGGGCCTCGGTCAAGTCTGTCTCCCGGTCCTCATTTCACCCCTCTGACTGCACCCTGCAGTCAGTTAAATTATCACCTTGAATCCGCGGGTGTAATCATGCGGTACCGCCTCTCCTTACTTCCTTCTAATACCGGTGGAGGGGTTTTTTAGTCGGTATGCCCACATGGGAGACCCCGACACTCGGGGTTTGCCCGGGTCAGTCCTTAAGGTGGATTTCCCCCTCCACTCGTAACTAAAAAAAAAATATTTTTTGGTCTTGGTGTACCCCTGCCTTCTTGCGCCGGGGTCACTGTCGTTGCGTCCACAGTCGTGTGCGTCATGGGCGCAGACTCAGTCGTCGGTTTTGCCACCTCTGTCGTCTGTGCTGGTGCCGCCTCCGTCGTCGTCTGCTAGAGCGTCTTTTCCGCTCTGTGAGAGCGGCCGACAAGGAGGCCAGGGGGGGGATTGGCTCCTTGACGGCGGCTATCGATGATCTTTTGCCGGGTTCGGCAGCCCTTGTAAACACTTGAGTGTGCCAGCCCACAGTTGGCACACTTGCTTTTCTCTGGAGGGTTAGGGCAGAATTGCACTATGTGGTCTCCTGCACAGCGCAGGCACGGAAGCTTACGCTCGCAAACCTGGCTGGAATGGTGGAAACCCATGCATCGGTGGCACTGTACTGGTCCACCCTGGCCGTAAAAGCGTTCCACCTTTACGACCGTGTGGAACAGCTCACGGATGCTATCTATTGGTTGGACCGCACCTCCTGGCACCTTGTCCACGACGACCATAAAAGGGGGCATTGGCACTTTGACGGCGTCATTGCAGAAATAATAAAGTGCCTTTCCACGTCACAGCCCAGCCACAAGAAGTTGCCTACAAAGTAGTAATTAAAGGACTTTACAATAATATGAGTTCCCTAGAAGTGGCACAGGAAATAGCTGCCCTAAAACTTGATGTCACCAAGGTGACACAAATATATTCCAAAAGAATAAGGGCCTTAGTACCAATATTTGTAGTGGAAATGCCCAACGAGGTCTCCTCAGCGGCCATTAAGACGCTGACGTACCTCGCCCACTGTAAGATACGAGTTGAGGACTATGTTCCCCCAAATGGCCACCCACAATGTGGCCGGTGTCTCAGGTTCCGCCATCTAACGCGGAACTGTGAGGCACCGCAATTATGTGCCAAGTGCGCCGGCCCGCATCATGTGCGAGTGTGCGATAGCACTACGCGCAGGTGCGCGCTGTGCGCAGCCACAAATCATGGGGCCAGGTGGAGGGGATGCCCTGTTTACCAGAGAACGGCGTTCCCTTCCAGACAGCAAAATATAAGGCCTAGAAACCACAATGCATGGAGGCATGCAACTCAGCAGCGAGGCACATATGCAGCAATGGCACACAATCGGCCAGCCACTTCCGAGCCAACTTCGACCCAACAAAGCCAACCAAGGGAACAAAATTCCGAAAACCCCATAGACAAGAAGAGCACCCCAAAGCTAGACAACCAGAGCACCCCAAAGCTCCTAGGGACCCTCGGCAAGCGGCGGCCAACCGACCCTCACAAGTGCCTAAAACTCCTCAGCAGCCAAGAGATCATTTTATGCTGGCAACTAGCACCCCATTACCCGAGCAGGCTGAAACATCACATGACCGGAGCCCGCCAACAATAGGAAAGGTCCCCTATCCTGCTGGCGGGTTCCCGTCACACTTCACCACCGACAGGAGGGGGCGGCCAGTACTCAACTTTGATAGTGAAAGTAAGTGGTATATCATGCAGCACGGTGGAGGCAGCAGCATGGAAGGCTACAAATCCCTCCTGGACGGCTTCCATGTGGTGTTCCAGAACTGTAAGACGAGAGGGGACATGGCTACCAACATAACAAACTATATAAGAGCAATGGCCCAGCTAGCTAAAGAGATGCAGCAAAATCCAGAATAACTAGTGTCAAATAGCCAAGCAACCACACCATCCAACACTCGCATAAATGGCAGGCGAAACCACCATAAACCTCCTCTCCTGGAATACCAGAGGGGCAAGAGCCAGGCTACAAGAACTCAAACATTACCTCCTCACCAATAACATTACAGTAGCGCTCCTAAACGAAACTCTTCTCACCCAAAAAGCACGCTTCAGCATCCCGGGTTACACAGTCCATAGAACAGTTAGGCCGGAGGGACAGGGAGGGGGTGGGACCGCCATAATTATAAAAAACAGCATCCAGCATTCACAGAAACACATTCCTATGCTTAACTCTATGGAGGCAACAGCGATCAAATTAAAAATACACAACCAACCCACAACACTAGTTAGCACATATATACCCCCGCACCAACTTGACGTTAGAGACTTAGACACACTCATCAACCTAGACAACATCCTACTCGCAGCAGGAGACTTTAATGCTATTCATCAAGCCTGGGGAAATTCCTCCAATAACCCTGCAGGTAATGCCCTATACTCGCACATGAATAAAGCGAGCAGCGACTACTTCATAGCTCATCCCGACACGCCCACCTACATACCTACAAACCGTCACGACACACCCCACATATTAGATGTCGCAATACTAAGAAACACCACATTTAGGTACGAAATTCAAACAGTAGATTCACTCGCCTCAGACCACTTAGCAATACAGATACAGATTGAATACACACCAATTTACCTACCCCCGGTTCTTTTCAGAAACTATAATGCCACTAACTGGGATTTATTCTCACAGCACCTAAACCGCACCCTCCCGCCACCCGTTCCCCCTCTCACGATCGAGGAGGTAGACCAAGCAACCCTGAACCTAGAAGGAGCCATACAGGGCGCCATATCGGCTGCTGTCCCACTTAAAGCCCCATCCCGGCACGAAATCACCTACCCACCGGACCTGCTAGCCCTCATGAGGGAAAGGGACCACGAAAGACGCAAATGGCAACGAACCAGAAATCTTGTCCACAAAGTAAACACGGCAACCCTCAACAGTCAGGTAAAAACGCGTCTCTCAGAAATTGCGAAACGACAGTGGGATCAAACATTAGAACAACACAGACCGGGTGGACAAGCAATTTGGCAGTTAACTAAAAGATTAATCAAAGAACCACTAAACATCCCGCCACTAATAAAACCCGACGGCACAGTCGCGAAGGAAAATGCGGAAAAAGCCAATACCCTGGCGATTACACTAGAAATGACCTTCACACCTAACCCGACGCTGGGCGATGAGGATCATGATGCCGAGCTGGAAACAAATATGCGTAACGTACTTACCCAGGCAGCGTACAACAAAAGTCGCAAAACAAACCAGGCGAGCTGCGCTGGATAATTAAGCACCTACCAGACGCAAAAGCCCCCGGACCCGATGACATACCAAATTTGGTGTTGAAGCACCTAACCGACGACGCACTGCAACAGCTATCTAACATATGCAATTACTGTCTGCAGGAGTGTTATTTCCCGACGCCCTGGAAAATTGCCAATGTTTTGATGTTCCCGAAACCAGGAAAGGACAGAAAAAATCCGAATAAATACAGGCCCATAAGCCTCCTGAAAACCATCAGCAAGGTCGCGGAAAAAGTTGTACTGAAGCGAATAACGTCACATGTTAAACGACGTGACATATTAATTCATGAACAGTTCGGCTTTAGGGCACATCACTCCAGTACCCTGCAGCTTACAAGAACAGTAGAACACATTACCCAGGGCTTCAATCAGAAAAGATCAACAGGGATAGTATTCCTGGACATCCAGCGTGCTTTCGATACGGTACATCACCCGGGTCTCATATACAAGCTCCAGCAATTGAACTTTTAACGACAGTATGATAAAACTGATAGCGCACTATCTCACAGACCGTTCATTTACAGTAACCACAAAAAATGCAACCTCCAATTCCCGCCCAATCAGGGCAGGCGTACCACAAGGAAGCCTAATCGGTCCGACTCTTTTTAACTTATACATTAATGACATACCCAAAACCAACCACACGCAACTATACATTTACGCGGATGACACCACCATCACGGCACAGTCCTGGAAACCAGAATTGGTAACCACAAGACTCCAAGATGCCCTGGACGACTTAGAGCCCTGGCTCAATAAATGGCGCATCAAAGTAAACACAGACAAAACACAACCAATCCTTTTTTCAAGGCGACTAAAACACGCACGACGAAGCGCGCCTCTTAACCTCAATGGTGACGCCATAAAATGGACTAATAAGGTAAAATACCTGGGAGTCACCCTAGACTCAAAACTCACCTTCGCGGACCATGTAACTATTATTAAACGCAAGGCCAATGCCCAACTAAGTAAAATCTATCCGCTACTCAACCGAAATTCAACACTTAGCCAACAACTAGGCATCTCGCTTTACAAAACGCTCATAAGACCAATCTTCACATATGCGGCGCCCGTATGGGGACACTGCGCAAAAAGCCGTATACAGCAACTGCAAATTCTGCAAAACAAGGTGCTCCGAACCATCGCAAAAGTTCCCCGAACAGTTCCCTTAGATTTACTACACAGTAACCTGCATATGCACACAGTGGAGCAATTTATCAAAAGGCTGGCCCTAAACATGTATGACGCCGCGAAGACCAATCACAATCCACTGATTCGGCAACTGGGACAGTATGCAACAATTGCTAATAAGCACAAGCGGCCCCTAGCGCTCTTTGACAGAAACCATTCCCCTCAACAAACACAGCAATGATTACACAGCAGATATAATCAAGCACCTTCAGGCTCTTGTCCCCCCATAAACTGAATTAAACCGTTGCCCAAAGTCCCTGGATGGTTAGTAACACCCCATCCAGGGCGGCCCGGGGTACCAGGGCAGCCCCAATGTTGATGACAGAAAGCCAACTCCACAGACCTGATCAGGCAAACTGTAAATAGTTATCTGTAATATATGTGTAAATATGTATCCATTAAAATAAATAAATACAAAAAAATAAGCATAAATAAAAAAAAAACAAGTTTACCTACCCACTCCCCATATTCCCTATATCCACATCTGTACATAACATAGAGAACTGTTTATTGTATATATGTTTCAGGACAGGCAGCTGACGCTGTGACCAACAATGCAGTTCCCTCTCCAACTGCAGCAACAATTACAGGTAATGTACTCCTTTGTTCGTATTAAGCATGACACCTACCCGACATCCTGCCCTCAGCATGAAACACCACTACTAACATTTAGGTCTCAGGTCTGGGCAACTTGCCAAGGCCTGTACCTAACCCCACTCTGTCTGTATACTCCCTTGTATACAGGCGTCTTTTTAGTAATCACCCACTAACATCAGGTTTGCTTCGGCAGTACCTGACACCATTTTACCACCTTCCTAACCATCCTAGTAGAGTAGTTAGTGCATGGTAGGGGAGGCGACGTAGATCCTTTTCGGATGATCGCCACCAGGGCTGGCGGAGGCGGGGCCACCCAAAAAAAAAAAAAAAAATTGACGGCGCCCTCGTCTGTCTGAACAGTCTTTCGTAGCTGTGCTACGGAAGCAGCGGCAATGCCGTGTTCCTGGTGAAGCGCTTGTTTCACCTCCTCAGGGGTACACATAGAGTCCAAGCCTCTAATTATGCGACGCTCCATATGGGGGCGCTGAGGGGAATATGTGTAAAATGGGACCTGAAGATCTCGATGCGTCTGTTTGGCCGCTTCAAAATCCTCAGGGGTGTTGGTCTGGATGTGGAACTTTCTGGGCTTCCTTTTGGCTTCGAAGCCGGCTTTTATCTTTGACGCCAGGCGTCGCATGACTCCAACATGATCCTTGAAGTAGTCCGCGATTATTGGCGGTAGCCTTGTGCCCCTCTTGGTTAGAGGTGTCTGGGTGCCCTGTGGGGGTGCAGCAACTGTCTGAGTCGAGGCAGCGGGACCCGGAGAGGCCCTGCCGTTTCTCCCCACGACAGTGAACCCGTCCGTAGAGGGTTATGGTGGTAGTTCGTTCTCGTCCGCCCATTCAGGCAGAGGGGAATGGAGGGGGTATTCCGGGAGAGGGTGCTTGCCACTTTGTGAGGAGTGTTCTTCCTCCTTTTTCTGGTCGGTTCTGCCTCAGGTGAAGTAGAAGGTCCAGGTATTTGCCCGTCATTTCGGTCTAGTGGTGCGGGTGCCCTCCGGCGTTCCACAGAGGACCGGACCTTCTTTAAGGAGGCGCCTGTGCAGGCCATTTGGCTCGAGGTGTCCGGCCCAAGGCCCTAACCCTTGGCTGCGGGTTGTGGACCCGCTGTCTCGTGGTCGGTCGTTCGTCAAAGTCACAGTAAGTGAAAAGACAGAAGACAGTCAGAGAGGAGTAAGAAAAGGGGGAGACCTGTTTCTGGACTACCGCTCTTTTCGCCAGGAAGGGCCTTTTTCCAACGGGCTAGCAGAGGATCAAAGTCCACTGCCCGTCGGTGGGGGTGGTGAAGGCCCCTCGCACTCTCGCGGCGGAACAGCAAGCTATTAGGGGGTGCTAGGCCCACTGTGTTGCCGCTATAAAGTGGTGCCGGCGTGTACCAACCGCAGACTGGCAGATGAGGTGGTCACTGGTCTTGGCGTTGCCGTCGCCCAGTGTAGCTGCTGCTGTCCAAGAAGAGCCCAGAAGTTCTGTCGTTCTTGACGGTCAGATCGCATATGAGAATAGTAGAACCTTCCTGCACCGTTTGTGTGTGTGCGTCGCGTGAGCGTCGAGCCTCACCAATGGCAAGGAGGGGTCGGCCCAATGCTATTGATGCTTGGACTTCCACCACTCCAACCGTGCTTGCGAGGGGAAGACCGCATGCCTACGATGTGCTGGTTATCACCCGGTCAAAAATTGTCCTCGCGCCAGAGATAATAAAAAGAATGCCACGAAAGCCCACACGACTGAATATCATTCAGGGAAGGCAGGAGGCACGTTGCGGAACACAATAGTTCTTTCCTCATCACCAATGTAAGGCGCTTGGTGTAACAAGGAGTCAAAGATGTGTCTGTGGAAAAGTGTTAGAGTGCTGTGAAACATATGTGGGAAATTCTGCTTCAAGCAAAAAAGCCGAAGTGTTTTAGAAGAACGTAAGGAAGACATAGTGATTTCATTGGATGCGGAAAGTGACTTATGTGACGTTGATGATGAAGAAATGGACATCAGTGAGGAGTGCGGCATATTTCCACTGGACTACTGATATGCTATGAGTACATGAAATTTATTCAAGTATAAATGTTATTTCCATACTTTAAGTACCCCAGTGTATTGTGTAGCTTACTGTACCGGAGGGGATTTCTCACCTCAGCAAGACCCCGGGAGGAGAGAATGAGATGAGATCAATTGCAGAGGGCAGCAGGAACCAGACTGCGACAGAGAGCCATCGTGGAGGGTCCCTAACAGTTCCCAAGCAGTTCTTCATCTCGACCGGTGAGCGCTAGGAGCCCACAACTCAAGTCTGAAGCAGCGCTCTGAGTATACCAACGACCCCCTCGCCATGCTGCCTCCGAGAGCTGAGTTTTCAAAGCGCAATCATCTCCACGAGAAGACGCCTGTACCGCAGTTCCCGCCGACACTTACAACCCTAAAAGAAAGGACAGATGGATGAAATGGAGGGGCAGTAAATTCGGGGAATGAAGAATGCTTCCCAACATTCGCCTAGTGACCCTAGGAAAAAACAAAAACATGGGTAAGAGGGATTAGCCTCGGGGAACCGACCTTGCGCTCTCCCGAAAACCAGTCCCAGACGAAACGCCTGAGCCACCTGGTTCGGTTTAAGTACTCTAACATAGACTACTATTTTTTTTTGCCTATAACGAAGAGATAGAACAAGCATACACCGAAGTAGCAAGAGATGGCAGCTCTGCCTCTCTCGGTCGTGCAAAATGTCAGAGCCGGAGGTACAGTGGCGCTACTATACCTGTTATCAAAGTGGTAAATAGAGTTTGTGGGGCATTAAAGGTGGAAAAACCCACCGTGAAGAGTATGACAAAGGGAAAGGTGCCAGTTGATTTTATTACATCATCTGCAATATGCTTACTACGGGAAAGCAGAAATCATGAGCCAGTCCTAACACTTCATTTGCTGCATTTCAAAGGGATGCGATTATGCAGCATGTACATCGTTATTATACGAGAAAGAAACTTTCTACTCGCGTGAAACTGGTGTGTTTACTGAAGGAAGTTGGCTTATTAGATGGCGGAAAAATACAGTCTAGGTAAAATGCTGAAAGAACTGAGCTTTTGGTTTAAAAATATTTCTGGGAGGAAAGGAGTGATGGAAAGATGTTTCACAGCGGCCGATTTTTGCGGAAAATTTCAATCTCGAAATTTAGAATTCCTTAATTAAACGTGGATAAATGCCGGACACATTAAGACATATATATACAAATGACACTTGCAAGGACAATGAATTTACCAGATGGGAAAAGAATTGGACTGAAGGCTGATTCATAACCACCCGAGAACAGTAATCAAACCGAAATCCAGAACGGAAAGCCATACTGGACACAAGCTTTTGGTTCAAATAACTGGGTAACGAGAACGGTAATGCATTTATTCTTCTTCTTTTCATGGTCCAATTTGCGCACTGCGACTTAGTTTGGTATTTTTATATCACTCCAATTCAGTCAACAATGCGGGTTAGCCAACGTCATAATTCTAAAAAATTACGACTAAAGTGAGCTCAAGGGACTGTTCCATGTCACGGACGCTTAGAACAATCTCTACAGCAAACAACCTAATATGCACACTATGCAAGTGATATGCAGTGCCCGGTAACGAGAGCGAGAAAGTTAAAACTTGGCGAAGACGAGTTTCCCGCTTTCGGACTTCCCGTCAATTGTGAACGCTCTCATTGAAATACCTACATGTATTTTAACCTTCTCGTTCTGGTTAGGGTTACAGGTTGTTGTGAACCAGTGTTGTATCTGCTTTATGACGGTGATGTATACGGTTTAGTTGCACGGACAATGCTGTTATTCAAGTCAAAGAACACTCGTCATTATCACGAAGAAGTGAATGGAGACACAGTCATACCTGGTTTCTAGAAGCGTCATTCTACAGTGATTGGAAAAGAATATACTTGGAGTGTCTGCAGAAATGACCAAAGCAGAGCTCATTGCAAATTTTAAGTCAAGATTATGCACTCATGAGATAGACACCATTTCTGCTGCCCAGGTCACACTATCTCAGGCACTCTAGCTCTCTCTCTCTCTCTCTCTCTCTCTCTCTCTCTGCACTGGCACTCAATGCAATTAAATTAGTTTGGTCCCAAGTATAAGGTTATGTTGCAAAAAATAGCACAACATTCTGTATTACTGATGTTGAACCGCTAGTGGTGCAAGAAATTCAAAAAGTGGGAAAGAGCTGTGGATCACAACTGGAAATTTCGGAGTCAAAAGGTAAGCTAATGGCATAGTGAAGGAAGGAGCAGGTAATTGCACTCTTCCAAGACGGCGACACCAATGATGAAGGCGAAGAAACTGATATTTGCCAGGACTGCGGCGTTTCTTCACTCGATTAAAATGTGTTGTTTAGCAGCCAATTCCAACTAACATAATGTTACTTTTCAGTAAGGTAACCAATTATCTCCATACCCTAATATTCTGTGACCGTATGTATGGGGCGGCGCCGTGGCAGAGTGGTTAGACCGCCCGCCTTCCACCTAGGGAGACCCCGGGCCTGGTTCGATCTCAAGCCCGGCGTCTGGGCGGGTTTTCTCCGGTTTCTCCCGCCTTTCATTCTACCAATTGCTACATCATCATCTTTCCTATCATCCATTTCGCTTTCATTTCATATCATTCACTTCCTCACGCTCATTCATAGCTACGAGCCAACCACTCGTACCAGATTCTTCATTCTATGGCTCGTGCCGTTGGCCTCCCGATAGGCTTCTGACCTCTAGACACCTGCCTGTAAATACATTATACCACGTACATTTATGAAGTAGTCATGCGATGTCCAAATGCATGATATATTTAAAATAGGTAGGTTCCTCTGGCTCAAAACTGGTGACAGTGTTTTTGCCCCCTCTCGGGGAATGTGGTGGCCCCCAAACTTGAAAACCTCACGGTGTAGTAGCCACGGCGCGGAGCACGCACATATGTTCGTTCGGGCCATACTACATTTACAATTTATTACATTTACAATTTATTACATTTACTATTTATAATTCAAAATCTATTTTAGCTGCCTGAAGTCCAGGGCTGTTGTTTTATGGCTCAAATGGAATCGCATGCATTCTGATAAAAATAACAGAAGACTGTTTTGTTGCGTCTTCAGTTAGGTTTAATTAATTGATTAAAATGAACCTTTTGGCATAATTCTATACCTACCGAGATATTTCTGAGTAAACGGTCAACAGAACTGAGGGGCCGAGTAGGTATGTGGAACAAGTGACAAATCGAACACATCCAGTTTTGTGACATATGTGATATTGATATATGACCTATACGTATCAAGACTTAGGTATGCTTTGTGGAACAAATGCCCATATTTGGAAGCAGTGTTTTTATAGCATTAAGGAACTTAAAAGTTTTATTTCTCTAAGTTTTATAAATGGAGATTTTTTCATGTTGTTTATTAAAACAGTCTAATAAATTTTCCACTAAGTATTCACAATTTTCTACGTATTTTCTGCTACATTTTTATTGGATACCTGCTCAGGAGGCCAACAGATCCAAGGAATTGTTAATTTTCAGAACCAAATGTATCAGAATGTTTTCGAAAATATTGGCTTTTTGTATTCAGTTATTTCCATTTCATAGGTGCGCTAATGATGATGATACTAGTAATAATAGTAATACAAAACAACAACTGAAAGCTCAAAAAATACACAATTACTGTTAACATCTAAACGCTTGCACTGTAAGCCCTTACCAATCTTCTTATTTTATATAGAACCTGAAGATCTAGTGAGTTTCAGTTTAGAAAAACAACAGATATTGGGTCCAAAATCTGGAATGCATTAATAAGCCACGAATGCAACCCGCTTAAAATCCCCGCCAAGCGCTTGCAATTCTGGTCCATACAGCATCCCTGGCAGTTCGATCTTCCCCTGGTTACGGTTGCTATGGAGCATGGGTGACGTCATTGACAAGAAACTGTAATGGAAGGCAGGGGTTTTATATAGAAGAAATGTCATTAAAAGTGATACAAATGATAAACCTTCGAACAATAGAGTGATATCCTTCTTTCACATAGGTAAGGAAATTCAAGTATACAACTTTAATATTCCATTGTACCTCAGGCTCTCAAGAGATGGGGGAATTGCTTGTTGCGTAGAATTTTAAGGGGGAGAGTATAAACAAAACTCCCCTAGCATGCTCTATTTAGTTGTTTATAAATAGCTGAGATGGGCGACGTTTGGAAATCCCCGCAAAATACTGGAACAAGACACTGAACATTTAATATTTCGGAGATCTTCTTTATGTATTACTTTAAATGTTAAATTTTCATACAAGCGTTATATACAGCTGTTAAAATTAGTGAACGTAAAATCTGCCGAGTTTTTCTAACATATCGTTACGTGAGGATGTGTAAATACGCAATTAGTGTATTATTTTAATTGAGTCGAACACTTACGTTCCTCTATCACGTGTCATAACGTTCTGCGTTTGCACTGCCTTTCCAGATAACCCACGTCAGTTACACAACAAGCAAAACAACTTAACCACCCTTAACTCAGACATGTAAGTACCCGATAAATTCAAGTATTTTAACACAGCTAAACTTGAGCCAAATTGCCTATTCCTATCTGTAGCATAGTGTTTTGTGTTTGTACTGGTAGACACAGAAGCTAATTCAATTACCATAAAGTGGAGGAACTATTGCGTGGGATTTATAAGTACACTATTCATGACATTTTAAGGCGTGTTCAAAAACTTAAAAAAAAAAAACAAGAAAAAAAAACAAATCCATAGTTTTGCTTGGATTTTTTAAAAACTGTTCACACATATTCAGAATATGAAACATATGACATTTTGACGGGCTATGTGGAGCCGTTATTAATATATTAGTGTTGTTTGAAACTCACGGTTACTGATATCGGTTCCACGCTTTTAATTTGAGTATATCATAGAAACAGTAGTAACTGACTGAGGAGGGATTTCTTCGTTTTAATTACCTTAAGAGATAAGATTGTTTGCATATGTGTTATTGAATGTTTAACATTTTTATAATATACACCACTGTTAAAGACCTTTTAATAAAATTATTGCTCATTTACAAATTAAAATATCTTAATCTTGACATATATAAAGAGGGGAAGTTTTGTATTTCACCCAAAAATTCGATATCGAATTTTCGCTGGAAATATGTTTTGATCCCCATAAAACCCCCACAAACAATTTAGAAAAAAATCACTTTGTGGATATTTGTGTTTTTAAAAACAAAGTCTATTTAAGTTCTGCGTTCTCAGGAGAAGATAATAAAATGTTTAAGATAAAAACCCAACCCTACGTGAAACTTTTTCGAAAAAAGTTGAGTTTCTAAAAATGGCTTTTACGATTTTGTCTAAAATAGCACATACTTAACGTATTTTATGGCAAATTAAATGTGTATCATGATTGGGGGGGGATAGCTCTGAAGTGTTCTTCATTCTGAATTACTTTTGCATAACTGGTAAAGTTTATGAGATAGACAAACTCCTACTACATATAAACATGTAAATTTCCTTGTAGTACAACATGCCTGAAGTAAAAAAAAAATAATGTAATTAAACATTCCGATAAATGCCTTATCATTGTACACTTTTCTAAAGAGTGAAGCTGTTATTTGTATATCTTGTTCTCTTGGCTGTGCAAAGAGCAAGGCATTTCAAAACCATTACCTAGCAATCCACTCTTGAGGCATTTTATTAACACTTAAAATCTACTGCATTCTTCTAATCCGCGTTTACCTAGAATGAAATGATAAGATAAATTCTGTAAATACGTACCTAGATTAACAGGATGTAGATAAAAGAATACTGCGTATGTAAGAATAGTTTGTTCAAGAATAAGTGGAAAAAGTGATGCGGGTGCAACACGTCAGGTTTGTCAATGGGAGTTAGAGACAATTCGGTATGGGGTAGAGCAACAACAGTGAATAGTCATCTGTGACTTTAATATTGTTAATATATTGCAACAGAGCCCGCCTGGGTAGTGTGGTGGTAGCGTGTCTGCCTCACATTCAAAAGGTATGAGTTCGAATCTCTCTTAGGGTAAGTTACTCAAATAAGTTTTTTTCGGGGTTTTCCCTTATCCTGGGAAGACGACTGTCGAGTAACTTAAACTCCATGGACCCTGAGATCATAATTTGAGCATCATTTCACGAATTTTATTCATCGTCTGATATGACCAACCAGGTTAAAGGACGCTAAACTAAACTTAAAAAAAAAAAAAAAAAACAAAAAAAAAACAAAAAAAAACTTGTGACGCTGCTATCTTTGGGAGAGCCGATTCTTCCAATTTTAATTGCATTAGTTGATGTGGATTTTAAATTACAGTTTATTGTTGTAAGTATTATTCCGGAATATCGTAACATTTTTCTTAACTGAAGGTCTCATTTCGTTTTGAAAATATTTGTACATAAATAAATGCAATCTTTGTTTAAATAGCTGAGGCAAGTATTTTTAGCTTCTATCGCAAAAAAATGTCGTACCAGGTCCTAACGTAACTTTAGCTGAATTTAGACTCGGTAAAATTGAAGAGTGTTACTCGTTGGCACCTAAAACACTGACATAAACTGAAATTTACAGGGTAGCAGGTCAGGAATCAAATAGGCCAGAATCTAAGAATCTGGGGCTTGATGATCAATGTACGCCGCCTGTGGTGCCAAATGCTGTAATAATGGCATTATAAACTTTTCTGAGGTGTCTGAAGATAACGGCTTCTTCACGTAAACAATGAAAGGCAACAACAACGTTTAGGCAAATACAAGAAAATTTAATCCACTGCCACACAAATTACAACAGTCATTTTAAAAATCAGCTACTGCCTAGATATGAGGATAGGTTCACAACTGGACAAATGCATGCACTGCAAATGCTATAAGTGGATTTGCCAGCACATACAAAATTAGTTGCATTTTGCATGACACTTTAATTTTGAAAACTGATCGCAGATATTAAAAGTGCAAAACGCTTTTCTGTAACAGAAGATGAAACTATGAATGCGTAAGCAAAGAGAAACTTGTCCCTTGACTGCTCCATTCTGATCCATGTTAACTGAAACTAAACTAGATTGCGTCAACATTGGTTTTGCTACAGTGTTGAACTGTATATTTGAAATTAATGCAATCCTTTACAACTTCGTTTGATTTATTTAAATCATTTTACTTCCATTTTTTTCTTCTTTTTTCTTTAATCATAAATTTATTTTGGAATTTTAGGGGGGTAAACAATGTCTGGCTGCCTGTGAACGTATATAGGTTGTTATTATTTTACAATACTGGAATTAATTTTGGACGCTTTTTTGTTTGTTTTTTTGTTTGTTAAATCAACGTTCAAAATTGAATATTGCGTTCAACTCTCATTCAGGACCATTCTTACCTGATAAACTGTAGCTAGGAAGTGTTACCATAATAGTGTCGAATCTTTTACCATAAACTGGACCTAAGTTGGCCCTTAATGACTTACTTTTACCCAGCTTAAAATATATATAATTTTACAAATATATCTACACATTAGTAATTTATTTTAATATTGTATCCAACGTGAAAAACGCAATTTATTGCTCTCATATTACATAGAGGAGCTCAATATTAGAATAAATTATTAATTTTGGGATTAAAACTTCAATTCCATGAACACCAGAATCCCAAAAATACCGCATTTCTCCATTTTTGGACCACCTATCACATGAAAGTAATAATTCATTATATTTCATGCTAGATACAGTAAAAAATCAAAAGTGTAATTCCAAAATATACGTTTTAGTCCGTAGACATTTTAGTGTCAATATGAAATATAATGCATTATTGCTGTTATATGCGGTATTTTTAAGGCTACAGCGTCCATGGTGGTGTAAGAGGTATTGAAATGTCATAATCCAAAAATGTACTAGATTTCCCAAAAAACGTGAGCTTCTCTCTGTAATAGGAGAGCATTAATTCCGATTTTCAAATTGGAAACAAAATAAAACTATATATTTATAAAATTATATATTTTCCAAAGTTGGGCCAAGGTAAACAATTAAAAGTCAAATTAGCTCCAGTTTATGGTAAAGGTATATTCAGCAATAGCCTTACTGTTTATTGATGAAAAATAGAATAGTTCTGTACATTAGAAGGAAAAGTGTGATTTTTTAAACAAAGCCTTAAAATTGTACGGAAAAATGATTCTCACATTAAAAAAATAACTAAGCCATTTACATAATCTTGTTCGTTAAAATAAAGTCCATTTTGGTGCAAATGTGTGGTAAAAATTCCAGCCCTTAATGTCACTTAGTTTCTGAGATAATTGGGAATTTGTATAAAAATTTTACTTCTTCAGAAATTACTTTCAAACATGAAATAAATAAATAAATAAATAAATAAATGTAGACTAACTTTCAAAACACACATTCGCAGCACTTCAAAACTATCGCATGAAAAAAATATGAGCGAGATGTATAAGCTGCTATTAGCTAAAGTAGAACTTTCCGATCAAAATAAGAAAATATTTCTTCTCTTATACTATTATTTACAAAGTTATTAATGTTTTACCAAGTGAAGTCACTAAAATGTTTTAAAAGCTACTACGCAGGATTATCTGCAATAATATTTTAAAACTATTTGCAATTAGCGTACCTCTATGAAAGTTATACTAAATATAAGTGGGAGATTCCAAATATTCATATGCAATTACAACATGAAAATAGAAAAAAAAAAAAAAAAAAAAGAAGAAGGAAAAGAAATGAGAATCCCAGTTCGACGCTCCTTAAGATGTGTAACTGACGAAAGGTGTTGCGAGGTGATGTGAAAATATCTATTTGTTTTATGTACACACGAGTGCTCTTTTGTCACATATCCTAGTACTCATGTGTTTACACCGACAAAGATTACTACTATACTCTTCATTTACCTACAACGAAATGTGCAATTGTTTTGGATTATACCAATAGATTAGAACAATACCTTGGCTTTTGTAACAATACTTTGTAGAAGAGTAAGTAGAGGAAGTCTTATGAACGCAAAGCATAAGTACATTTTTAATAGTAGTAGTTAAGAAAGGAGAGGACTGGTGCCGGGGGCTATTGCGCATACATGTGTGTGAGAGAGAGAGAGAGAGGGAGGGAGAGAGAGAGTTAATTCAAGGAGGAGGAAGACACTAGCGAGAGAGCAGGGCTAGGGCTTATGCGCGTACATGGGAGAGATAGGAAATTCAAGGAGCCATCTTTAAGAACCTTGTGACAGCGACGAAGCTGATGATATTTTTAAGTACGTTTAGGACTGCTTTAAGCGCATTTGAGGCGATATCATTTTCATGATGCCCTGTAGCTCGCTTCTTATGTTTGAAATTAATTTGTGACATTTTATGCTGGTTTAAATCGTTTCCACAACCAGTTTCCACATCTCTACAGACATTTCTGTCATCGTTTCAGTGTTTCTGACGTTTTCCATACTATTTGTAACGTTTTATAGCACTTTCATATATTCTTGACGATTTGATCGCTTTTAAAATTTATCCAGTATTTTACAGTTTTATCATAGTATTTTTCCCTGTTTTGGATGTTTTATGATCATCTCTGTATTCTTTTTCAGTGTTTTGTAATTTTTTAAGAGTTTAACCTCAACTTTTCGTTTCTTCATCTTTTTTATTGGTCTTTTTGTTTGATGTCTCTTTTTTGAGGCGACACAAGAAGAGTGGTCTAAGCCTCTGTTATGAAATGTTTATTGTTTAGTAAAAATTACGTTTCTTTGTGTTTTATTCGTCTTTTGTTGTTTTTGCAGTCTCTTTGCTTTTAAATAGGTTAGTTTTTATCTAAGTTAACAGTAAATTAATGATTCCTAGCCTTTTTATGTTGAAGTGGTAGTAACAGTTTTTGAGTTATTGATAGTGTTTTCAACTTTTATTTACACTTGTTTTGCATAATGATAAACGGCAACAGAGACATCAAACAAAAAGACAAATAAAACAGACGAAGAAACGAAAAGTTAAGTTATGTTAGATTTACAGCCTAAGGAAGACTGGAAACAATCTGAACATATACCCTTGCTTCACAAGTTAGCATCTGAACATGCAGAAGTTTGCAAAAAGGATATAATATGACTCATAAAGAACTACAAAATACTGAAACAGAATACAGAAATGATCATAAAGTATCCAAACTAGGGAAAAATATGACAAAGCTGTAAAATACTGGATATGTTATAAAAGCGATCGAACCGTGCACGAGCATTGGAAAAATGCTATAAAACGTAACAAATAGTGTGGAAAACGTCGGAAACACTGAAACGATGACAGGACTTTCTGGTGGCAGAAATGACTTAAACTAGCATAAAATGTCACAACTTAATTTCAAACCTAAAAAAAGGGCTACAAAGCATCATTAAAAGGACAGCGCCTCAAATGCGGTTAAAGCTGTCCTAAATGTACTTAAAATATCGTCAGCTGCGTCGTTATCACAAGTCCTTAAACAGATTTCAAAGAATACATTCAAAGTGGGTTGATATACCTATTGCTTGAGGGCTTAACACTGCCCTATATTTCTGGACACCTTAAAATTCATAAATAATCTGTAAGGAGACAGAAATCACTACAAAACACTGCAAAATACTGCAAAAATAGACTCAAAATGTACAAAAATGCCTATAAAAGTGTTAAAAATCATTATAAAATATTGCAAAACACTGTAAAATGGGCCGCGCCGTGACCGAGTGGTTAGACGTACTAAAAGTCTGTAAAAGGCGTAAAACGCATTAGAAAACAGCGCAAAATAATGTTAGATATGAGAAAAACTCCATTGAGAAATCCTAAAATACCTGTTTTAGTGCCCCAAATACCTTCAAAATGGCTCGAAGTGACTGAAAAAATAACTAAAATGCCTGTGAATACCCTGTACCTAGCTATCACAGAGTCCTATACATCCTCCAAATGAAATGAAATGTCATTAAAAGCATTCGAAACAACAGTGACAACACGAAAATCACCTTAAAAGACCCCCCCCCCCAAAATGTGAAAACGTTTGAATCACTAAAAATGACCCAAACGCACTAAAATGTATGTAAAAGTGAAAGGCATTAACACACTGCAAAAATAATGTAAAAACGTCACCCTCATTGCAAAGAAATCGTTAAAACATGTCTGAATTCTGGAAAAAAAGATAAAAGTAACTGTAAAACAGAACAAATGATCTTGAAAGGGACCTTAAGGGGCTGAAAAATACACCTGATACTCTGAGCCTAGGTTAGGTTCCTCCCTCTTCTTAGCATGGCTCCTTGAATTCCCTATCTCTCCCATGCATGCGCATTATTTCTAGCCCTGCTCTTTGCTAGGGTCTCCCTCCTCCTTGAGTTCGCTCTCTCTCTCTCTCTCTCTCTCTCTCTATCTCCCATGTATGAGCATTATCCCCTGCGCCAGTTTTCTCCTTTCTTAACTACTAATAGCGTTACTTAAAATTAGTGTGTAATACTCGTTTAAGTCCTTAAGTTCTTAAAACTCAATGTTCTTAACCTGTATGCGCTTTAAGAGATGCTCGTGTATCTAACATAAAATATTATAAAACACTACGAAAGCATTGATACTAAATGAGTTGTTTTCTAAATAGCATGCGGTACGGAATCTAGATCTTAAAGTAAGAAGAATCATTCATATTTTAATATTTAACGCCGCTATTTTTACTCTAGAATTTCCTTTGCATAAAGGTTAATAAGTTCGACTATGTAAAGGGCTTATAAGGGAACGCAGGCTTTTCTCTCTATTGCTCAATCTGAGCATTTGTTCCTACAAAAACACTATTAGAAGCATCTGCACAATCCATTGATGCTATTCTTAATGACGAGGTATTTATTTGAGACTTTAAACCCCAAAGTTGCAGATTAAATGTATATGTAAATCTTGAGTCATTCCTGCACAACGAAATCGTATTATAGATAATAAACAGCATTCCATCTAACGTTTCTTCCTCTACAGTTTGTTTCAAAAAGGATACTCAAATTCAGGAGGGCACTTGCAACATTTATTTCTATCTCTTTTATTCTTTAATTTATGAAATAAATCTGTACTAAGAAACATATTTGACGCATTGTATTCACATGGCATTCCCTACACTATCTTCGAAAATTAGTCATATAAATGTGTATTTTTGTATATACTTGTTGTTAACAGAGTTAAACATTCATTAAAGTCTTATACATCTCATTGTAGGCAACAGAAACATACAGGCTGGCCTTGTAGCTCAGTTGGTAGAGCTTTTACCTTCTGTGCAGTGAGTTCCCGGGTTGGATTCCCGGTTGGGGGAGTGGGGAACTTTTCTCTAATCCAGATTATTCCCTAGTCTCTCAGAGTCTGGAAGTATGGATGTGTGAGTGTAGTGTGAGTGTGTGATATCCAATGAATAAAATGAAATAAAATAGAAACCCAACGACAGCAAACAGTACATGTGTTGACACCACTGCCAATAGGCAATATGCTCCACAGGGGAATGCCGCCGACGGGTCATGCAGTTAAAGGAAAGAAGAAGAATACAGTAAAACAAAGCGATAGTGGTCCTTTAAAAGTGAGTCTCTTTATGATACCTTTGAATTCCGTTATCTTTGAAGGAATACAAAACCATAATACTGAATTGCGGTTTAAAAACATATCTCCGCACCAATTACCCATTGCATGGATATTTTCTTATTTGTGTATGTATTTGAAAATTCAAACCAATAAGAAATATTATCTTGAAAATGGATGTCGCTACAGCGTTAGCTTACAGAAACGGTATTAATAAGGGAAATCCACTTTTTGTAGTAAGACTTGGGCTATCTCTAGCGGTTTTCTAGCTGTACAAAAGTATTTTAATTAAAATGCTTAAAGCAAATTTTGAAAAATACGAAATTTAGAATATTTCCGTGTAATGGGTTATTTCGGGTAGGGATTTTCTTGAAAATCTTTTTGTCATATCCTTGAAAGACGCTGAGTTTAAATACAGAGTTTAGTGCTTAACTAAAGAGTTTGAGTTATCCGTTAACAGCCAGACGGTTCGATAGCTATAATACAGTGCATTGTGGAACACTTCTAAGGCGACGTTGCACATTTTTCAAAGACTATAGCTGGGAGGTCTTCAGTCTTCCCTTGTGCATAACACAAATGATACAAGGACTCTCAAAGTTACCAAGCGTGCTGAAGGCTACGTTGAAAATCACGTCTACACACACGCTGAGCTTCAATAACAATTTCTTATTTCAACCGCCACTTTCTGTTTCTCAAAAGTGGAGCGTGCACAGGCCATTTTGATTCATTATCATTGCGAGTGCACGACGCATTCTAAAAGCAGTTAAGTTAATAGTGTACGTACCAAGATTATTCTTGCATTGAAAGACGATCCTGATCGCGGAATGGTGATTTCAACATACAGTAAATGAGGATACAGACTAAGCGAAGATTTTATGGTCACTTACAGGTGCCAGATATCTGGATATGCTAAGTCTATTACTTCTGCTATGCACACGTGCACTTTTATTGAAGGCACACTTACAGGTGCCAGATATCTGGATATGCTAAGTCTATTACTTCTGCTATGCACACGTGCACTTTTATTGAAGGCATACTTACAGGTGCCAGATATCTGGATATGCTAAGTCTATTACTTCTGCTATGCACACGTGCACTTTTATTGAAGGCACACTTACAGGTGCCAGATATTTGGATATGCTAAGTCTATTACTTCTGCTATGCACACGTGCACTTTTATTGAAGGCACACTTACAGGTGCCAGATATCTGGATATGCTAAGTCTATTACTTCTGCTATGCACACGTGCACTTTTATTGAAGGCATACTTACAGGTGCCAGATATCTGGATATGCTAAGTCTATTACTTCTGCTATGCACACGTGCACTTTTATTGAAGGCACACTTACAGGTGCCAGATATCTGGATATGCTAAGTCTATTACTTCTGCTATGCACACGTGCACTTTTATTGAAGGCACACTTACAGGTGCCAGATATCTGGATATGCTAAGTCTATTACTTCTGCTATGCACACGTGCACTTTTATTGAATATTGAGTTCTTCTTCCAACGAGACGAGGCACCTCATTCCACTACTCGAGAGTGGGGATTTTCCGGGACAAAAATATGCACGGACACTGCTATCTATGACGAAGTGTGCGACCTAATGGTATTTCCAATTCACACATTAACTGGAATTACTCTATCCAGTAATTTGTTGCTGATTTTGTACACAAAGTCTCACGATGATTAAAGCAATGTGCATGTTCGTAATATGCTGTATGGGTTACTTCCGTTTTTTGCAAGAACATTTCGAAGTTTTCCTACAAATCCCGACGTGTGACTCATTGTGGGTGCCGCTCCATCGATTGCCACAAGCCAGTTTTCCCAAGGGAAAATCGAAGCTCTCTTTTGCCCTTCTACAGCGTTAAGTACATTCTCACTGGTGGTTATATCATTTGACGATGCAAGATCTAGAAATTCTTCACTGATTTTCAAATCTTTATAAATTCCCCTTAACAAATCAGCTACCCGAGTAACTCGCCTGATGTTAATGAGTTGTACACTAGCTTTCTGATTTTCTTTTTCAGCTGTTCCTCCAAATTGAGAGCCATTTCTGCAATTCGCCCGATATCTGTTCGACGGGATAAACTCAGAGCTTTAAGGAAACGTTGCAAACCAAAATTGAGAGTACTAACCAGACAACAGTTGACAGTAAAATATAGTTCGTGCCAGTTTTAAAATTGCAAACCAAATTGCTAAATCCTCGGTGATACAGCTCTTTTCCAGGAGCCACTACGACCAGGTTCACTAGACTATTATCCTCCGCGTATACATTTTTGAGAATCCTTTTAACTTAATAATGCGAAGGATATGATACCATCGTACCACAAACCAGAAGACGAGATTTTCCATCTCCGAAGATGGCGGAATGCTATTCTTCCCATGCGAAGCACGTCCTGCATTTATTGTGAATAATGCGTCATGGAATTGGTATGCTGTTGCCTGTTTGTATCGGCGCCCCTCTTCTCGACCTTCACACACAACCGTGCAAAGCCTTGAACGACTGAGCGCTCGCTGAGCACCAGGGCATAACGATCTTCTCTTTCGTGCTACTAGTCAGAGTTCCAAATTCGGTTGGTCGGGCTGCCTGTGTGAGTTTCATGTAAGGTTTTTATATGAACCTATATGATGAATGGTAGATAGCTTTATCGTTTTAAATCCCGAACTCATTTGGCTATTCATTGTTTGCGCTATCCGTCTGATATGTTCTATTTGAAACGTAAACTTGTAGCAAGAGTGAGAGAAAGTAAGATGCCCATAAATAGGCATATACATTTGTGTTGAGCAAAGGGGATGAAACCTTCAGAATGAGAAAGATATTGCCTAAGCAAGACATGATAATCTCTTGCACGCACAACAGTAACATAATTTTAGTGGTCCTCAATATGTTTCTATTCGGCGTGAACTTCGCTGAAAATTAGCAAGGGAAGGGAAACGCAAAAAAAAAAAAAAAAAAAAAAAAAAAAACGAAGTAAGAAAGAGAGAGATATCAATAGATAACGAGATAACATATACAGACCTGCAGTCTGTTCCATGTGCGTTTGCCCCATATCTCTTAAGGTAATGTATATGTGAAATTTGATCAAAAAGTGCAAAAAAAAAAAAAAAACAATTTTGTTGCCTAATTAAATAATGCGATGCTTGTAGTTCAATTTCCTGTTATTTTTATTACCATGAGGGTGCTGTAAACCATATCACGTGACAATTTAAATGGATGACTGTAAGTGGGAGTGGAGCTTTAACCTTTTCAGTATGGTGAAAAATTGGTAAAAATCCGAAATTTGGTTTAATAATAATAATAATAATAATAATTTTATCGCGTGACTGAGCTCTGCCAGTGAGGGGAGACAAGGAATGGACATTGTGAGAGGCAGCTTATAGGAAACAAGGATTAGTTCACGTGACCGTTAAGTGATACCGGGAATCACAACTTGTTTAACATAAGGATGATGTAAACATCTTTTAAAGAAGTTACATGTAAAACACAAACTATTTGATGTTTACTGCATCAGAAAGCTAATATTCTAATGAAAACTTAAAAAATGAAATTGACTGTTCTCGGATTCTCTTTTAGCTCAATTGTTATATTTTCTTCTTGCGAAATATATCCAATACGTTGCTTTAGCTTTTACAAGAGGATTGCCTTAAATTTGATAGAAAAATATTCTGAAAATTCTTACACTTACGCCGCTCTTAGGTATGGGATGGTTAGAAACTTATAGGTATTGCTGTAGGGGAATGAGGTAAAGCACGACAGCAGGATGCAGACTGCAGGAAGACATACAACACAGACGCGCGAAAGTCCATAACTGTTCCTGGATCAAAGATACTCTCACTACCGGAGTTTTTCAATCGAGCGACAAGCAACCCTCACACCAGGCAGCCTTTTGGTGTCCAGGGTAATGCCTTTTACTTTGAGCAAGCATTCACACTATCTATGCGTCACTGATAAGGAAACGGAATGAAAGGAGAATGACAGTAGGGTAATTGCGTTAGAAGAGAAACCACTGCCTTACCGACCAGAGAAAACTACGAACTACCGAGGTAGGACTAAGCGGTCAAAGACAATTGACTCAGCATCTTCGGAATGCCAGCATCACATGCTACCGTAGAACCATCTTGCTTAGTTAACGACAGACTAAAGTTTTCTTTCCTTTTTTGGTTTTTGCTTAATATATCGTTGAGGTAAGATATATATGCTGTTCCAGTTTCAGTGCGAGCATAAAGAACAGTCAGTAACTCGCGAGTCACAGAGGAATACCTACAACACGCAATACGGTGCAGCATTGAGGGCAAGCTATCTTCGCGGCAGAATGAAGCTTTGGTTATGAATTGGCAGGACGCTAGTATTGTGGTGTGACTTTTCCCCAGTGACTATTGATTAGCGTGCCCCTCTTCAGCTCTGCGCCCAGATTTTTGGCTGAGTATGCGCAAGTACTCTGACTCACACGAGTTGAATTGGAACAGGTTGCCACAGATGATAAAAAGTATTTCTCGACAAAATGCAATTCACTGAATTATGTTTCCTTATTTTATATTTAAGTTTCTAAAATCATAACATGGATAGTAATGCCAGCAATATGTAACTACTATGATAACGAGTACGACCACGATGTGTAAGGTAAAGCAGTTAATTCTAAGGGTTATTCTTTAAATCGTTATCCTTAAGTGTTCAATTCCTTACAAGTGTGAAATTATGCTACCTCAACTTTTTCTGTTTTGGTCACGTGTTGCTAGTAGTCGTCTATAGTCAATGCTAATATGAAAGATGGAGACTGGCAAAACTGTCAAAACATGATATGTTTATTTCTTATTACAATTTCCTCTTGAATATATGTATATTCTTATTATAGTAGGCACAATAATTATATTTTACTTGCATTTTTAGAAATACTGGATTTAACACGTTGTACCACTTCACAGAAAAAAGTGTTATATTTATTATACATATATCTATATATAGATATATATAGACAGATGGATAGATAGATAGATAGATAGATAGATAGATAGATAGATAGATAGATAGATAGATAGATAGATAGATAGATAGATAGATAGATAGATAGATAGATAGATAGATAGATAGATAGATAGATAGATAGATAGATAGATAGATAGATAGATAGATAGATAGATAGATAGATAGATAGATAGATAGATAGATAGATAGATAGATGGATAGATGGATAGATGGATAGATGGATAGATGGATGGATGGATGGATGGATGGATGGATGGATGGATGGATGGATGGTTGGGTGGGTGGGTGGATGGATGGATGGATGGTTGGATGGATGGATGGATGGATGGATGGATAGATAAAGTTTATTTGCCAGAACAAAGTACATTGTGTAGCAACGTCAAAGTAAGATAAGAAACAATTGGCAGTATTAAAAATTCATCCAGACATTAAAATGGATTTAAAATCAAAGTGCGCTTCACTGACCGCTTAAAGGATTCAATGGAGAGAGCTTTAGTACTGTTACTGAGTTTGTTACATCTATTTATGTAAATATTGGAACTAGTTCTGGTGTGATGAAGATGGATTTCGGAACATAGATTGTATTTATGACTATTTTTCTTAGCAAATAAGAGGCAGTGGAACACAATGAAGTCAAAGTTAAAACACCCAACTTAACAAATACAGGTTTACGATGAGTTCTGGGGCTACACCACAGAAAATTGAAATTGCCTTTTTCTGTAATAAAAGTGTCTTTTTTGCTAAAGTATGGTTCCCCCAAAATAAAATACCATAAATCAAATGGCTATGGATTTGTCCATAACAAATTGATAATAAAACATTGAAACACACATTATTTTTTAAAACACGTAACATAAATATACCTCTACTCACTTTGTTGGCGATATAATTAATATGTGAACGCCAATCTGAACAGGTTCAAAATGATTGCCTAGAAATTTTGTACTAGTATCAGTTAAAAAAACAGGACAACTAATATTAAAAGTGAGGTCAATTGTTTTGTTCTCATTGAGAACAAGACTATTGTATTTGCACCATTTATCAATTTTTTCAGTAAATGCATCAAGTTTATCGTGCAGACTAGCATCAGAATTGACAGAGATACTTACTGCCAAATCACCCGCATACAAATATGTTTCTAGGCTATCATCTCGGATATTAAACCGGAGGTCATTAATATAAATTATAAAAAAATAAAGGACCGAGCACAGAACCCCTTGGGACACCATGCTTAACTAATTTAAAATCAGAGTAACTACCATTTATATAAACAGACTGATATCTATTACAAAATAAGATTTGATAAAATTCAAGCTGTTCTTGTCAAAACCATAAAGTTCCGATTTCTTAAACAACATTGCATGAGATAACGTGTCAAAAGCTTTTGTTAAGTCGAAAACTCTACTATGAACCAAATCACCTTTCTCAAGACATTTAAAACTTTTTGTCATGAATGCAATTAGAGCAGCAATTGTGCTACGAGAAGATCTAAAGCCAAATTGACAATTGGTAAATAACGAATTTTCATCAAAATAATGTGTGATTTGTTTATTTAAAATAATTTCAAAAACCTTTGACATAATTGGCAATATACTAATAGGCCTATAGTTTGAGCAATCAGATGTAGCCCCTTTATATATACATAAATATCACTAAACATATTATAATGCGGTTCTAAAATTGAATCCGTTTTTAGGGGAAGTTTTGATCTGCAAATTTAAGGCAATACTCTAAAGTATGAGAACCTCTGTGTGATGAAGCCATGTGGTTTATTTCTTTGGAAATATGTGCCTGTTGATTTTCTCCATTTTTACTTTGAACAGCTTTGTCTGTGGGTGACATTTTTTGTGTAAATGTCACGTTTTCTCAGAAACTATTGTAGATATATAGATTTAATTTTAGGATCATAAAACACTTCTAGGTGCTATTGTGGATCTTAAGTGGTGTTAATTAAAAGGTCGGTGATATAAGAAAGATTAGTGATAAAATTTAATACAATGTTGGCATAATTTAGAAAATAAACTTCCTTAATAAACAAACTTATTAAATATATCAGAAAGGTACGCTTCTATATTTTGTAAAAATGTCAATATGGTATCAGAAATCGTTTCTAGGGCAATGGGTTATGAATTTAGCAGGTACACCATTGGCATTTACGTAATCATTAGGAGAGTGAATATTTGGTATCGTGGTTTGCACATAGTTCAGCTTGAAGATATAACAACAAGGCCTGCCTTTCTAATAGCTGTCCTCCCAACCGCTCAATACTCCAGTATCCTTGGTAATTACTAGGGAATGGATATTTAGATAACTACACATTTTTTTCTGTTTGTAGTTTCAAGCGCGAAACTTAGTATGAATATTCAATATGCAGCCGAATCACAAATACAATGTTTTATTTTACATAAAATGCATAGTTGTGGAATACAAATATGTAATTAAATATTTTGCATAATTTAGTTATTAGTACATATTTTATGCGCTTTTTACCATATATTACACACATTTTCAATTGCTAAGCTTTGTTTCTCCGTTTAGGAAGGGCGTTTAATAAGTCCTTAAAACATCCAAGAATTTACTCTAGTAGCATCGAAAACGTTTGTATTTAGTAACCGTCGTCCTTTACTAGATGACGTTAAAGTTTCAGCTATATCAATCATGTGGTTTCGTTGCCAAAGGCGATAGAATCAACAATTTTTTGATTCTTTAGAAAGATGGGGGGGGAAAAAAAACGAGTTTCGTGCAGTAATTAAACATTTCTATTCAAAAGGCTTAATACCGACAGAGATAAAAGCCGAGTTGGAGAAGTTCATAACACATCTGCTTCTGCATTTGCAATTGGATAAATGAATTTAAACGTAGTCGTACACCCACAAATGATGAGCATCGTTCCGGACGTTTTGTAGAAGTGACTTCCTCCGAAACTATTGACAAAATCCGGAATAGGGTTTTGTGTGATCTACGAACCAAAGTTCGTGAAATAGTAGAGGCCACAGGCATATCACATGGTACAGTATTCTCAAGTTTGCACGAAAAATTAGGTCTGACAGAGGTCTCGACAGGATAGGCGCCCCGTTTGCTCTCAATGGAGAATAAACGCAACCGTGTGATCGATTCGGAAGCCGGTATGACACTTTTCCGTCGCAATCCTGAGAAGTTTCTACTTCGATACATAACTATGGAGAAAACATGGATAGACTACTACACTTCAGAGACAAAAGTGCAGTCGAAAAGTAGACTTTTAAAGGCGAACCGGCACCGAAGAAGGCAAAGGTGGTGAAATCTGCAGACAAAGGGATGGCCTCAGATGTTTGGGATGCACGCGAAATCATTCATCTACATTGATTACTTGTAGAAAGGAGAACGCTAAATTGACAGTTTTATGCATCTTTACTGCACCGTTTGAACGGAGAAATCAAGAAAATATCTCCCTCATCTGGCAAAGAAAAAGATTCTCTATCATCAGGACAACGCAAGGGTGCACACCTGCACTAGGTAGAACAATGAAAAACACGACAGAAAGAACAGCCGACTTGAATCAAAACCACGATCTTCCGAATACAGGCAGCAAGCGTAACAGAAGATTGCGATAAGGAACAATATTTTGCATTAAAATCAATTTTAATAATTATAAATGAAGTCTGATGTGTTCTAATTAAACAGCGTCGTATACATAATTTTCCATTTAAAATAATTATCTAGCATCATTTTAAATAATTCAGTAACAAGCAAATAATTAAAGCATGTCGTGAGCTTCTTACACCGACAGAGGGCAATAGATACAGAAAGATTTCAAGTCCCTTCAAATTCAGGACAATTTAAAATCTATGAGAGCGGATAACTTATGGTTTTGAAAAGTATATTACCTGCGGATTTAAAGCATAGCATAATAGGATGGGCCCGTCTTTACGCCTGAAAAGGTTTGAAACAAACATGCTTCCAAAAGTAGAGCCAGGCTGAAAAATTAATTCCCATGACCGCGATTAGAACCAAACTTCTCTTGGTGTCTGTCCGAATGCTCTAATCACTGAACTACCATGCTAATATGCCGACGCGGCATTACATTTTCCAACCGACTCAAATTTCTCCTGGGTGTTGTTATTACGTATTATTGTTTTTATTTTTATTACTATTAATATTATTATTATTATTATCATCATCATCATCATCTTTATCATCATCACCATCATTTCATTAGAACTAGAAGATTCCAGTTACGTAGAAATTTGGGAAGAATTTGAAAATCCTCATAGCCCCTATGACAGTGAGCAAACGTAAATCACTTTAAATTATATCACAGCATTTAATTTTCTATTTTCCTGTTTATATGGTATGATGTCTGATCATGTTAGCTAGTGGTTAAACTTCGGCAAAACATTCAAACGCGATATCTTCTGGTGTTCTCTGCTTAGATTGCAAAATCTGTCCAACAGATTGTCGGTCTACAGTAGAAGTTCATGAATATGGAAGAAATGGTGAATAGAGTAGAGGAATCTCACGCAGAAAAAAAAAAAAAAAAAAAAAAAAAACCTGACAGTGCTGGTGAGTGTATACAAAACCAAGGAGACCTATTGGAAATAGAATATTTGAGTGTTATGATAAATGATAATCAGTAAAATTTAAAAACTGAATTTGCACAATACACTTACACCTTTGGGTTTATGTATGGTTGAATCTGAAATTATGCCCAAAATGACACCCTGTTGAGTTTCAAAAAAGAAAGAAAGAAAGAAAATATCTGATGGTGAAATTTGTGACATTGATTGTATTAGCTATTTGAGAAATTACAAGCGTTTCTTACCATAATCCTTTCAAAAATTTGCTACAATAAAGAACCGTTTACACAATTACGAAGTGTATGCAAAAGTCGATACTCTGCTTATAATGATTCTTACTCTTTCTGTAACTGTAGCAAATACTGAAATACATTTCTAGAAACTGAAGTGGCAATCACCAACCTCCAAATGGCCATAGCACAGGAACCATTTTCAGAACTATTCAGTGCTATTCATATAGAATGACACCACCTCAATTCTAGTTTATTCAGAAGTTTCAAGAGTTCAGCTCCAAGAACGGTGAAGAAAAACGTTTTTAGTATGAGCGTTCGTTGCGTTCAGTTATATTGCTACCCACAATAAATTGAAATCGAGGATAAAGTATAATTAAATTAAATGGTAGGGGGCCCGAAAGAGTAGACTGGCCCAGTTCTGCATAGTGCTTCTACACTGTAAACATTAAGTAATTACATTACTCTTTTTTATTTTTTTAAATTTTAGTACTATCAGATTACTAGATCGCATTGAATATTTTAGATTCTATAATTTCAAAATTATGGTGTCAGTATAAACAAAATTAATTGAATGAACTTTAGCTATTGAATATAAAGCAACATTAAGTATAGGAGTCTACAGGCTCTAGAATTAAACAACCACAAATTCTTTATTGTGTGTAGGTACTCAACTTCATTATATGTACATGGCATTTTCAATATAAGCTTTCTGAACCTGTTAAATTACTTAAAACTTTCAAAATAATTGCTGTTAGTGACTAGACACATATGACAATGGCCAACGTTTGCTTTAGCAATGTTGGTCAGTGTGTCCATGGGGATTTGTGCATTTGTTACTGTAATTTCTTGACGAAGAGCCTCCAGCTAGGTGGTTTCCTGGCAACCTTCAATCCCCCCAAAGGTAAAAAACCCATAATCAGTTTTAAATCTGGTGAGTATGCTAGGAACTCAAATGCATTTGACTGTCATATTCAGGGTCACAGTAGATTTTTGTTCGGGAAAACCTGCATTCCTGAGTAATGAACGAGGTAACTCGTTTTGTTGGTAGAAGAACTCATTGTTCGATAAAGGTGCATGCTCAGATGACAGGAGTGATGGCCAAATTGGATACCGAGATTTCATTGGAAATACATGTTTTGAAAACCCTTAACAAAATAGGTCATTGTGATGTGTGTGTACAGCATCATTCAAAAACGAAAACTCGGTTGAATACCAAACTTGGTATTTAAGTTTATCTAGTATCATCCAAGGATGCAACATGAAGATTTTTACAAAAAATGCTTTACATGGGACTTTTTTCGAAATTTGCTATTTTCTAAAATTTTTTGATTAAAATGCCATACGTTAAATATATTTACTTGGGAAATAAAGTGTACCTACCTATATCCCGAATTTCTTTGGAATAATTCTTGAAGTCCTCTTCATTCTGAATGACTTTTGCATAACTTGTAAAACGAAGGGTAGACAATAATTTACTACACAAAAAATGAAGATCTCATTAAAACAGAATTAATGTCATACATTTTTTGTAGAGCTAACCATTTCAGGATATTCCCTTTTATTGGTTTTAATTTTAAAGTGCTTAAACTTTTCTCAAACTGAAAGTCCTCATGGCTCATCTGTTTCACATATCTTTGTTTTATTCTTAGCCATGAAAAGAGAAACGATGAAGCCATGACAATCGCATAGTGACGGCTTTTTAAAGATTTGACTGTCACTTTAGCTTAGCGCAGGTATTTCGTCATTCCCCTTCTACTTAAAAGTAAGTAAGTAATAAGACAATTTCTGGCAATGTTCATCTTGATTAGTATTATCTAGATAAAATAATCTTTTGTAAGAATATTTTGTTTGCGGAACAGATAGAGAAGGTCAGGTGAATAGAACACATCAGTTTTTTTCATGAAGTATTTCATTTTATTTAATTTATTTAGATGAAGAGCGCATAATTAATTTGGTTAAAATTGAGACTGTATTATGTTCCTTCCAAAGAAATTCTTCGTTAACAAAATAACCTAGTGTTCACAATGACAAAGTACCAACATGCTAACATGTTAAATTTTATGCTGTTAATCAACGTAACCGTTTCTGGAAATTGTTTCCTTACTCAATTCATTTTTAAAACTTATTTAAATTTGCATGAAAACAGGATCATATTCAGAACGGTAACCGTACTGAAAACGTTTTGAAAACTTCATGAAAACGTGGCAAGTAGGTATATAGTTTAAGTTGACGCTGCCATCATCAAATACCTTCTTGGTGTTAGTGTTGCTGGCAAATTGCAAATACTTTAAATTATCAATATGGTTGAGGCAGACAACCAAGTACAGTCTCTTGTAACTTGTTGGTACCTACCTTTATTAGTAACAACGATTAAAACTACAACGGCACACATTTTACATTTTGTTTCAAATTCATTCCTCCCAATCTTGAAAGAAGGATATTTGGTTTAAGTACATCACTAAACTTACATTTATGTTTAGGCATTTTGGCGAAGCGCCTCTGTATTTAAGATCTTAAAAAAAAACAACATAAATCTCACAAACTCCCGGACACAAAAACATGCAGTACCTTACACATGAACCACGACTTGCGTAGCACAAAACAGTGACGCACAAAAGGAAGCGGACACACAACAATGCTTCATTTGTTGAAAACCTCTAGAAAACAATGATGCTGCCGCCTGTTCTTATTGTCGCTTCAACTATATATATATATATATATATATATATATATATATATATATATATATATATCTGTCACATTGAGAATGCATTTAGGAAACTATTGGGAGTCTCAAAAACCATGAAAAATCACACGTATTTAAAAAACTAACAAAGACTCTAAAAGGAGGACATTTTTCAATTTCCTAAAAATCCGCCCGGATCCGGGACAAATTCTAAAAAATGAGGACATGTTCGGATTAATCCGGACGCTTGGTCACCTTATTAGCATATCCAGATACATGACACAAGTAACTGTACCTTTCAAAAACAAGAATCAGATTAAATCCTGAGATGAGCGTCCATTCCAGACATTCATCTCTGGAAGATGGCTGCCTTGTAAATATTAACGTGTGGATTATTTGCAAACAGAAATTGAAAAATATCAATCGTAATGACACTTCCTAAGCAGTCCTTCAATCTTCGATCTGCTCCAAATTTTTCTTTGAAGAATCATCTTCTGAAGTACACAAAACTCTGGAAATTACACTAACCATTCCTATTTATACAGGTGAGACACAGCAATGTCTCAGTACCTTGAAAATAATGAAGAAGGTATTTAGGAATAACATGGGCTAAGACAAAATTAATTCATTGGGAGTTTGTTCATCCATGAGGAGGAAATTAATGAATATCCTAACTTCAACAACAGGGTAGTCCATGTGTTTGCCAGACAGAAGCACAGACATACTCAGTTCTTGTATAAGTGGTGTTGTTACTGTCATTTAATTATTTTAGGACACTTGGTAGTGATTTTGGATGGAAATATGGATTTTTGGTTTTTTGCTTGATACGAATCTTCATAGTTTGCAGAATATCATAGTGGAATTAGATAGATTAATTATTTAAGGGATGTGGACTCCAAAGGTTTTCTAAGGGTGCAAGAAGCCAATGTATATGGACAAGGGGTGCAAGTGAAAAAGCTAGAGTGTGTTGGACACATATAAAAAAGAATGGGCAGAAGACTTAGAGAAAAGAGAAAGAATATGAAAGGGATTATGCCTAGCGATGGAAAACCTATCACTGGTCATGGAAGACTAACAGATGCTGCAATTAATGCTCTACAGCTTTACTATGGTTTGGCTATAGGAAACCATGCTAGAGATAAAGACACCACAGCCATGAGAAAAGCAATATGGGTAACTTACTTTCATATGCTGTCAAAGATGAAAATCCACAGCATGGCCTTTGTCCAAAAGGTGCTGATTCATGGTGTGCTTACCAGAAAGCACTGGTTGGTGGAACCACATATACACACAACAATAGTCTTCCAGAAGCTGAGCTGCTAGAAATTAAGCCCATATATAGAGAAATTACCAATCCAGAGCTGTTGGGTAAATGTATGCAAAACCCAAACAAGAGCTTCAATCACCTAATCTGGGAAAGAGTTCCAAAATCTGTGTATGTTGGCAGTAAAACTATTAAATTTGGTGTAATGGATACAGTGATATGTGTTAATGATGGTGCTACTAAAAGGGGAGATGTGTTTAGGAAAATTGGACTGGAACCAGGTTTTAATTTTGACTGTGCCTTTGAAAATATTGATGCATCAAGAGTAAAAGAAGCAAAAAGCAAGTGCAGGAAGTGTCTAAGGAAGCAGGAATTAGAATGAGAGGTGATGAGAGGAGGAGAGATGATGTTGAGACAACTGTGTACGTGGAATATGGACCAGGAATGTTTGAATTTTGGGTATGTTACATAAGAACACAACATTATCTTCTTTTGCCATTTACCGTAACTTGCTTTTATTAAACTTTAGGTACACTTTTCTAGAAAACTATTATAGATAGAGATTGGAACCTTTTTTGTGCATATGCAGAATATAGTGCTCTAAACAGTTGGTAAACGCTTTATATGTTGAATAGCATGTTTGTAAAGTGAATACAAAGTTTGAAATGTGTCACTTGAACTGTTTAGGAGAAAAGTGCACCTAAAAGAAAATCCGTGAACATTTCTGAAAATTTTGTGTTTATTGGAATATCAATAGAGCAAAAATTATTAACTTTATTTATGATTTGATTGTGGGTTCTGAATCAGAAGAGGCTGATGTATAAGTGGTAAAAGTTTCATGATAGATTGCAGAGCTTTCAAGAAACACTAACATGTACTACATTGAAATTCTACATGGAAATTGCTTCTCTGACACTACCAAGTGTCCTTTAGTATGCTATTTTATTGTCATCATCATCATCATCATCATCATCATCATCATCATTGTTGTGGTTGTCGGGCAGAAGTACAGACATACTCAACTCTTGTATAAGCAATGCTACTGTCATTTAGTGAGTTTAGTACCTAAGCTATTTTATCATCATCATTATCAACAACAACATCATCATTGTCATCGTGTTTGCCAGGCAGAAGTACAGACATACTCAACTCTTGTATAAGCGATGCTACTACTGTCATTTAGTGAGTTTAGTACCCAAGTCATCATCATCATCATCATTGTCATCATCGTCATCATCATCATCATGATCATGATTATTTTAGAAGTAGTATTTGGACTTGATTATATGGTTTGCATAAAGCATATCCCATTTCCACTATTAAGATGACTCTCTGAGCCACAACATAAATATATATATATATATATATATATATATATATATATATAAATGAATCAATAAAAAATGAAATTAAAAATAAATAAATAAAACAACACAAAATAAAACAAAAACATCACCAGCTGCCACTGCCTATTTATTTTTTAATTTGATATCTGTTGTTATTTATAAACAAACAATGTCTAAATCTGCCCCTGAATGAGACAATCTTGTGCTCAGGGGGGATTCCAATCTAGCAAATGCATAATACTGTGTACTAGTGTATAAAAGAAAAGTAAAATACTACAGTTATTATCAGCAAAATGCAAATTAATATTATAATTATAATATGATATAAATTAGATTTTTAATTTATAAAAAATAAATAAAAATTTGTTTTACAAATTCTTAGACACCCAGGTTTAGAAAATAATTTTAAGACTAAGTACTTATAAGCTATAAAAGGAATATTCAAAAAACAATTTTCATCACAAAAATCTTTCCTGATAATGCTTTTAATTGTGTTTTTTATTTTAAAGCTGCCATAGTGCTGCGGACATGGATATTTTTTATCAATTTGTTGTACAACCTTGGACCAAAATTGCTACTGTGGTTGCAAGCTGCTGTTGTTAAACATATGGGTTCAAAGAACATTATCATGTCAGATCATTTGGTCTTGAATTATAATGACGCTAAGGAAATTTATTATGTTTTTTGTGCATATATTAAAGTAGGATGTTATAATAACTTTGGCAGATATTCAGTAAGTTGAATTTAGAAAACAGAAGCTATGTTGGGTAATCAATAGCTTTTTTCAGACATATTTTGATTAATCTTCTTTATACTACTTTAAAGACATAACAGTAATGATACAGGAACTGTCCCATCCTTTAGTGTTGTATTGCAGCATAGATTGAACCAAAGATAAATATTCCAAATGAAAAACATGGTATACAAGTATGCTCACAATATGATGAAAAAGTGATTTATTTTTCAGAGTTTATTATACTTACATATAATGATGTTTGCACCATCGTAAGTGCTAGTCTATTATGAGTCCTAAATATTTGGTATGAGCCTAGAGCAGTCATCATTGCATTAGTCAGAATTGTATATTTGAATGGGAAGTAGAGAAGCGAGGGACTTAAGGCCAAAAAAGTTTAAAGAAGAAGAAATGCTATTCTTTTTCTAGTATTTAACAACAGAAAGTTTTATTCAAGCCACCTTTTAATTATTTTCATTCCATTGTTGTATTAGTGTATGTATGATCCAAGATTTTCCTCCAAATAATAAGACTATATCATTTGTATGTAAGAATAAAGAGCAATTATATGTTTTAAGATCTGCTCTCAATGACTCATTAGAATAAATAAGAAAAATACCCCAAGTACTGTACCCTGTAATGTTTTGGCCTTCACTAAATTCATGTTAAATTTTGGTTTGTTGTGTTCAGCCACTCAAATATGAATCAAATAAATTCCACATAGTACCTTTGCTTTCTTGCAGGGTCCCCTTGCTTTTAGTCCATTATTAAACGGGTATCTTCTCACAGTTCTTGCTGATCAAGTGATCCATATTCCTCTAATCTCTTGCACAATTCCTTGCTGGTAGCTTTATGATTTGTTTCTCACAAATGTTTCAGTTTTCATACACCCTTTGGTGATAATTTCATCTATTGCCCATATTTTCCTGTTCTTTGTTGTGATTTAGTTTTACCAAAATCTTCATCTTGCTTTATTCTAATTATGGAGGACTGCTGGAATATTTTCAACCTATATGCTATTTCTTGTTGTGTGTAATGCTTTTCAGCAAGAACTATTACCATGCCAATCTTTCTAGGTGAAAGATATGATTTTCTCCCCATAAACTTAACAAAGCAATAGTTCCTAGTGTTTTCATTCACTGTATTCAGCAATTACGTTAAAATCAAATGTAATGTTTGCCAGTAACCACACAATAATCAATATCAACAATATGTATCACTACTTGTTGTTGTAAAGCCAAATGTTTGAAGGCAAAATGCAGCAAATAAGTAGGAAACTATAATGAAAAAAACTGAGTAATTCGTCACACCGTTACCAGTCCTTTATCTTGTACTGTTGCCAACTATAAAATTAAAAAAGTATTCTATTAGAATTTAAAATGTACTAGCTATAAACCTCACTTAAAAAGAATATAAGATAAGAGGTTTTAGATGGGATTATTTTATAATAAGAGTAAAGTAAGGCTTGAAAATGTTTTACTCTAATAATTTGGCCATATCTGTAAGTAGATGCCGCTGGAACAAACAATTAAAAAAGGTTTAATGTTGGATGTCCTAGCCAGATAATTGGGTAGGTGTATTTGTTCAAATATTATAACATTTAAATAATGCTAGGGGTCCCTTAGGAATCTAACAATGCTGGAAAGTTAAATATAAAAAAAAAGTATGATTACATTTGAGTTAAAGTTTCAGCTGTTGCATTTCTTATTTCATCGGTGAAATGGGATTTTTTCACAATATGAATACATCAAACATGATTACTGTGCAAGTGCTTCTCTTGAATAACTGAATGTGTGTTTCATTTTCTTTATAAAGAAAAAACAACTTCCTCAAATAAATCCTTCCATTTAATCACATTAGGCTCAATTTTTTTTTTCTTGTAGCTTAATGTCCTTTAACCTGGTTGGTCATATCGCACAATGAATGAAATTGGACAAATGATACTCAAATGATCTCAGAGTCCATGGAGCTTAAAGTTATTCAACATTCGTCTTCTCAGGATAAGGGAAAACCCTGAAAAAAAATCTTTTCTGAGCAACTCACCCTAAGCAAGACTCAAACTCACGACCTTTTGAATGTGAAGCAGACATGCTACCACCACACTACCCAGGCAAACTTGGCTCTATTTGCGCATTATTCTGATTGGTAATCCCTGCTTGCTTTCTGGGAGCCAGTTCAAAATTATGTATTTTTACACCAGAAATCTTTAAACAAGATTGTATTAATTAAGAAATAATGCCTCTCTCCTTGTGACGTATCTTTGTTTTTAATTGGATTTCACAATCATAATAATTTACATTTTTATTATGGAATCTTTTCTGTCCTATGGTAGCATCAACATTTTTTTTTTTTGGGTTAATTATTGAGGACATCATAATATTTTTATATCATAAGCAAATTAGGAACTCAGTCTTTTTATGTAATGCCCAGGCTTTCTACAAAATGCCTGTAAATTATTGATGAACCATGTATTCTGAAATTTGACTGATTACCCTTCAGGCATATTAAAAATACTACACTGCAGTCAGTCAGACTGTAAAAGAAGAAACATTGTTAGTTCTATTTAAAATGTTAGCTCTTTAATTTGACTGGTTACCCTTCAGGTATATTAAAAATAGATGGAAATAAGTAAACAGAATAAAGCAAATTTTACCCAAAAACCTCTTTATGACCAAAATTAGTTGAAAGCAAATTACATTATTGTATCTCAATTCATTAATGTAAGTAACAACAATATTAAATTTTATTAAATTGAGTTTCATTTATGGATGTTCTTTACCTACTGTGGTTCTCAATGTTCCATTCTTAATTGGGCATGAAAGACTACTAGGTTTTGCTCAGAAGCCTCTTTATCAGGCTTGAAGTTCTTTTATGTGCCATAAATCTATGAAATGGGACCAACAGCTTTACTTCCCTTATGCAGGAAGTCATGCTAAGGATTTTTATGCCCTCTGCCAGGGCTTGAACCTGCAACTTTGGGAACTAGAAATGACTGTTTGGAATTACATTGCTGTAAAATTCTAATTCTGTTTTTTATTTTAAAACTTTAATTGTGTTTTTTATTTCTTACTTTTGCATTACAGTTTTATTGGTTTACATGAATGCTTTTGAAACCCTTGTCATCCAAAATGTGACAACTTTACAGAGGCTTCACTTAATGAAATATACTTCTTAATTACACTACTTGTAAATGGAGAAGTATAAACTTATAATTCAGTATATGCAAACCAACATTTAGTGATACTAGCAGTAGGACCAATTTAGAGGCTACATTCCATTTCTGCAATTCACCACTTTTCTGAAAATGTTTTTGTGGTCCAGTGGACCAGTATCAATCTTTGTAACAGCCACAATGGTATTATCACCAATATGTAAAAGTTTACGTTTGTTACAACATACTTTTATCTGAATGCATCTGACCACTGTGTGCTTCTTTTCTTTCCATTGTTATTATCTTTTGATTGCACAAAGAGCATATTAGTTTCAACCGATAACTTTAATTGTTATCACTGTTTCTGAAAATAAAATGTACAGGATAAGTTCAAACATACCGGAGTGAGGACTTATCATTTCTTTAAAGCATACACACCAAGGCAGGCTAACAGATATTAAATGAAAAGAATTTCAGTTGATTTATGTAACACAAAGCATCACTTAGAAATTACTTACTGGGACTTGTTTTGGGAACACCTGTTCCCATTTTCAGCCCCTAATTCCAAATGGATCTCACTTTGTTGGCATCAACGATAAGGGTGGAGGTGCATCACTTATGATGGCATCTGGTGCTGGATTTATGAACTTCCAAAGGTTGCTGTATAGTTGTAAATCAAAATTCATTATATGGTTCTTTTTCTCATGATGTAGATTTTCTACCAGACATCTAATTATGTCTGTTTATAGCTGGTTTTAACAGTTTTATATTAGGTGTGATTTCATGTCCTGATCACCAAAAATTATTGGCAACTGCTGATTTTTCTGTCTGTTTGTATTTTAGGTTTCTCATATGTTCTTTTAATCTGGTTTCCAAACTTCTTTTTATCCTTCCTGTGTATACTAAATCACAGTCTGAGCATTCAATTTCAAAATTCCCGATTTTTTCTTTGCTGGTATAGGATCTTCTAATTTTTGCACAGCAGTTTCTGGATACTGTAGTTGTTATTTTGGAGTTAAGGTGATGTAATACATACATATATATATCATTACAATCTGAAGAACCTATTTTGAGATTAGACTCTATGTTCAAACTCTAGGATATACATAGATAATATCAAGAATTACATTTACTGATAAATATTAATACATTTATTTACAAATAATAACTCTGGTAATAGATATTCATAGGTGTTACTTTTTAATAATTTACAATTTCATGTCTGTTACCAAAAAATACAGGTTTATAATATTTACAATGGTACATTATTACAGTATTTTTTGACTGAATGAAATCCTCCTCTGTATAGAAGATGTGAGCAATAAGGTATCTTTTTAATTCTGATCTAAACTTGTCTTTGTTCATATGCAATTCTGTTATAGGAGAGGGATGTAATTCTTGGAGATCTTCTGAAGTTTGCTGTATGCTTAAGGATGATAGGTGTATCTTCTGAACTTCACTATCACAAGCTTCTTTGCATATTTGCAAAATTGTAAATTAGGTTAACAGATGTTGAGGTGTGTGAGTTTGTTATTGTTGAAATTAATATTTCTTAATTTTGAGGGTGTCTTCTTTTCTTTCTTTCATAGCCTTTAGTCAATCCTTATTGTTACTTATATCCATAGCTGAACTAGTTTACTTAAGACTAATTTTAGGTTTCATATCAAAGACTGCTCTGTGCAGAGACTTTGCAGCAACATGGCATAAAAAAACAAAATGAATTCTTCTGCCATTGCTTGTATTGCAATCTCCTGACCACTTATTAGCTTTATTGTTATGTAACATAGCTTCTTGGTAGCTTCTTTCTAACTGCCTTGGGCAGTGAAAGTGACACTAGTTCTTGGATAACTGCTGCTCTGAATTCTCTACTGTTGTTACTGAGAAAAATCTGTGGTGCGCCCAACATCAAGAAGATCATGAGCAACTCACATGCTCCTTCTCCAGCTCATTTTGTTTGTAAAAATAAAATTTGTAGCATGATCTTGAGTTGATGAGGCTTTGGAGCCATCTGGAAACAAATACAAACCTTTAAGGTCAAATCATCAACTGACATGTTATGGGATGTGTTACTGTCCCTTTCAATTGTTACTTTTTCCTTTGACATAGCTCACATAAAAATAAAAAATATGTCAACTGCAAATTTGGATATATAAATCTCTCCTTAATATAGTAAATCATTTAATCACATCGGCCATGTTGGATAGCTTTGTGAACTTCTAACAACTTACTATAGTAACTCTCTGTAGGCAGAATATCAATAGTAACATCATCATTGGTTTCCCATTTATGTGTAAGAATGACTCTTTCTCTTACTAAGATGAAGTCATAGTTATTACTATAATAATTATGAATTGAATTTGTTTGTACTATTGATACCATTAGTTATAAAAGCTTAACAACCTGCTCAATGTGAGTGGGGGGTCCACTGTTTCTTCGAATCCTACTCATTATCAGCAGACATAACTGCACCTTGCACTGAAATACTTCTGAAGTTTCATTCTATCACTAACATTGTTTTCAACCATTTTGTATGTATTCTCTTACAAAACTGAGAGAAGAATGATAAAAATGTGCTAATGCATCATTATATAGACACAATATGAGTTTTAAATAGTGCTAACAAATTCTATTTTATAATCTGAATGACCTCAATTTCAGCTTTTGTAATATGCTTGGAAATAAAATGAAATGAAATGGAGCTTTATTTATGGATGCTCTGTAACTACTGTGGTTCTCAGGGTCCCATTCTACAATGGGCATGAAAGACTGCTAAATTTTGCTCAGAGGCCTCTTTATCAGGCTTGAGGTTCTTTTATTGCTGTAAATCTATGACATGGGACCAACAGCTTTACTTCCCTTCCAAAGGAAGCCATGTTAAGGATTTTTATGCAAAATGCTTGCAGGGTTAATCATTTTCTGGTATTTTGTAAGCTCACCGAATTCAAAATTTGACTCTGACATACATATTTTATTACTACAATCTTTTACTAGCTAGGTGAAAGGGAAACAGGAACAAAAGTATCAGGTTTGCTGCTAAATTATATATTCTGCTAACTTCCTAGGTGTTATAAACACATTTTCTTTGATGAAAAATACATATTCCTGAATGAAGTATGTTAATCATATTTGCAATCTGAATCAAAATTAGCATAGATATACATTAGAATACCAAATATGCAAAATTATGCACTACAAGTTTGATAGTTTTAGTCTAAAAATTCTGTTTTGCAAGGTTCCTAACAAAGTATCCGACTGATTAAAATGTCTCCTTATATAAAATTCCTAGCACTGTCATAAATATTTTCAAGATGCAGAAAATATTAACAATAGTAGATATTTTAGTATAAAATTCCTTCTATAAATGAATATGAAAGGAATAGGCACTTGGACACTAGTTGCCCACCTCAGGAATGATGTTATTAATTATTATTTAAGGTTGTATTACTTTATGGTAAAAATAAAAAAATTAAACAGAATTTGTAGCAAACAAAGTGATCAGATTAGATAATCATATTTTTAAGACATACATATCCGTTTTTGATTTTCAGTGCATAAAGAAACAAAGGTAGTGGATAGTAGCTAGATGCTTAGGTATTCTTATATAATATAAATTATATATAAAAACTTTTAGAGATAATTAACAAACCAGTTTTCTGCATCAAAACAGCATTCCTTTATTAAATCACAATGTAATGGAAAATCAGTGCAACTTATGGCTCTCCAAGGCATAGAGCTTTTGCATAAAGCATGTTCCATCTAGTGGAACACTAAGAGAAACCAAAGCACTGGTATACTTTTTTTTGAAAAAACAATGGAAACTGAATATTTACTAATATTCAAGTGTTTGAATGCCCTTTTTACAATCTCACTTTTTTTAAGCAATGTTTTGTGTTATTTAAGGTGCAATATGTCTATGGATTTAAATTTTTCTCTTTAGACACAAGCAGCATGTCTGATGAAAAGTACAGCAAACCCAAAGTTTAGAGATGAAAAATGGAAAGAATATCTGAAAATTAAATAGCTGGAAACAGTTTTAAAGTGCATAGTAGACAGAAGGCATAGGCTGACTCTACAAGAAGAGTTTTAGAAAGCCCTGCAGGATTATCAGGTAAGCATTGGATTTATCAACCTTCAATCTGCTTGTAGAAACATGCACTGTATGTCATATATAATTATGTATACAGGCTGATGGATTTGAATGCTGTTTTTTATATTTGCCCAAAACAATCACTAATCAGAAAAACATATTTATAACTGAAAGAGGTGCTCAGACCTTCAGTATTAATCTTGATATTGGAACAAAGCTTATTCATTCATTTCATAGATATGTTAAAAAAACAGCTTAAATTTATGGTTAATTTATAATCTGTGTTACTCTTGCAGTATGATAAATGATTTACACAAATATGTATCTCATCAATATAAAACCTGTAAGAAGTATGTATGTATTTCTCACTAAAGATGTTTTAAAAATTTGCATTATAAAATTATTATATTAGCAAATACATCTATTTTACACAATCAAAACAATTTCAAGAGTCTAACTGTGGGTATTTAAATAATTTGCAATCTAGCATTATGAAAATACTGCATTAGCAAATGCATCTGTTTTACACAAGAAACAAATTTAAACCATCTAGTTTTGAGTATTACAATGTCATAATTCATTGTAAATTAAGGAAGTTAGGAAAAGAAACTAGGTGCAGATATATATTAAGAGTAGGAAGGCTGCACTCTAGTGGTAATTTAATTAATAAATAAACAAACAAATAAATATATAAAATCTTAAAAGAGCAGTTTATTCAATGAAGGCCAGATGGCCAAAATAAGACTCTTACAAAACTGAAATCAATTGCAAGTGAAGTGGAGACAGCTAGACACTCTTTTTTACTTCACTAACCTGTTCTTTACTCAGGAACATGTTCATACTGATCCACTGTCTGCATCTTTGGCTGCACTTACTGGTTTCAGAATTGAACAGTCACCCTGCTGGGCTTTGGATGAAACTGAAAAAAGAAGGTTTAGTGATTTGGAGCCATCAACATTTCAAAAGTGCACATCTTGGGAGCATAGAAAACTTGCCTCTGGCTGCTGCTTGGCAGAATAGGCAAGTTTTGTACGAGGTTTGTTGCACCTGGTACACAGTATATATACAAGCCACGTATCTGATCTAGTTATTCGTCATCCTGATGAGGGCACAGATGTTGATGGCTCCACATCATTTCACCTGGTTTGAACCTGAGAACACCTAGCGTATATTCATTGCCAGGAAACCTGCAGCTCTTATTTGTAGTTATTAATTATTTTATGAACATAAATAACAATCATAACATGTGAATAGAAATATCTTTTTCTTATAATTATATTAAATACCACCTGTAGAACATTTTTTATATATTTTTATACTCAGCTCAAATTAAAATTTTGGGAACAATACAATTAACTGTAGGCTCCAAAAATCTTTTGTATTACCAAATCAAAAATTGATTGATCATAAATAAAACAATTAATATCTAAACAATGGTTTGACATAGTCACTTAATGTTTGGGCCTTATATATTTTATTTTCTGAGTATATTTTAATAAAGTTAAAATAATTGGAAGAAAACTGTGACTTTTTTTTATTTTCACAAGTGCATTTCTTTAATAATACTCTCTTTTTGTGAATAACTTCTTTGTAATGTTTATGCAGGAGTGGGCTCCAAAAATGCCTGTATGTGCACTTGTAGCTGTACTATTAGGAGTTCTCTCTCTTCAAAGTAAGTATTATTTACCTATGGAAGCATTATTCATTACAAGATTATGATCTACCACCATCTTCAATTTGTCCTCATCTTTGAGTTTATTGTATCTCTAAGAAAAATTGAGCATTTTTGTTCATTCTTTCTTTTTGTAGCTTAATGTTCTTTTACCTGGTTGGTCATATTGGAGGATGAAAGAAATTGGTATAATGATGCTCAAATGATCCAGGGGTCGATGGAGTTTAAAGTTACTCAACATTTGTCTTCCCAGGATAAGGGGAAACCCTGAGAAGAACCTTATCCATGTAACTTGTGAGATTTAAACTCATGACCTCTTAAATGTGAGGCAGACACGCTACCCCTACACTATTGAGTTGGGCAAATTTAAAATTGTATTATGTGTTTAGCAATGTGCACAAAATGTTAAAAAACTAAGCAAAAAAGTTTACGATACTGTTAGTATATCAGAACTGATGCAGTGAACGCTAAGACACTTGAAGAAACCCAAAAATATTAACATCACATTGTCTGTGACATGGGTCAGGAATCAAGACTCATTGAGAGCAGCAAACATTTCCCCTCCATTACCCCTTCTACCATCTTCACAACTGATTAACAATTTATGTTTGGAAAATACCACTTTAGAACCAGACATATATAAAGTAGTGGAGGATAAAAGATGTGAAACATTAAATAAATCATGCAAAAAACAAAAAAAAAAGGTGAAAATTCTCTTAAATCTGAAAATGAGTTTCCAGTATATCTCTAAGACCTTATGTGTGGAAGAATAGTTATATTGATTTCACAAAATGTTAACAATTATGTTTTCATATATTTACAAGTAAAATTCCATTGAATTCCAAGAATTATGATATATACATAAGACTTTATGTGGAGAAAGTTAGTTATATTGGTTTGATTCAGTGTTTTCAATTAAATATTTTAAAATAAAATAATTTATTAATGCATAAAGCTTCAATAGCTATACTGCAGATGTAGACTGTGGTTATACAGAAATGGAGCAGTCATGCACTAGCTTGTTTTGCACTCACCAAAGGTAGAAAGATTGGCACCATGTCTCTGCTCCAATATGAATTCTTGGCCACTGGTCTTTGAGATGGTGAATATGTTACATTGTGCAAGATATAAACTATTTTTATATAGTAGTTGATCCTATAATCTCATTTTCTGAACATAATAAAGGATGATCCATATGTACAATATATGTATAAATGGTGGTTGACCTACTGAATGATTCTTGAAGTAGACCAGAAAGACAACTACCATTTGAGGACCATACAACCTAATTAATTATTAAAGCTTAGAAAATTTGTTGTTGCTATAAAAGGACTAAGCACCTCTGTTTTTCTTTGGAAGTTGGACTTTCCTACTAATTACTGACTTGTTAGAAATTTATTACCTGAATTACAATTAGTTAGAGTACTAGTGCTGCACTCACTAGAAGTAGATGTGAACACATTTTGCTTGGAACACATTTTGCTTGAACTGTTGGTGTTGTAGTGCTGAAATAATGCCAGCTAGATTTTCAGAAAAGAGTTGATTCCCCTTCAAAATATATTATAATTATTAGGAACAGTATTGACACTAGAATTATATTTTGGTGCTACCTACACCTCCAGTATTTTGTTCATGCTATGCAACTACTACTTAATGAACAGGCCTCTAACATCATCACATTGTAAATTGTAAACTATGTATGAACTACCAGATATGGAATGTACACATCTATAGGACTTTATATGCTAAGTAATTTGATAGAAGTACTACATAAAGGTTAAATTTCACTTCAAAGTAGTGATCACATAAAAGGGCAGCAGCTTTCAGTGACTGAAGTGACACACACATATATTTTGAAGCATTTGACTGTAATAAGAGATAGTGATCAGATGACATCACTATATTTGGTTACTCAATACTTCTTATGGTTTTTGAGCACTGATACTTGATGCTTACTTTATAAAAATCTGAAAAGCATATCTTGTTCATTGAAGTATATTCTTATTAGTAGTTTTCTATGTATAAATGCATGAAACCAATTTTGTGGAGTACCTTGCACTATTTTATTTTATGTATCTGATATTGAAGCTTCAAGTACATAACTATATATAGATAGATTGTGACTTTGCTCATCATTTGTATATGTTATGGCAAAATGTTCTCACAGTGATGGGAAAGTTGTACATTGCTTTTTAAGTTGAGATTCTGTAAACTTCATTTAGTGTACTAATGTACCATGTTCCTTTAAATTTGTTGTATTGCTTAACCACTGTGCAACAATGTGCTTCTGCATATTTAGCAAACTGCTTTGTTGTCCACTTCCAAATAGTTACACATTTCACTCATGTTTTATTCAATATTACTGTGATAGGTACTTTGCTTATACTTTGCCTGAAAGAAATTTATTTGTGGTACACCTGTAAGCCATGCTCATGACCTCTACCATATTCAAAATTAAACCCCAAAAGTAATTCCTTCCCAATTGGTTTTGCTCATTTTCATTTAGACACAAGAGTGTAAACATTTTTGCATTCATTCACTCAGAGAAAACACAGCTGAGGTCCATCAAGGAATGTGGTCCAGCAACTCTTTGGTAACATGTGTGAGACAATAACATGAAGTCTGGACACCTTTCATTCTTTATTTGCCATAAAATTAAGTAAAGCAAATTCTAAGAATGCAAAACTTAAACATATAAAACCATGAAAAAGGTGTTAAATGGTCATATCAAAGTATTAGACGTACTTTGATACCACAAGTATCAATTGTATCAAACTCCCACCCCTAATAAGATATATTCATGTTGAGACATCAGATTTTATGGCAAATGCATATTTCCTTCTTGCTAATATTTACATTTTATGAAAACAGAAAGCTATGCATGGAGTCAATGCTACTTGTTTTTTTTTTCTTTTGTAGTTTTACGTCATTTAATCATGGTTGCTCATATTGGACAATGAATAAAATTGGTGAAATGATGCTCAAATCATCTTGGGGTCCATGGAGCTTAAAGTTATTCAACATTTATCTTCTCAGAATAAAGGAAAAACCCCAAAAAAGCCTTATCTAGGTAACTCACCCTAAGCAAGATTTTATTACAATACTACACTATAATGGCCTTAAATGACTCTTAGGCACTAATTTGTTAATATTTGGCTTAAAAGGCACAACCCAACTTAAAGTTTAAATTGTTCTCATACTTACACAATTATTCTCATACTTATTTGTAACACAAATTATTCTTTGGTCAAAGTGTTCTGAGTCAGTGCAAAAGAGAAAGGTAGGAAACAGGTTGCTTATGCCCCAGTTGTTTACATGTGCCTGTAGTTTGTGATAGCCGCTGGTACAGCCACATGGTATCCTTGTCTTTCCTGCCAGTGTCTTAAAAGCCTACAGAGTACCTAAGTTAAGCAAGTAATAATACTAAATATAATAATTTGAGAAGTAATTCAGATATTTATTGGTGGCTTGTTTCTATGACTATGGTAACTTAGAATGTTTTCTGTGTTTGCTTGTGGTAGTTAATGCCAAAAGTGAATGTGTGATGTGGATTGTTGAAGGACTTGGTTCTACTCTGTGGAGCCTACAGTTAAACATGTTGGAGCCGTGTGCTATGCCACAACTTCCTCTTGACTTGATCAAGATGGTGCACCCTGCCATTATGTGGAAATTGTGAGCGATTTCTTGGATCGTGAGTTCCAAGATCACTGGAGTACGAGAGGTAGTCCATCAATTGCTTAGTCCCCTAGAAGCCCAGATTTTATACTATTGATTTTTTTCTATGGAAATTGATCAAAAATCAACTGTACCAGACACCTGTTCATGATCCACAAGATCTGCACCATCACATTCGTGCAGCTATCACAAATATTATGCCTGCACTCCTGCAAAACACTTGAAGAAAAGTGGAATACAGATTAAATGTAGGTCGCATGACTAATGTGTATATATCATGGTGTATTAGGTATGTAAAAATATATTTTGAGTTACCCTATTTGTAGAACCAAAATACTAATAAATATCTCAATTATTTCTCACGTTACTGTATTTTATATTATTATATGTTTAACCTAGACACACTGTATAAAGGTAAGCTTTTATGAAAATACAGCATAATAGCTATATCTGAAAAACAGCAATGGTAGAATTCTTCTGTATTTGTTAAATTGAATTTCAAATTATAGTAAAATGTTTAGCTTGAGTGCCTATTAGATATGCCACTTTTTCTCTTCTTATGTGTTCAGAAGTTTAATGCATAGAGTATTATGTGTGCAGTAAATAATGCTGTGAAATAAAAGTGAGAAATCAATTCTGATCAAGCATTGGCTAACAAGATTTGCACAATTCAGTTACAGAAGAGAAATGGCAGTCTTTCAGATTTGTAGCAAACAGGTTAGATTAGATTAAAAAGTATTCTGTAGGTTCATTAAGGCCAGGAAGTCACTGCACATAGAACTTGTCAAGGGATATACATGTACACATATGTTTATATACTACGAAAAAGAAAAAAAAATAAAACAATGTATAGAGCTCTAGTACTGAAAGCATGGGTTACAAAAACAGCAGAATAGACATATAATCACACCATTTGCTTTTTAGGCCTGTGCACCACTGCACTATACTTAATGTGCTCTATAAAAGCATATGTACTTCCTTTTTTTTTTTTTTTTTTTTTTTTTTTTTTTTTTTTTTTTTTTTACAAATAAGTTATAGAATTTACAATGCAAAAATTTACAATTGTGTACTAAAGCGTAAAATATCAAAGCATCAGGCTTTACAGACATTATGACATTGGTAAATACTAAAATATTCATTTGACACATTCGTGCAAGTCAAAGTATACATCAGTTTAATTGGAATATAAAAAAAAAATAATCATGCCCACACACCCACACACACACACACACACACACACACACACAATGCAATACATTATAGTGCTTATAAATACAATGATTATTACAGTATTGTCAGACAGATTTTCCACTTGAATATTCATTTACAGAGTAAAATGATTAATTGTAAAGGTACTCCTTAAGAGAAGCCTTAAAAACCCTGAAATTCCCAACATTTTCTTTGAGATTACTGGGGAGAGCATTAAATATCTTGATTGTTTCATAATATGCATATTTCTGAAAGCAACAAAGATTGGCATTGGGACGATGAATATATCCCTTTTGTGTACTATTAATGTTTTGAATTTCCATGTTTGTTATAAAACTCTGTCGATTAACTGCATGGAACATTAAAATGGATAGTATATAAACACAAGGTAAGGAGTGTATGCCCAATTTTTGAAATAGTTCTTTGCATGACTGTCTGCTATAAGTATTACAGATTATTCATATAGCTTTCTTCTGTTAAGCAACAATAATTCAAATGTATTTTAATCAAATAACTAATTTAATTACAGGTTCACTGAGTTAATGCTGAAGTTGAAAATAAGAAAAAAATCTATTAATGATACTTACATTTTAAGCCTTTTAACTGTATTCATGTACATGTTTAAAATTAAATGCTGATAGTTGCACTATTTATAAGTCAATGAGATTTTGGTAGTTTGAACCAAGTAACAGTCTCAGGTAACAAGAAAAATGTAGCATAATGCTTTAATAATAATAATAATAATAATAATAATAATAATAATAATAATAATAATAATAATGATGATGATGATGATGATGATGATGATGACGCCGACGATGATGATAAGTTTAACATGAAGGTGAAAAAGAAGAATAAAGAAAGAAAGAAAAAAAGAAAAGAAGAAAATAAAAATGACAAAAAGAAGAGGAAAGGTAAATACAATTCAGCTGGTCATGTTTAATAAGAGCTATTTTCCACCTTGTTAAATTTAAAATTACACTTTTATCATTATAGGGCCTGGGATATGATGTATAAATGCCTACATGGTCACTAGGGAATGCTTTTGGGTTATGTAAAGACTGAAATCCACTAAACATTTACCTGTGGACATAAACTTCTTGTAGTCTGCAAACCAGTTGTTGAACAGAGAAGGCTAAACAGAAAGACAGGAGCAGAAACCTCACTAGACATGAGCAGAATGTGAGGGTACAGACCCTGCTACCTCCCTTTGATGCCATCAATCCACATAGCACTATTAACTTACAATCTCTCAAAATTTTATCACATCTGTGCTCCCTAATAATCATTGTAGATCATACAGATAGCCCAGAAAAAAGAGATGTTGTTGTGGTTTACCAGGAAAAATGTAGAGTCATTTGGGAAATTTATGCCATGCCCACATGTTCCCATGATAGCTCTTTGGTTAGAACAACTGGATGGAGACCTGGAGACCTTTGATTCAAATCCTGGTTATGGCATTGAATTTTTCTGCCTGATTCTACCTTTCCATTTCTTGTCCTACATACAGCTAGTGCAGAAGGAATAATAATGTAGTTAACAAGGCTTTTGCCACATAGGTGAAAATAAGCATGTTAGATCAAGTTTTATGAGCAATTAACAAATATAAGCCTAAAATGTTCTATCAGCCACCATTTTCTTGTAGGTCACTGGCGTATGTTTAAAAACAGTAAAAGCTGTCAAAAATCCAAGAAAAAACCACGGACCCTTAAATGCTCTCTAAACCAGCTTTCACAACTGCATACCTCAGAATAACAACACAATTTACATATGTTTGGCTTGCTAAGCGGAGAGGGATGAGTGATTTATTACTTTAATGCTCTCTGCACCAGACCAGCAGGGAATGACAAAGACCATCCCTTCATGGAGCAACATGTTTTAGGTTAAGTTCAAATTTTGTCTTACTTGTGAAAAATGGTGGCTTCAAGTGGCTTTAGTCATCTGTAATTTTATTTTCTGTGCAATGAAGAAATCTTGTCATGCTTGTGTAAATTTGCTGAACAGTTTCTGTTATGTGTCTGGACAGTTTACCATAAAATGCCAACATCGATCTTAGACAGAAACTTTGAAACGAGCATGTTTCAGTTACTTTGGCTGTCATGTTGGAGACAAAGACAAAGAATGGGCTCTTCACGGGTACTGCATAACATGTTATTCTAATCTCATTAAGTGAATGAATGATGACAAATCTCGCACCATGCCTTTCAGAGTGCCAATGGTCTGGCGCGAACTAACCTACCATGCAGAGGACTGTTATTTCTGCCTATCAAAAATTGGGGAACATTCAAAAAGAACCAAATCCAAAATTGAGTATTGTTATATTCCATCCACAATAAGACTTATTCTACATGGACCTGAACTCCCAGTTCCCAGCCCACCTTCACATTTAGAAGAAACTGCTTCAGAACATGAGCATGTAGATGAGTCCATCCCTTCCACTTTGTTCAATCCAGAATACTGCCCAGAACCTGAAAATAAACCTCTCCTGATCAGTCTAGAGTAAATGATTTAGTGAGGGATATGAATCTTATGAAACAGCAATCTGAAACGATGAGATCACGATTGGAACAGTATAATTTACTAGTTCCCAAAATCAGAATTTAAGTTTTCAGAAAGAGGCATGAACACTTTTCCAGTTACTAATTCTCTTTGTACATGCATAGTCATGCTAGAATTTCAACACAACCCTGAAGAATGGAGGTTGTTTATTGACTCTTCTAAGCTAAGTCTCAAAGGAATGTTGCTCCACAACGGAAATACTAAACCATAAACACCATTGGCACAATCAGTAAAAATGAAAGAAACCTATGAATGTATGGCCATTCTATTAGATTCAATTAATTATAGCATGTACGGCTGGCATATATGTGGATATTTGAAGGTCATTGCAATTATATTAACACTACAAGGGAGATTTACAAGTTACTGTAGCTTTCTATGCTTGTGGGATACTAGGGACACTGAATCACACTACATATTAAAAGAGTGGCCTCTAAGAGAAATTCCTACACCCAGACAGCAGAGTGTAAAGTATGTTTCATTAGTAAACCTATATAAAGTATTACTACCTTCTCTCATTACTACCCATATAAAATTAGGCCTAATGAAGAACTTCATTAAGGCTATGGTAAAAAAATGGAGAAGCCTTTGGATACCTCAGAAGCCAGTTTCCAAAACTCAGCGATGGAAGAGTAAAAAAGGGAATACTTGTTGGTCTCAAATTAGGAAGATTTTGAAAGATGAAAACTTTGAAAGAAAGTTAAGTGCTAAGGAACTAGCTGCATGGAAATTCTTTCAGGAAGTGGTGAAAGGATTTCATGGAAACAATAAAGCATAAAATTATTGACAGATAGTTCAAAAACTCCTGGACAGTTACCACTATCTAGGATGTAGGATGTTCCACAAAATTCACTTTCTCCATAACATTTGGATTTTCCCCCCGAGAACTTGGAAGTTTTACATGACGAACATGAAAGATTCCATGAGGATATTCAGAAGATGGAGCACAGGTGCCAGGGTAGATGGAATCCCAGATGGAATGCTAGTTTTTAGTTAGAGAAAGTGGCACACCCTACAAAAGTAGAAAATAAAGCTGTAAGAGTTAAAAATAACTCTTGTATTTAGGATATATTTATTATATTATAGCTGCATGTTTCAGTGATTTACTGTTACAATATTTGTTTTTCTGTAATTCTGATGCAATTTTTCTTTGTTTTGGCTCCCTTTTCAAGTTTCTTAGTTAGATAAAGCAACTTGTAAACATAAGTAAAAACTAAGAATTTTATTTAAAAAAATAGAAATATAGGCCAGTTGTGACAGAGGTGTTAGTTTATTTTACTGTGTATTGTCTTCCATGCAAAATTAAGCATACTATGTAAAGAATGAGTAGCTTTCAAGGAATGTTCATCACATTATTGGAATCATATTATGCTAACAAAGAGTAATATTTTGTCCCTTTTGTGAGAACCCGCCTCAGCTCTGTCACATAAAAATGTTATGTGTTATGTATGTTTACTGTCATTTTCATGTTCAAATGGTTTGATTTAGTTAAGGTGACCTAATTTTGTTCATGTCGAAGACAAAAAGGTGAAATTTGTTGACTAGTGAATTGATGATGAAATCAGTGATATTTATATTTCTGAATAGGTTTTACTTTTGATTAGCTCAACTAATACACATATATCTTAAATTTATGAAATTTAATGGAATTTTATGCAACAGAAAGGGCTGATGCAGTCTTCAAAATAGTGACAATATGCTCACAAGATTAAATCTAACTATTCTGGGTTTAAGGGGTGAGTGCTTGGATGGAGCTAATAATGTATCGTGTGTGCATTATGGAATGAAAGCTAAAATGGCATGTGCTGAAACATGGACAATTTTTGTTCATTGTAACAATGTTCACTAAATCTTGTATCTCAAGATTTTATGAAAAAGTGAATGAAGCAAGTAGCACATTATAGCTAACTAGAGAACTGATAATATTTATACATGAAACTCCTAAGAGACTTTCATGTTTCAAATAATTGCAAGAAGATCACAGCTCTTCCCTGCATCCATTTTATCCATTAAATCCACTTTAAGCATGGAAAGCTAGGGTCAAACTGAAAAATTCAATGTCGTAGCCAGAGTTTAAACCACAGGCTATCTTAGAAAATTATAAGGAACTTATTGAGTTTCTGTCAGATGTTCTCATAGGTTAGAAAAATGACGTCGGTTCTAAAGTGAAGACCTTCCTAAAAATTCTGGAAAAAGCTGACAATTTCATTATGTTGACAATTGTATGTAGGGCTTTAAGTAATTCAGAGGGAGTCAACAGAACAAAGCAAGCCAAGAACCTGTATATTAAATTGTGCAATATTATTGATAACTTACAACAACCTATTCTATTTTTTTTTTTTTTTCTTTTTCTTTTTGTAGCTTAATATCCTTTAACCTGGTTGCTCATATTGAACGATGAATGACATTGGTGAAATGATGTTCAAATGATTTTGAGGTTCATGGAGATTAAAGTTACTCAACATTTACCTTCTCAGGATAAGGGAAAACTGCGAAAAAAACCTTGAATGTGAGACAGACATGCTACCACCACACTACCCAGACAGGCTAACCTCTTCTTTCTTTAAGAGATTTTTTTTTTTTTGGTAGTGTTTAACGCCCGCTTTAACTACTAATGGCACCGCAGGCGGTTTTCTTTAAGAGATTCCTCTCATTTAATATGGGATAAAGCTATAAAGAGATGCCAGCTGTTGGAGCTATATGAACCTCAAATGCCTAGAAAATGAAAATTATCTAGGGGATATGAATATGTCACTTGTTCATCTTCTTCAGATGGATATCATCATTTTGTCACAAAGGAATAATACAACATTTTTAATTAAATTATTGATTATGTTATAAATTATTTACTTTCAAGGTTCAACTTAGGCTCAAAAGTAATTCTTGAAGAAGCAGAACTGTCCTTAATTGATATATAATTGATTTGAGTTTTACGAAGATGGTGTTAATGGTAAAAGACCGACAGTTCATAGGGGCATGATGCTTAACATTTTAAGAGGTAAGAACTTGCATGCTAAGACATTCACAAATGTTGTATATGTGATGAAATCTCATTAAGACTATTGGATACATCTGTGTTAAGTTTAAAAATTGATGTATTTAATACTTGCTTTTACCATAACTGCTTACTCTACACAGTACTCTTTTTCAACGCTTTGTTGACTTAAGATTTATTTAAGAGCAAAAATTATATAAAAGAGGTTAAAGCATTTAGCTTTGAATATTTGCCACCAAAGAAGCAGGTAAATAAAATCTAATGCAAATTAGAAGTAATTTTAATAAGAAATCAACTACTCAGTGCAACATGTTTGCATTGGATCAAAGAGAGAAGCATCACATCCTTATTATTTATTAACACGTTTTGCATATGGAGATGGTTCAAATGGATCATGAACATGCTGTAGAAATGTATCTTTTATATATTCATGCACTCAAGCTCAAAACAATTTACACCTTTAGTTTTAAAATTAATGCCTTTTCTAGTCAATTGCTGAAGAATTACATCTAACATAGCATTATAAAGTAATATTATAATTGATTCAATAATTTGCCTATGTATTATAGACAGAAGCAAGATTTTTGGTTGATATTTTAAAAATTTGCATTAACAGTTGTAGTTGGTGGCATTGTGAGTTGAATATTTTTCGATAAATTTACATTAAAATATGCTAATTTTTGGGTATGTTTAATAAGTAATGACATGACTGAATTTAAAATTAACAGGTATTATAGTAATTTAATGTTATAGCCCCTATTCCCAAATACAAATTCATTACCTTGAGTAGAATCAAATATTATATGTCAGACAACTGTAACATGCAAGTTGTGACATTTTCATTTTTCATAGTTGTCCTCCTCTCTGTTACAACTAAGTGATAGCAATTGATAGAAAAATCTAGCTGTCAGTATTGAATATCACTAGCCAAAGTGAATAAAAACATGGTAAGACTCACCTTTACTTTTCAGCGCCAAGAGTACTTTTACTGCACATAATTTGTTACCATAACCACCATGGCTTAGCTGTTCAACAATGCCACAAAGTTCTTTGTAACAAACAAGCAAATCACAATTAATGCAACTAGTTTTTAGAGGTTAAATGCTGTCATTATATTATACAAATCACTGATACTGATTTAGTAACCAGTCTTGAAGGCTCAAACAAGTGATCTAAAGCTATTATTGTTATTATATCATCAGTTTCTTTTACCACAATGGAGTCTAATTTAGACAAAGTCATTTGGCAGCAAAATTTTAAATTGTGTTCTACTGTATCTTAAACACTAGAAGTAATGCATCTGCAGGTGTACTTAGTTTGCTTCCAAAGTCATCACTATCTAATATTTCATGTATGGCTCTCAATGAGCAAATTCGGGATAAAAATAACGTGAAATATAGATTTTTTCTTTAGATTGAAACTCTGATATTGCATCTATTGTGGATTGGCAATTTTCAGAAACAAATGTTGCCTGTATTTCTATAAATTTGTAGAACTTGACATTGTCAAAATGATAATTTAAACATTTTGTTAAATTAGTGCAGGAAGTGATTTTTTTTTTTTTTTTAAAGAAATTGACAATTGCATTAAAATAGTTAGCATGATAAAAAATACTAAAGTTAACCAGCTAGATCATTGTGACTATGCAGGCAATGGGATCAGTTTAGCTTCTGAATATTGTTGGCTCTCAGTGAGGTATTATTTGTATTTGCTTTCTTAATTTTTTTGTTATTTCAGAATACATTCTTAAGCCCTGATTAATCACTGTTTAATTACTTCAAATTTTTATACCACATTTCATCTGATAAACTGAATTTATAGCACCAGCATGAGAAATCAAATATATAAATAGAGATTCTTCATTTATCACTAAAATCCTTGTTATTCTCAAAAATATAAAAACCTCTAAAAACCGTTCAAAAGAATAAACCAATAAATAATTTCAAATATATGTCATAAGCATATAAAACTTATGTTTCTTAATTCAGCAACTTTCTCAATTATCATTCAAAACTAAAACACTTGCCTGTGATTAAAGTATAATAGGAAATGGGGAAACTCTACATCAGGTGTTTTTTTTTTTTTTTTTTTTTTTTTTGACAGTGTTTAATGCCTGCTTTTACTACTTTAGCACTTTAGGTGATGACACTGATGATACATGGAATGAAGATGGAGTGCTGGTAGAATGTGATGGTGGGGGAAACAGGAGGACCTGGAGAAAACCCGTTCCTGCACTGCTTTGTCCATCACAAACCCCACATGCAGTTGCTTGGAATCGAAACTAGGTCGCCTAAGTGAGGGGCAAGTGTTCTAACTACTCAGTCATGGCATGGCCAATACATCAGATGTTTTCAATTTGATGCTCTCAAGAACAACACCCCAAGATATTTTGCTCAGTTTAGAAATATTATTATTAATTGAGAATAATAATGTTGTTTATGCATTACATTTGAACTCTTAGTGAATGTTATAATTACCGTTTAAAATTCTATTTGATTTCAAGGTTCTCATTTACTTAGGTGAATTTATTAAACATTGTGACTTTATTCACTAAATCAATAGAACCTAATGATGCTCGCATTCTTAGTAATTCATTTGGGTGGTGCTCAAAATCTTCAAAAGGTTGGGAACCCCTGGACTAGGCTATAACATAAATAAGTATGAATATTGAATATTTAATCTCCTTTCTCCTGTGTTCAACATCAAAAGTTGGCATCTATGACATAGCTAAGAACTTTCATTATTCTTGCCATCATTTGCACTATCTTTGGAAATGGAAAAAGGAATTATATGAAATTAGGGATGAAAATTAAGGACAGAGTTCAATAAGTTTATTGACACATAAAAGTGTTCTTCTGCATCTTGTAGTGGTATACTTGTTGCTCATGAAAGGCACTTGTGTGAGAAAATATATAGCACTTTATTTCTAGTTGAGCACACCACCGTTTACATAGAAATTGACATTTTATATACTTTTTGAATGACCTTGGTTCTGAGTATTGGAATACAATCTCTGCCAAAGCACAAATTTGCTGAACAATACACACACACTGGTGGTATAATTCATCACATATACAAGGGTCGAAAATGTTCTGATAGTTTTATAGCTGCTCATTACATTGCAGTCACCTCTAAGCAACTGTTCATTCCACAGGGCACACCGTCTCTTCAAGTAATGCTATAATAATAGTGATATCTCCCATTCAAATTGACTTTTGGGAAGGTCCAGATAAATTTGATTGTCTGCTAAACTCGCATCATTGGATCCATTATAACAAGATGGTGTTCATATATGCCAGTTCAAAATCTATTGCACTAGGCTTGAATACTTTATTCAAAAGATAAATTTAGTTATTCATACTTAAATACTTTTCAGGTTCAGATGCCATTAACTGCTACACATGTTCATCCTATAATGGAAGTGATGTTAACTGCCAAGACCCATACAACCCAGCCATGTCAACGTACACAGAGAAGTGTATGGTTCCAAAACAGGGTCACATAGGAACTTTTCCAGCTAATTTTTGTATAAAAATAGATGGAACAAATGGTAAGTTTTAGTGCCATTTGTGTCTTCATTTATTTATTTTAATTAGTACAGAATAAATTAAGGCATGACAATGAAAATCTGCCAGAAAATAAGTAAAACATAACGCAATTTAACACTCATGAATCAGTCCAATATATGAAGACAGTGATGCTAGTGATGGTGAAAATGAAGATGACAACAAACAAAACAACACAATAGTGGGTTCTTTAATGTAGTTTAGTCTTATTGTATTTTTTGTAATATTTCAGGAAGCAACTTACTTAAATATTTTTGAAAATACATTTAAAAGAAGAATATTTTTGTGGGAGGGAAATTATATGTGTAGAAAAATAACTTTGTTATCCAAAGAGCTATGCCCACTTACTTCACATAAAACATATTACAATGAATTTTCTTTACATTACTGAATGAAAGCCTTGCTCATGTCTCTTTTACCAAGATGTTTTGTTTTTAAAAGTTTTATGTAAATGCTCTACCATTATATAAAATTAAAAAATATTATCATAAGGAACTAAAATTCCTCCTTTAAGCTAGCAAATGAGAAATCATTGGTCTAACAAGCGTGAAGCATAGAGCAAGTGGGAAGTTCTATTATTTACAAAGAATGGTTGCAGAGGTATAGAAAAGATTTGTAGCAAAACTTGAAGCATTAAATCATAATGGGTTCAAAGCAACATATGAAAAATACTAATCTTTGTAGCTTCCCATAGCTCCATATATATATATAGATTGGAAGGCCATGTGAGCAGTGGTGGTTCGTGGCTGAACATTTTGGGCGCACAAAAATTATTCTCCTAAAGTTTGACAATAATAAATTGTTAAAATTATCAATTTTATTGACCATTTTTACAAATTCTAGGCTTATAACCAATGAAAGTAATGCTTCTCAATGTTATAATATTAGACCTCAGAAATTAGTGAAGGAAGCCTAACACAAATTTTCCCAAAGGTACTAGATTAAAATGCATGCCACATATAATGAATGATATTAGAGCATTATTCAGAATCATAAAAATCCAAAAGCCTGCCTGGGTATTTTAGTGGTAGCGTGTCTGCCTCACATTCAGAAGATCGTGAGTTCGAATCTCGCTTAGGGTGATTTACCTGGATAAGGTTTTTTTCAGGGTTTTCCCTTATCCTGAAAAGACGAATGTCAAGTATCTTTAAACTCCTTAGACTCCAAGATCATTTGAGCAAAATAAATAAATAAATAAATTAAAAAAAATAAAGTTAACCTAATAAGCTGTCACCTCACCAACCTAATTTTTTTTTTCACACATTCACCTACACATCACTGTATGTACACATGAATATTTTCCAATTGCTCAGTTTTTCATAAATTACAATTTTGGCTTATTTATAAAACAACAACAATAATAATGATGTTGATGATGATGATGATGATGATGATAATGATAATGATAATAATAATAATAATAATAATAATAATAATAATAATAATAATAATAATAATAATAATAATAATAATAATAATAATGTATTTCACCTTATGTTTACATTTCTTGAAACAGGCGAAATATCAAGTTATATAAGTGTGTGTGTGTGTGTGTGTGTGTGTGTGTGTGTATACTAGTGTACAACAAGTAAATAATTACATATCATTTATTTAATGACCTTGAGTACATGAACATGTTACTTATTTAAAAATTCCTCTACTGAACAAAACAGTTTATTTATTAAATAGTTTTGTAAGACACTTTTGAATTTCTTATCACTTTCACTTTTTTTTTTGCTGCAGCTGGGAGCATATTATACAGTTTTGCACCAGCATAAGTTGGCAACTTTTCAAATAAACTAAGTCTATGTGTAGTGATAGCAAGGCTACTTTTATTTCTTGCATTGTGATCATGAATACTTGAGTAAATTAGCATTGCAAATTTGTATTTTACCATATATAAAATGGTTTTATAAATGTAAATATTTGGTAGTGTCATTTTTTGCAGGCTTCCCTTCTTTTTAAATTTGACATATATTGGATTGCTCTTTTTTGTAAAATAAAGATTCTATTTAAGTTTGAATTAGATGTATTGCACCATCATTCAATGCCATATGAAATAAGAGAATGAATTAGTGAGAAATAAACAATCCTAGTAGTTGCCACTGGAATATAATTCTGTAGATGCTTGAGTAAGAATAGATTTTTATTAACTTCTTTTAATGCTGATTTATCTAAGTGTATGGAATAAAGGATAATGTTTTATCCAAGGTGATACCGAGAAGTTGAACTTCGTCAGCACTGATTACTAATTTGTTGTCAATAAATAATTGTAGCAATGTGTTAAATGTTTTATTTCCAAAAGCTATAATTTCACATTTTTTGGGGTTTATACTTAGGTTTATTGTATTAAAGTAGTTCAACAGTTTGGCAGCTATTTTTGTTTATGCTCATGTCACTTTTGGTTGTGATACTAGTGTCATCCGCAAATTGTACTATTTTAGTATCAGCAGAAACAAAATTTGTTATATTGTGCATGTACCAGATAAACAGGAGAGGTCCTAGAATGGATCCCTGTGGAATGCTAGGTGTCAATTTTGTTGTTGTTGTTGATATAGCATCACCATTTGTTGAATTTAGGACTACATATTATAACTTATTTGTCATATCAGATTCAATTAATTTGAATCCCAGACTGATAATTCATTCATCTATATTTTTTTATATACACAGTCAAAAGCCTTAGTGAGATCTAATAAAATAGCCGTTGCATATTTACCAGCATCAATATCTTATAAAATGTCTTCTATACTTGCTAAAACTGCACTGATTTTTGACAAATCCATTTTAGTGGTTAGGTATTTGGTTTAACTTGTTAAGAAAACTCATTAGTCTTTTATAAATTACTCGCTCACTCAAATATTTTTGAAAGTGTGGTTAAGATTGATATTGGGCGGTAGTTGTTCAATTCTGTTTTGTCACCTTTTTTGAAGATTGGTATTAATTTTGCTGTTTTTAATTTTTGTGGGAAAATTCCTAGATCTAAACAAGAATTAATTCCACCCACAAGAGGATTTATAATTTCTTCACTACATATTTTAAGTAATGATATTGGGATACCATCTATGCCAACACTATTTTTTGTTTTTAATGGTTTTATAACATTTAGAATCTCATTTGTATCTGTTGGGTAAATGTAAGTACTTGATGAATTTTTTGATCTTGTTATGACATTAATTTCCTTTGGGCTTGAGTTTGTTGCATTTGTATTGTTTTAATTATTCATATTTATACCTATAGAGGCATAAAAATCATTAAATGCTTCAACAGCCTTATCAGGGTCATGAGTAGTACCTTCTTTCATCTTAAGTACACTATTTCTTAATTCAGAGGTATTAGAGGGTTTATGAAATTTGTTTATTACTTGCCAGCTGGATTTGCTTATACTGGAAGAATTTAGAATTTTACTGTTAGTAATTTTCCATTTGGCATCTATAACTGTTTGATTACAGATGTGTTTTATTTTTTTTTAATTCAGTTGCAAAATCAATTCTTCTATTCTTTAATTTAATGCACATTTCCATCACTCTTTCATCAAAACCCTGCACTTCACTGCGGTTCTTATCTACTAACAATGTTAATGCATTGGCTCTGCTGTTTGTCATTGTATTTCTTAAAAAATGTCTTTACCCTCTTCAGAGTGGAAAAGTAATGTTAAAGATCTGCAGGTGTCATTAGCATTGTTATTATAATTTTCAAAAGATTTGTGGCTTAACTGAACACTGATGAAAGGTTATTTCTGTTTATGAATTGAAAATGTTTCAATGATCCTCTAATATTAAAGTCAATTTGTCTGTAAATTAGCTGTAACTACACAAGTTTCCCTGCTGCAGCATTGGATTGCATTACTCCTGTGAACATTTCTTCAGGGAAACCTCCATGGAAATCCTTATATGACTCATTACACAGCAGGGATGCAGCTTCTAGATGCCGATTATAAGCAAATCTTCTGTAATAGTACTTATAATGATGTCGCACAGCTCCTTGCATCTCCTATGCTTCCATGCACCATATTTTTTTCTTTTCTTTAGTTGGTTGCAAAAATCTTCAATAACTGTTGTATACTTCATGAATATGCAGTCCTTCTTTTTGAAACACAAGGCTGCCACTCTTAAATGTCACACTAGCTTTGTTCTTCTTTTGGAGTTGTAGGTACAAAATGTTTCATGAGGTACAATTTTATGAAAAACTGTTAATAAAAAATAAAGTTTGAGTTTACAAGAGCTCTTCTGCAGCTCCTGGTTCCATTTATTGTGGTTGCATTAGTGCAGTACTCTTTAATAATTTCAAAGCGAATTTTCAGGTCTTTTATGTTTTCGTACACCTCATTGACAGTAAGAATATTATAGTTCCAACTTGTTAACATTACTCTGGGCAGTCTGGTCTGCACTACTTTCTCTAAAATATCAGTTCGCAACTTGGTGCTTGACTGTGTAATCATAAAATACTTCTATCAAAATTATCACACCATGGTATTAGGGGCAAAGAGTATCAATGGATTGCATCTTACTTATAGAACAGAAAACAAAAGGTTATAATAAACACTTCAAATAATAGAAATGCATACTCTCAATGGTCTGAGATAAAGCATGTTGTGCCACAAGGTTCTATGCTGCATCCCTCATTATTTTTACTGTAGGTACATTGCTGATCTATCTTCAGTAATAAACAACACTGCTATTCCAGTTCTCTTTTTGGTTGATACAAATTTTATAACTAAAGACCACAAAACTAGTCAGCTCCCAGATTCAACTGACAAAATCTTCAGCATACTAAATAATTGGTTTGAAAGCAACAACATTTCTATACCTTTTGAAAAAGCTAACTACATTAAGTTTTGCACAAAGCAAAGAAGCATTCCAGACTTAAGGATAGAATATGACAGTAATCAAACAGCATAAGCTACCAATATAAAATTCCTGGGTCTTATTATAGATCCTAATCTGAATTGGAAACACCACATTGATTATATCTTACCCAAACTGAGCTCTGTATATTTTGCAATCAGATCACTTAATTCAGCTTATTATGCTTATTTTTATTCATTGATGACCTATGGAATAATATTCTGGGGACATTTTTTAGATAACAAAGAAGTGTTTATTATGCAAAAAAGGTAATAAGAATAATGTATAGGGTTATACAATCAACTCACTCTAGACCACTCTTCAAAATATTTGGAATTTTGTCATTAGCTTGCAAATATATTCTAGCCATATTGCTAGTTGCAATATATAACCCAGAAAAGTTTACAAAATATACACATATACATAACAGAGATACTCGACATAGACAGGATTTACATAGACCAACAAATAATTTGCAGACATTCCACAATGGTATAATTTTACTTCATTTACTTCCACCTTTCTTTCTTTCCTTCTTTCTTTCTTTGTTATCTCCATTTGTAATACGTAATTTACAAGGATTGTCCGATTGCTTACAAAAATAAACATATAGTATAAATAATAGCATGAGTATATACACTTTACAAAAAAAAAAAATAAAAAAAAAAATACAGGGGTTACAGTTATAAAACATAACTTATTTAACTTTTCTATGTAATATTATATATCCCTCTATAGAGTAAAATGCATTTTCCGAGAGATACCTTTTAGTTGCTTTTAGTTTACATTTTTCTTCAGTTATTTGTTTTATATATTTAGGTGAATGATTGTACAAATCTTTGGTTTTATTTTCTATACTTTTGTTACATAATGTTCCTCTTAGTCTGTTTATGAAATAATTTTGTTTTGTTCTTGTGTCATGTTTGTGTATGTGTATGTTTTTATTTTGATTGCTATGATTTTTTATTAAGTATTTAATGCATTCATATATATGCAGAGCCAGAAATATTAATATATTTAGTGTTTTATAGGAATTTCTACAAGTATCTGTCTTCTTTAGTTTACATATTATTCAAATGGCATGTTTATGTAGTCTTAATATTCTTTGCTTTGCTTTTTTTTTTTCTGTGCATTACCCCATAATACAACTCCATAACTCAAATGAGAATGTATGAAGGCATAGTTATTTGTATTAAGCTATCTCTATCCATTTGCTGTGCTGATTGTTTTAAGATATATAGTCCCATATTTATTTTTTTTTCTTGCTATTTTTTCAATATGTTTTTTCCAGTTTAGTTTCTTATCTATTATTAATCCTAAGAAGTTAGTTTCTGTTACTTCTACTTTTTTTTATTATCTAGGACTAATTGAATATTGGGTGGGTTCTTCTTTTTTAAGCTGATTTGCATCCATTCTGTTTTATTTGTATTTACTACCATCCCTAGGTTTCCTAGCTCTTCCCTGATTTTTTCAAGTAGTATATTTGATTCATCTCATACTTCAAGTTCTGTATTTCCCCCTACTATAATGTGGTATCATCAGCATATCCAATGGCTATTTCACCTACTTCTTTTGTTATTTTGAATAGGCTATTTATATATATGGAATAGATGTGGCCCTGGTGAGACACTGTGAGTGTCTTTCTTAAACGATGGTCTGATTTTATTTAGGTTACCATTTGAATTGCATATAATTTCCACACATTGTTCTCTATTTTTTAGATAAGATTTTAGCCATTTTAATGGTAGGTCCCGGATACCATAATTTTCTATTTTAGTTATTAATTAATGTATATCTACAAAGTCAAATGCTTAAGTAAGATTAAGAAAGATTGCGATTACATATTCTTTCCTCGTGTTGCATCTATAATAATCTATACACATAGCTTGTATTGTTGATTTCTTTTTTTGAAAACCGAATTGGTACTCTGATATTATTTTTTACTTGCTGCAAAAACTCCGTAGTTGATTTAAAAACAATCCCTCTATTATTTTGGAAAATGTTAAACATAATGATATAGGTCTATAATTTTCCATTGCATGTTATGAATTTTTTTTCTTGTATATCGGTCTTACTATTACTTTTTTTAGGGCATTTGGAAATGTACCTGCTATAAAAGATTGATTAATTATATACATCATTATCTCTGCAATTTCATATTTACGGTGCTTAATCATTTCATTTGTAGGTTCATCTAACCCAAAGGATTGTTTACATTTTAATGTATTCATCTGGTTAATAACGACATCAGTTGTTATTTCTCGTAAAACCATTGAGTTACATATACTATTTTCAGCTGTTTATAGGTTTTGACCTCGTCTGATGCCTACATTTTTTACCTTTGGTTGACCAGTTTTTATTTTAGTGCATACTACAATTTATTTTGCATATAGGTACTGCTGTGTTTAAGCATTTTTATAAGATTTTTGCAAAATATTTTGCCCTCTATTAGTTTGTTATTTTTGGGTTTTAAGTTACCTAATGTTTTACTTTCATTTGTTGGCCATACTGGTCACTTATTACGTTTTTTATTATTTCAATTGCATAACATTCCCTATTTAGGTTTGAGAACATGAGGTCCACGCATGTGACGATTCGTGGTCAGTAATTTAGGTACACTGCTCCCCTTGTCATTGTTTTTCTTAGTCTATAAAATATAGTCATCCCTCGTTATGCGCTATCTCAATTTACGCGTTTTCGCGTAAAGTGATTTTAAAAAAAATGCTGATTTTAACACTGTACAAATGACATAAATAGATGCATCTGTTTAAAACACATTTTTTTTTCATTATTACCTTGAAATAACCCATGTCATTATCACATTCACTTTACGCTTTTTTTTTTTTTTTTTTTTTTGTGCTACGTGATAATTCATGAGAACCAATTGCTTGCTTAATGCGAAGGACACCTGCATTCGTAAATTATTGTTAATTTTAGCAGCAGCACTTATCAGTTTACTGGAATATTAGCTCCAATCGACGAGATTTCTTCAGAAATAGTTCCATTACAGCTTAAGTGAAATTTTCATGAACATCCTTCGGAAGTGTAAGTGTAAGAACTGTTTTTCTATGGACATCACTGACAGAGAGGATAATCCTTCTTGACCCATTGTAGACCTACGGTGAGAGTTTACTCGATTTAAAGTGGAAAATGACCGTTCAACAGAAGCTGTATTTGCTGGTACAGTTAGAATTAGACAAGCTAATTTGTAAACTTCAGACATAGCCCACACCAGATCTCTTTCGTTCATAATTTTCACTATTTCACCAACTGACTTTCCTTCAAAATCTTTATCTCCAGAAAAGTATACAGCACTAAGTTCATTTTTCTGACGTGTCAAATCAAAATTTGAGCCATAGATGTCCAACAATTTTGAGCAATGGTGATCAAGAAAAGACGTGCTGTAATTCTTGAATTTTGAGGAATCAAGGAGAGCAAAGAAACGAAAACTTTCATAGTTGGAAAACCTATTTTGTGTTTAATAGAGCACATTTTCTAAAATTTCATAGAATATTCTCCTAACATAACTTCAGTAACTTCACTTGGTTCGTTGTTCTTCCTTTCTTTTGTGCATGTTCATTTACTCTTCTTAGCTCTTCTAAAGAGTTTTTAGTCTGGGTTACTTTTGAATGGCAATATGCAATATCCATAGACTTGTCTTGTAATATGTTGGTATGAGCAAATATTGCCGAAAATGTTTTGAGGAGGAAGACAGTATCCAACCGAGTCAAAAAATAAAGAAAACCTTGTGCTTTAACCAATGTATCACGTTCTCAATCAACATTGTTTTCTGGTTCTGTAGTGAATTCAAAGAATAAAATCAGGTTATCTCGTTGTTCTTGTACAGTATTGACAAGGCGTGAATTGAACTTCCAGCGTATTGGAGCCGCTTTTGGTAACATTTTATTCATAAAAGTACGCAAAGTTTCCGTTCTTTTAGTGGAATGATTAAAGAAATTAGAGAGCCCTGAGAGAGTTTGAAAAAAAAAATCTGCACTTATCAATATACATAGCTGCCTGTTACAGAACCAAATTCAGAATGTGACAGTAGCAGTGAACAAATAATGCCTGTGGAAATTTCTCTTTTACTTTAGATTGCAGACTACCTAATTAGCCAGACATTACGGCCGCACCATCACATGTCTGAGTGACAAGTGTCTTACAAATATTAAATTCTTTAACTGTTGTAAGTACATGGTTGTAAAGTGCCTCTGCAGATCTGTCTGCACTGACGTCTGTAAAGCCCATGATCCTTTCCTGAACTTCCCCCGATTTATCCACATAGCGTAAAATGATAGAGAGTTGGGGTTTGTTCACTGTCTGAGCACTCGTCTAGAAGCAAGCCACACAATTAGCGCATGCAAGTTCTTTTGTTACTCAGTTAACCAAGACACTCCTAACACCCTTGATTAAATCATTCTGAATGTATGACGAAATGCCCTGGAAAATGTTAGCATTTTTAAACGATCATTTAAAAGTTGATTGTACGTACTGAGTAAATTCAATGTTTCTACATAATTACCCCTATTAAAGGAACTTTCTGACTCATAGTGTCCCCTAAAAGCTAATTCCTACTTTCCTAAGTGACAAACAACATCAATGAGTCTATTCAATACTTCTCTGTTCTTTTTTACCATTTCATTATGCTTTGAAATTTGTAATGATTTCTGAGCATTTAGCTGCAGGTTTCTTAATGTATTGCCAAAATTACAAAGAGCGAATGCACAAAATATATGATTTCTTGTTTTTTCATGCTTACTTAATGAACCAGTTAGAGAAATTATATTGTCGAGTCCTTCTTGAGACCATGTGGTACTGATAAAAAGAAGAAATGGCCAGCAATAGAGTTTGTTTAATTTGCGGCAGGCAGTTAACCATTTGTACCTAGAATAATTGATAATGAGAAATATCTGTTATACTTTGTTTTCTGTCTTGACATTTTGCAATCAGATCTGGTAGTTTGGAGTGGGCCTGCTGTTGTTTTATATTTTAAGTTTTTCAGAAAATTCCAAATTCCAAAATCCAGTCTTTAACACACGTTCTACTACACAGTCACAAGAACCACTAGCTTCAGTAACACTTACATTGGATATTTGCGCAAAAACTTATAAGCAAAACAACGCTTGTACAGACTAAAGGCGATTGTCAATCGCAAAATTTAACGGTGCTGATTATTTTGAATATTTATTGAGAGTCGTTTTGAACCCCCTCAAGTTTACTACATCGGCGGTGTATGCGGTGTATAGGAGAATTCACCACTGCTCTTGTTGATTCTGTCTCTACCAATGAAACATTATTTCTCACTAGCATTTCTAATAACAGACTTTTCTTTTTGTTTTCTTCAAGAACATCTGTCTATATTCAAATCTCCTATTACTAAGGTGTCCCTATTTTTACTTATACTGTTGAGATATTCTTCTAATCTTTCGAGAAAAATAACTTTATTTGCATTAAGAGGACTGTAGATCCCTATTACTATGATGTTTTCACTTTTTGCTTTATTTCGATTGCTGCAAATTCGCTGCACATTTCTCCACAGAAATTTTTGCGATGTATTTCTTTGTATTTAATTTAATTTCTTGTTTACCACCCCACCACTTTTATGTTTTTTTTTCTGCAGTAACTAGCCCCAAATGAGTATTTCCATAATTATTTACATTTAATTCATCTATTCAGCTCATACTCTGAAAATGTGGTAATATCGGGTTGCATATTTAGAACGGTTTGCTCGGTAAGTGCCCTTTTGTTGGTAATATTTTGAATGTTTTGATGATACAGACTAATGATGATGATACTATCTTTTGTTACCAAATTACTTTTTGACCTAACCTGGAATCCTAGAGAGGTATGAAAAGAACACATACCTGTACTTGGGAAGTGGCTTTTGTTATTTTTTGTATGATTAAATTCACTTAGTGCGCCTAGCAGAGGAAAAATTATGCTTATGGATGTGTTTCCCTAAAATCCACCATTCCTTTTACTCATAACATTGGCCTCATCAAAGGTTTGTGTGATAATTTTTCTTTGGTATTTCCTAGAAGTGGGTTGATTTCGTTCCTTATGCACTGACAGAGATTTAGCACCTCTTCCTTCAGGATTCACAAATACCCAAAATCTCTCATATGCAGATTCCCCATATACATACTTAACAGAATAACAACACCATTTGACAGTGATTTGAAATGTCAGTTGTCTCATTAGACTAAATTGCAACAAATTCAGAAGATCCAATATGTGTTTCTATTTTCTCCCGAGAAATCCGACATGCAGTCTAATGACCCCAAAGTGCCTTTGAATGCTGTGGCAGTTTCTAAATGTTCCTTCATTGCTATATTCAGTTTAGCTGATAATCAATAAAGCTCCTGTACATCCTGGATTTGAAACTGTAACAAACGTATCAAGGCCTCATAGAGCCAGTTTAAACACAGCACAAAATTTAACACGTGAAATTAACCTTTTTAAAATATGTGAATTTTAACTCATTTGAATGTTGTGGTTTTTAACATTTTCTTTAAACACAAAGTGAAGAAATAATGCCATGTTTTGTTTTCCTAAGAGTGAAAGGTCTACCACATTTATTCACATGGTGTACTGAATCTTCATGTGGTTTTCTCAATTTTTTCTGTTAAATATTTTATATCACTTGATGCTTAAAATATCCACAGTTCGCTGCCATCACATTCAAAAGGTTGTGAGTTCGAATCTCGCTTAGCTTTATTGGGATTTTCCCATATCCTGAAAAGACGAATGTCGAGTAACGTTAAGCTCCATGGACCCCAAGATCATTTGAGCATCATTTCACCAATTTCATTCAACATTCGATATGACCAACCAGGTTAAAGAACATTAAGCAAAAAAAAAAAAAAAAATCCACAATTCCAACCACATATCAAGTCATATTTGTCATACATCTCCTTATAATTAAGCTGCCTCTTAATTTAGAATTTGTTTGTCAGTCTATTTCAATTCTATGTGTTTTTCAAAAGTTAGCTTTGAAACCTGCATTTCATAAATGATTGTACAAAGTTATTCATCTTTCTTTAGTCAATACACTTTATAAGGCCATCTGCAACACTCTATTTAAGTAACTATCACTCCACAAAGAACATAAAAGAAAGACATTTGTGTATTTTAACTCTACAAAACTACTCAGGAGCTGCATTAGGTATGGTCAGATGCACACCAGATAAGCACATACAAAAAACTCCTTTCCACACTGCCTCACCACCTTTGCTATTACTTACCAATTGTTAAGTTGAACAAACCTGGTGCTAAACCTATGGCACCAAACTAAATGCCACGGGCATAAAAGTGTTACTTTTATCAAAATGTTTCTCATATGATGTTTCTCATATTTTAAAAATAAACTGGTTTTAATATTCACAAGGCCTACATTAATTTAATGCCTTAAGATTTTCTAGGAGGGCACATGCCTTCGCACCTTTATAAGAAGCTGCCCTGAGTGTGATGCATCTTGATCCAGCATATGAAGCTCACTCTGTATAATACATTAGATGTTCTAGTGCAGGCTTCACTGTCTCCTTTGATTTTATTTGCAGCAAGTAGACTTGTTCCATGCATGTAGTGGGTAATCTTGTGACAGCAGGGGTTGTCTCTCTTCCTTGCAAAGTCCATTGTGTATATTAGTTTATAATGTTGGGAACAAAAAGCAATCCAACATGTAAGGCATCAACTCCTATATTTATGCCTGCCTAAGAGAAATCCTTCTTATTTATAGAAAGTGGTGGAATAAGAGTTTAATTATTGAAATTCCCAAACTCAATTTATATTGCCATTTTGCAACCCATGCAAGTAAGCACAATAGTTACCAAGGAGAAGAATGTTTCTTTTAAATGTTGTTTGATCCCAATTAATTACCTAGCAAGTATGCCTGTACATATTCACTGCTATAAGCATAAACGTTTTTCTTTACTAATTAATTTTCATACTATTGGGGATACAATGTAATTACAGTGGTATTAACCAACTTAGGAGCTTGTTGTTTCATTAAATTAATACTGTATTAATTGTCATTATTTTTTGCAATTATTTATGTTATGAATAACAATTACCACCAAAATGAAAATATATAATTGTTCATATCCAAATGGAAGAGACATAATACAGGAATTGTTCTACCAATCATTTACCTTCAATAGTGTATTAGCTTATGAAACATGGTCTAGTTTTTTTCAAATACAAAACATTGCATACCTCCACAGCACTGAAAGAACTATCTGTTCTTAATGTCATACAGTGCTCAGTAGGCGATATGTAGGAGCATCGAGAAAATTTGCTCTCTTTGCTTTACTGAAAGGGTAGCCTGTTGGTGATCCCTATTCTAGTGCCTCATTGTTTACCTACTTTAAAAAATGCATACTCTTGTAATTATAAGTTTATGACACTTTAAAACATTTTGACTTATTTGTGTTAAAAACTTATAATAAATTTTCATAATCAGACAATAAATTTGGAACAGCTTCGTTAAAATCACACAAAAATACCTCTAAGAAAAATGTAGCATTTAATAGTTTAATAGATAGATATACTAAATAAGTACGTCATTCAACTATTTGGCAAATATGTTGTGAGAAGACAATAATACAATGATTCTCACACCATCAATATAATAGTGTACCTAATATTGCATAGTACCTGAGAGCCATTTTGTTGTAAGTCACATTTTATTGATTTTACAGGAGAAGGAAGAAACCACACAATTAATAAAATAGCATTATTTTCAAGGTCTATTTTTTTATTTATTGCTTCAAAATTTATTACCATGATGCATTTTACTTTATTCCATCAAGTTGAGTATGATAGCAACAATGCTTTTAGCAAGATACAAAATTAAATAAATATTAATATGAAAAAATGTACTTAAGATTGTATGATTTCAAGCTTTAAAACCTACTTTAGGGATTTAAGATGATCAAACATACTACATGGTGTAATAAACTCAATAATATTGTATTGTCATACCTCATGCATACTATTAACATTGAAGAAGCAATTATGCCAGTATGAAGTTAAAAAATGTGTACAGTTCTTAAACAAGACTTTGGATAAATCTTATCCTAAATAATATTAAATTAAATGTTCTTCTTCGGAAAAATCAGCTATGTATGTCATTCTGATGTGATAGATTTTTAAAGTAATCTGTGCTTTACTTATGGACTTCTTTCAATCTCTGATGTGCAGTATATTTGAAGGTAAGTGAAGCTGAAATCGTTTGTTCCTTCGAATATCAATGTATAAATTTCATCTTCAGCAAATGCTGTTTTATAACCTATTATATCCTATGTTCTCCTTTCGCACTTGAAGGTACACAATTTTGGAAAATTGAACATCTTCACCATTAAGGTCCCTTTTTCGGCTAACAAATATTGCATTAAGCTGCTGAAGTTCTTGAAATTCTCTTGCTCCATCCCCAGAACAATATTTTGCCCACTTTGTTTGACAAGCTCTATCCAATCATTACAAGTGAAAATGTTCTGCATATTTAATCTCTTTTTCTTCCTCTCTATTAGGCTGTGAATACTGTCAACCTCCATGTGTATGTGGTGGCCTTTAAGCAAAAATTTATGATTTATCTCTTTCAGATTTTCTCCTATAGCCAACAACAAAAAACACATCACCATCATTGCATGATTTTGATTTTGAAAATAGTTGTCTGACCAACTGTCAAAGTTTCCACTTTCTTTTCAATTACTTCCTCTGCTGCCCATTTCAAAAAACATGAGGCCACCTCATTTCCAACCGGAGCTCCTGTGCTTTCATCATACATCATGCAGAAAGAAGTCTCAGAAACTGGGTCCTGCATTGTATAATTTAACGTCCACAGATTCCAGAAATAAAAGCCCTGAAAATTAGTGAGCAATGTTGTTGGAAGACAGCCAGTTGGTTACTGCATGATGCAGATTGTGTGATTGTGAGCACTTTGTTCTTTTCCTCTTCATTTTCATTGGAATTAGTAAGAAAGTATGTAGATATGTCACCTTGTAAATTGTCATACGATTGGTCACTGCTATTAAGCTTGGGATTTTGAAGTATTTGTAAAAATGCACGGTCATAGTTAGCAATGTTACAATTTTCATTACAGTAATTTTCCCAGAGGCCTGAAAAATATTCAATTCTTCATTTAATACTGGCAGAGCTTCATTTAGAATATCTGTAAAATACAGTAATAGAATTTTGGTAAAGTCAACAAATGAGCTTAAAAAAATACATTCAACATCAATTAAAATGTTTTTATTTTCTCCTTAATAATTTTTATCGAATGACTTATTAACCAAATGTGACATTACCAGCTGCTGACTTTTGGGAATATCATTAAGGAGTCCTAAAATTGAAAAAAAAAAACATAAAATAAAAATGATGAGAGATTCAAGATTGAGAACATAATTTATTATAGGCAAACTAATGTACAGCTTTTGTATGTTAAATTATAGTCTTACGTTCCTGAAGTTCCTCGTTAGTGGTGACTGGATTTTCAATAACTTCAATAGCGTTAACTATTTCTAGTGTTTGTTGAACCGCACTTTGTGCATTAGAATTAATCAGCTCTGAAATAAAAAATTCAAATAAGGTTCAAACAGCTATTTAATTGTTTTATTTGTATGCACATATTTAGAAACTATTATGATTATAACTTAGAAATCTTTAATGATTTATACATGAATCCGAAGTGATGACAGAATTTGTCTGTAGCAAGAGTAGTATTTCCTAGGACTGTTTTACAAAATTATTTAATAAAGTGAAGTGCTTCATGAAAAGCATGTTAATACTCTGACCGCATCAGGATATTAAAGTAGATGCAACAGCTATGCAAGGAGGAAGTGATAAAGACACTTCGATAAACATTGGAGTCAGAGTAAAACCGTTATAAATAATAATTTACTTATCTTTCAATAGAGCAAGTTCAACAAGTTTCCTTCCTCTGCTAGCCACGTCACACTATTAAATAATGTAGCCCCATGATTAGTATTGTTGATTTCATAGTCAATAAATGAAGCTAAGCATGTCATTCTTGCCAAGGTTCAAGCGATGTAGGCATTTAATGAACCAAACTATCTTATGAGGACTAACAATAATCATAGAAGGACTGATGTTAGAGCCAGCAAATCTTAAGACCTTTTCAGATACTTTGACATTAAAGAGTGAAGGGACTTGCAATCATATGGTCCTCAATATCACACATTCTATCAGAAATCCAAAATGTATAATAGTATGGTTCTAAAGAGAATTGGTTTTCATCGATTACAGTGCCAAAATCTCGATTTTTAATTTTTGGACTTACGGTAGTATGGCTCTCAGCTACAGAGATGTATGGTATCAGACATTCTCATCCTAATCTTTTGGATTCTCTTCAGATCTTCTGTATATTTGCTGAAGTTTTAATGACTAATATGAACAACTGCAGTGTTTGCTATAGTTTTCAAATGGGCAATTTTTATCATTATTAAACTGTATTACTATATGTATAAGGTATTCATATCTAATATGGCATATGCATAATTTTATACTTATAAACAAAAAATATTTATTTAGTCATTATAAATATAAAACAAGTTTTCTCCTAAATTAAACTCCAGTGAAAGTATCGACACTTCATCATATTTACACAAGAAGATGCATTGCTCACTATGTACAGTAATGAAAAGCAGTTTAACTGCTTTTTTTAAAGTGTTGATTACAGGGACTTCTTAGTTTTTTAAGAGTACTAAATGATCTCTTGCTTCTACTGGCATTAGGCAATGGTAATGTAAAACATTTTTAGCATGGCTGCTACATATTATGGACATTTCTCTTATAAGTCATTACTTTGCACAAATAGATCTGTAGCAGTCTTCCAGCCAAATTGAAGACTTATCTTGTTCCATCAAATTTACAAAACAATGAAAGTGATGCAGTTTATCACAAAACACCTTGATCCTACCTGGTGGTATGGGGATAGCATGTCTACCTCAAATTCAAGAGGATGCGAGTTTGAATCTCACTTAAGATAACTTAGGTGAATATGTTTCTTTTTTTTATTTAATTTTTGTTTATTAAGTTTTTCCTTATCCTGAAAAGACTAATGGGCTGCAAGATCATTATAGATTAATTTCCGCGATTTAATTCATCATCCAATGTGACCAAGCTAACAAAACAAAAAAAAAAAGAAAAAGAAAAAGAGAGAATTGTTCAAGTCACTTTGAGTAAAACAACCATGCGCATCAGCAAAAACTGCTTTAAATAAGTAAAATATATATTCCTTTACTTTCTCAAACTTAATTACCAAATTGTCTCTGACAAATATTCTGTATCTCTACCTGAATATTCCCTTTTCTCTCCAGATCAACCTTATTGTCTGTATCTTTGTCAAAAATGTTTCGTCTATTTCTTCTTCATTCTCATCATCACCTGGTTGCTCCAGAGATATAGACAACATTGAGGCTTCTTTATGATGTAAGAATAATAATCTCATAAATCTTCAAAAATGATTTTGAAGACTCAAACAAACCTGCAGCCGCCTTCATGTTTCCACATTCCTTTTGCAAGCTTATGCGGACATTGATTTTTACGTAAATGGTCATTCATATAAGACAGTCATAAATGTCATATCTGGCAACTTATTTGTCAAAATTTCAATGAATGTTTTCCGACTTCATGGGCCTCTGTTAAGGCTGATAGAACAACAGCAGGGTTATATGTTGAGGTGGCTTAAGTTATTATTTCAGTATTTCTGTCTTATCAGTGTAGGTTGAAAACAAACATGTATACTTTCTGAAGAAAGTTAAAATATACTACAGCAGATGCAGCGTTCAGCTGTATTATTCCCTATCAAATTCAAGAATGACTTAAATGGCACATACCATGCCATTGGTACTTGTTTTTGTATTTTTGCTGAAACACCAGAACATATAGCTAGCTACACAGGAGCGTCAGATTAAGCAGCCACGCTTTTAACGGCATCTGGGTTGCGGTCACGTGCCGCTTCCCTTCCAATACCTTTTCCTATTGGAAATGTTCTCCTTGTGCTCGAAGACAGGCATACAGCGTCTTAACAGATTATTAAAACATGAAGCAATTCTTCTTGGGATATGTTGGTTATTTTCTTCCCACATATTATTTTCTGGTTCTTGTAATGTTCGGCGATTAGATTTATGCACTTTGCTTTCAAACTTCCCCACGAGTAAGAATCGCAATGTATGAGGTCAGGGGATCGAGCGGGCCAAATCCCGATACCGAACTTTGATGAAATACGCCATGCATACGTTCTTCATCTGTCAATTCGGGGGAAAACTGTTCTAAAATTAAGATTTGATACCGTGCAGCATTAATTTTTTTGTGAAAATAGGGTCAATTAATCGAGTCGCTTTCACAGCATACAAAACACCGACCTCAGGATCATGTAATGGCCTTTGATGTATGAGTTTTGGATTTTGAATTGAGGAGTAGCGATTATTTTGAGAGTTAACTGGTTCATTCAGGCGAAACCACGCCTCAGCACTGAACATTGCAAATTGTAGAATTATTTTGCCGCTACGCACAAACCCCAGAAACCAGGTATTCTTCTCTGCGGGTCCCTCTCCTTCAAGGCATGCATTTCTGTTGTTTTGTAGTGCCGTAATTTGAGTAGTTTTGTCGCTTTTTTGTGGTCACCCATAGCGCACTCCTGCTTGCTGCGATAATTTCGAGAGAGGCTTTCTTACCGAACGTTCTAACTGCGCACCATCAATCTTTTCCTCTGTTAAAACGTTTTATATATTTTTTTTTGCGGTGTAACACCGATCCTGTACTTTTAAATTTCTTGACCTTTTACGAATTGTATTTCTGTTAGAAGGATCAATATTAGGGAAGTGTTTCCGAAATGCTCTATGACATAGAGACGATATTCATGTTTTATAAAATTGTCACAAATGAAGACTCTTTGTTCTGTCAGAAGCTCACACAATATGTGACTGAAATCACAGTACCTAGGGAGTGGCGTGCGCCCGAGACCCAAGTGCCGATTAGAGCCTGGCCGCTTAATCTAATGGCGCCGTATATTCAAAACATTGTCATAGACCTGGACTTTACAGTTCTTTATACTTAGCATACATCTAAAATATATTTCAATGCAGTATATTTAAAGTCCTCTGCTTTGTAGATTTTGCTGGCCTAAAAAAAAAAAAAAAAGAAAAAAGAAGAAAAAAAAAAACCCAGCAAAACAGCTACGAATTGCTCAACATTTTCTCCATCAACCTTTGCATAGCTCAAAACAAAATTAGTTTATCTACATGACATATACCTATGAGGAATAAAACTGGCGATAATTGAAAAACGCTGTGTACTTTAAACCTACTCACAAAAACACTTCAACTTCTTCTGCTAGTATTTTTAATATCTTATATAATAAATTTGGAATAATTTGACCTACCTGAATCTCAGCACTTGCCTATGCTATTCTGAGTGTTCTTTCAGGAAGTCATCAAACTGACAACATACGAGTTCAGAATTAGCCTTTTCCATTTCTTCGGAGCATTTAGTTTCTTTGTGATCTCTCAATGGAAGCCCGAGTCTTGTAAGTAGTTGGACAGTGTCAGTGGCAACTGTTTGATATATCACTTGTTTCCAAATGCTACTCTTTATTTCCGTCTGTAACATTATTTAATAACTGACGCTTCCTGATAATTTATTTAATGAATATATAAAATTGCAGTTGAGTAGAACCTTGAGATTTCATAAGGTCTTAAAGCTAGTCAACTCAGATTTGGAAACTGTTCCTCATATTTTTTTGGTTGTTTTATTTTCTGGCCGGTTTTTAATAAAATAATCTACATGAATATTACCTATGAAATAAATCGTGTGTGTATGTGTGTGTGTGTGTGTGCGCGCGCGCGCAACATAATCCTAAGAGATTTTTTTTTTTTTGGCGTTGCATAGGTTTATAGGCATATATTGCTTTTGTATCACTACATTTGAGAACATTATTTGTACTAATATTTAGTATGCATCTCTTTACCTTGATAACTGCTTGAATCCTCTTTGGCATACTGTGTACAACGTTTTTGCAAGATTCCTAAATATCTGTGCCAAACTTTTATAATTGACTCTATGAGCCCCACTTTTGTAATAATATTTATTTTCTTTAGCCTCTTCTTAACATTACCCAAAGATTCTCAATGGGATTCAAATCAGGACTATTTCCTGGCCAATTAAGGACTTAAATGTAAGAATCTTGCAAAAACTTGGTGATTTTTTTTTTTTTTTTTTTTTTTTTTTGCCCTATGAGACAGTGGGCCATCTTGCATAAATATGTAATCTTTCTCTGGAAACCAATCTCTTTTGTGGCAACAGCCTATTTTCTAGTACTTTTGTGTACCGGTCTTGTTTCATCGTACCTTCAACATAAGATCGCCCCATTCCATGGAGACATCTCATTCCATATCATGACAGATGTTGGATGTTTCACTGTCTGAGCAACACATTCAGTCAGAAATGCTTCTGCTACCCACACCCTGCGTGCTTTCATCACCAACGCTGAATGTTCACTCATCAGAGAAGCAAATCTGGAATAGATTAGGGGATTAGAGGAATTTATTTTTGAGCTTAAGGCGGCAATAAAGCAAGTGACAGCAAAATGTATTTCATAATATTAATAACTCCATTCTTAACCCAATACAACGAATAATTAATGCAATAAATTTTACTATTTATAATGTGAAACGTAGTCACCTTTTCCCAGTCCTGTGCATACCAGCTAGCATGGGCTTTGGCCCAATGCAATCTTCGTTGAATGAGGCCAGGACAGGAGCGATCTTTGCCTTCTTTCTGGGTCATTTTACAGGTAAGCCTTCATTGTAAAGCTCTCTCCGAACTGTTTTTGCTGATACATCTACTTCTTAAGCGTCCAGAGATTTAGACAGATCTGTGCTGGTTGCTCTGCAGGTTTTCTTTGAAAGCCTAAGCAGTTTTCTGAGTGTTCTTGGTCTAAGTTCCTTCCTTCTACCAAATGTCCCAAACCGATGCTGGTCTTACACCACATCTTGATCTTTCATTGTGTTTATTCTGCTGACAGATTTTATATACATTTTTAGTCTTCTGCTTTCTGCTTTTGTGTGTAATGCCCTTCATCAAGAAGCTACCTGACAGTGCCGATTTTTCTCGGAGACAAATCTTGTTTCTACCCATAACCTCACTTTTCTCTGTTCTACCTGAAATCTTAAGCATATGAATTATTATAGCTTGTTTGCATTAAATAATGAACTTAAGTAATAAAAGATGTAACGGACATTAAAAGTAAAGTTTTTCAAAGATTATTTGATATATAAATATAATAACAAACATTCTCTTCCCTTACATGAATTTTCAACCTTGATGCAAGCCACCGGTAAACAACCAGCTTTACCAACATAATACTGCCAAATTTTAAAATAAGTGGATACAAAGTAATCAGAAAGGATTACAGGACATTTTTACAAAATTATGGCATGCTAGTTGTTCTCTTAAAGCGTGTTTAGGTTAAAATTTTGACAAAAATATGCGTTAATCATACGTAGTCTAATAATTTGTCCACGTATGTAAGTCCAGCATCTTCAAAGAATGTGACAAAAAATATCAAGAAAATCCCCCGCCCCAAAATGCACTTTACATGGAACGATTAGCATGAAATTTAGATTTTCTCAAAAATAGCTCTAACAGTTTTTGTTATGTAAAATACCACATGTTTCAGATCTTTTCATGAAAAATGGAGTGTATATCATGAATTTTTGGGTCATAGCTCCTGAAATTCTCTTCATTCTGAATTACTGTTGCATAAATGGCAGTTCATAAAAGCTAGACAAAATCTTACTTACTACACTAAACATGCAAATCTCATTCAAGCACATGATATCTATCAAATACACGTTTATTCTTCTTCTTCTTCTTCTTCTTCTTCTTCTTCTTCTTCTTCTTCTCCTTGTGGAGTTTACCATTTCCAAGATATTTCTTGTTATTGGAATGCATTTTCAAGTACTCTTACTTTTCTTAAATAGGAGGTCCTTATTTCTACACCCTCCTCTTGGCCTTACAAAAGGAATGGAATTTAAAAAAATTCAAATGGCAAATTGCTCTTAAAATATCTATTTTTATTATTGCTTACAGTCTACTATATTTCTCTGTTCCTTTTGTACCTATAAGGAAATATGCAGTAAGGTAATTTCTGGAAATCTTTATCTCAATTGACATGAAGTAGATGCAAGAAAGGGCATTTGTAGGAATAGTTCATACAAGAGTGAGCAGAGAAAGTAATTCGACTGCAAATCATTAGGTTTTTCATATTCATGTCACCAATGTTCAATCCCGATATTTATAGTGTTTATCGCCTGCTTGTACTACTCGTGGCACCGCAGGCAATAACACTGATAATACTTGGGGTGAAGATGGACCACCGGTGGTGTGGGATGGTGGAGGAAACCGGAGAACCCGGAGAAATCCCGCCCCTGCGCTGCTTTATCCACCACAAGTCTCAATGTGGTCGCTTGAGATCAATCCCGTTGAATTGAATATGGATATCAAAGGCTACTTTGGGGCACTTTATTACAAATATGGCATATTTATAATGCCTTCAAGATCAAAGGTTAAATTGGGGGGTCTTAATGTTATAAGAAAATTATGAGGGCGGATCGAAAACTAGCGCAAAATATTTTTTTTATAAAAAAAGATTTAATAGTTAAAAAAAATCACAAATAAACTTATACCTTTTACCTATTTATCGACATGGTCACCAACTTCTTCAACACATTTGTTCCAACGTGATACCAGTTTCGAATATGTCCTGTTCGTAGAAGTCCGTTTCCCTGGAGTGTAGCCATCTGCGGACTACTAATTTCACTTACACATATGTCGCAAAGCGATGGCCGGCCAGGAATTTCTTCGTGAGACCAAACAGATGAAAATCCGACGGTGCAAGATCCGAACTGTATGGTGGATGCTGGAGCACCTTCCAATCAAGTTTGGTGATTTTCTGACGAACAGCAGCAGCAACATGGGGGAGAGCATTGTCATGAAAAAGTTTGACATCACCAGCATTAATGTTGTGACCTTTGACACGAAGGGCACGATGCAACTTCACCAAAGCTTTAATGTAGGCTGCAGCATTCACAGTGGGCCTGTGTTTAGCAAAGTCCACCAATAAAACACCATGCATATCCATCAACACTGTCACATTACTTTTCTAGCAGATTGAGTCACTTTGAATTTTTTCTTTACTGGGGAGCCAGCCTATTTCCACTCCATAATTGACTGTTTTTTTCGGACGTGTAGCGGTATGCCCAATACTCATCACCAGTGACGATTCCTTTCAGAAAGCCACGCCCTTCTGCGGTGTACCGCATTAAGTGATCCAAGTTTGTCATCATTCGCTGGTCCTTGTGGATGTCTGTCAGGTTTTCAGTTACCCAGCGAGCACTAACTTTACGAAATTTGAACAGCAGTTCAAATGTCTGCAGTTACCCTTCTAGGCCGCGAAATGAACGACGCTCTCAGTATAGAGTATGCGTTTTGTTTCCATGTGTTCATACGTCAATCCGTGACGTGCTGGCCTAGGCAGTAAGGGGCCTTACACAAGGCATTGAACTGAGTTCCGATACAACATTCCTTACCGCGGGGCCTGGCCACTCTATGTTGCGTCTTTTGACCCGTGCTCTCGAGGAAAATAAACACGAATGGCTTGTATGTGCCACTTGGAGATTCAAATCAATCTGAAAACATACTGCTCTTTATAATACCGAGACAGGTGGCTCAGCATTTCGTTTGAGACTACCATTATGGAGGTCATGGGATCGTTTTCCCGTGGCCAACCTCTCTGACCCATGAGTACTTCAAGGATTTTCCCTGGTCACTAGGCGAATACTGGAGTTTTTTTTTCCCCCAAACATCCTGTTCCTTCATTTCATCTCAATCAGTCTCTTTCACGGTTGTGTCAACGAAGACTGCGGCAGAGGCGCCATTTCGTGGAGGTGACTGCGCTCTGGAACTACAGCTTTTGGTGGCGGTAAGGCGTTGGTGGTTGTCTGTGCACTTAGGTGATCTATCCAAGATTGAGCCAGGGGCTCCTGGCGCTCCACGCGTCGTGATGAAGAACTGCTTGTGAACCCCACGACGGCTCTCCACCTGTCTGGATATCGGCCGCCCTCTGAAATTACACTCATTTCATCCTTCCTCTAGGAGTCTGACGTATAATAAGCCGATGACTGTAGTGTGAAATATCCCTCCGTAACGCACGCGCGCGCGCGCACACACACACACACACACACACACACATACACACACATATTGCCGGCGCAAAACTTCTGGAATCGTGAACCTGACCGCCAATCCAGCTACCGAGCCTAACTAACGGAGTTTGTGATATGATACTTTGCTTACTTAAAGTCACAGCGAGCAATTTTGTATAGTCTGTATCGAAAAATTTCCGCTTATGTTTGTATTCAAAGTTGTGTTCATTTTAATTATTTTATTTTTGTAACCATGGCTCCTGCGTTTTCAAAGTTAAGTGGCAAGGTCAGAGCAGAAAAATAATTGCAAATGTCCTTGACTTCATGAAACAAGAGGCAGAGATGAAGTAAGAAAATATATATTCCCCGAGTTCTTCAAAAGCCTATAGAAAATGAATGAAAGAATAGCCAAGGCAACTGATATATCAGGGCTCTCAAAGATAAGAAAGAAAGAAAGAAAGAAAAATAAAACTTAATATATCACTTTTAAATTAAAAGATGTGGAACAGTTGTGTCGCCAGCGAATTGAATAAATTGGCAGGCCACAATGGGAATGTTGAGAACATTGAAAATCATTAGAAGGAATTGTAGAAAATCGAAAAGAATTCTAATCCAGGATTAATGGTGCAGAAAGTAGCGATAACGTTGATAATGACAATGACGTGAGCCAAGACGAACAACTGTCAGGTGTGGAAGAATTGGAAGCAGACAATTGACATTGTTTATATAGTAGGCCATTTGTATAGATGTTTTGTATAAATGAATATACACACATATGAAAACACATGTTTATCAGTGCAGCGCCATATAGTGAAGGCGCATAAGAGGTGAAAGATATTTGACATTGACTGTGACAGGCACTCTTCCAGATCCATGAATCGACTGGTGAATTGCTTATCTGAAAATACAACTCGCTTCCTAGCTTCCATTATGATTTTCACATGTCCAGATCTGTTGCGCCAGTTATACACACAACTCTTAAAAACTGAAATTATTATTCCGCAAATTAATCAAATATTGATGTAGGTAAAGTTGTTCATTACATTGTCCTCATAACCAATCCAAATAACTACACGTATACCCCTAGCAGCTGTATCTGTTCAAAAAGAACTGATATGCACATATACTAAACAAGAGACAGTAATAAACAGTATTCCATTACTTGAGACCCTAAAAGCCAGCCAAATTCTACAGAATTATAGGAATGCAACTGTACAATAGTTTTCCCACTGAAATAGGAAATTATAGCATTATTAGATTCAAAAATAAAATGTATAAACGACAATTAGAACAACCACTATGTTATAGTCTACAGGAACTCTAAGGTGAGGTGAGTGATATATCATGCTATGCGGCTCAACTGCCCCATATTTGGTGTATGTAGATATCCCTTGGTGCGTTAAAAGAGCTGTAGAGCTCAACCGGGCTATCTCAACTCACCAGAGGAGAACTGGGCACATCATGATACAGTGGATTGTGTAAAATCTGTATCATAGTTGTATGTTGTTCATACGCTGACAATGCACTCAGAAAGAAATGCTGAATACTTTTCTACGCATGGAATACAAGCGTAAAGTTTGGAGTTTGGAAGCCGTTGAGTTATGTAACGCTTTGCGTGACTTTAGTTCCATGTCATAATATGGGTGCAACGTCTTGCGTTAATGTTGCGTCTGTGCTTACTTTTCAATGTGAATGAGGCTTAACTGGGCTCACATAATTTTGTCTGTAGCATTCGCGGAAAGCAATGCTGGCGATGTAAACGAAATAACACAAACTTACTTTTCTCACCTAAGGTAATAAAATTGTATCAAGATTAATATAATAATAATTACTACCACTACAATAAGGTGAGGAGATGTGACCTCATCTGCCCAGTTGCTATGGATAAAACCACATGAACATCCTGACCACACTATCTGTCACGGGGCATTGAACGAAGAAAGAAGTCCGTAAACTGATTACCAAAAAATGTTGATTGAAACATCCTTTAATTCATACACATCTCTTCCGTAGAGTGAATGTGCAGATAAATTCGTTCAGTTCATTTAAAGAAACTGATCGAGGATTTTAATTGAGCTTATGACATGCTTCAGTATCTGCACACATTGATATGGCGCATCATTCTGTCACTGAATATCAAAGTCCGTGAACTAAGCACACTGTTCCCATTCATATTTGTTTTTACATATGAGATAGGACCTGAAGTTTCACTCAACACGTTCTGTACCCAAAATCCTTCTGCAGTCATTTCAAATCCAGTTACTTGTTACACTGTGCCATCTTTAACTTTTTTTTTAAATAAAAAAATGCAGCTTGGAGGCTTATCAGGACTCCGGCGGTGTATTACTTTTTCGTCTTTCCTCCAGGTTCCCTACATTTCCTTTGTTGTCCTATTTGATTTATCTTTTGCTTTTTGATTCCAAAAACGCATACATACGCATACATACATACGCCCAAGACGGAACTCGAACCCACAATCCCGTGCGCCACGAAGCACCAAAGTGAGGAACTTTAGCGAGCAAGGCCATAGGAACCGGCTGTTATAAAACCCACAGCTGGTAGAAATTAGCAACGACAAGTGCCAGTTGTAAACTGATTCGTATAGCTTATTCAGCGGAAGCTCTGGCTGTCCCTCAAAGTGACCTCTGGCGTCAGTACAAATAGCTTTTTGTTGTTCTGGTTCTGCCTCAAAATATTCCTCTGAGTGCAATGGAAAATTAAGGACTCTTCCTCTCTGAGTGGACAATTCACTAAGTTTAATACCTCTAAGAACATTTGTAACGCGACGACAGGAGCCGTGGCTAACTACACGTTTCTACAACTTTGACATGAAAATCAGACTTTTTTTTTTTTTTTTTTTTGGTAGTGTTTAACGCCCGCTTTAACTACTTATGCCACCGCAGGCGGTGACACTGATGATACATGAATGATGATGGAGCACCGGTGGAATGAGATGGCGGGGGAAACCGGAGTACCCGGAGAAAACCCGCCCCAGCGCCGCTTTGTCCACCACAAATCTTACATGCGGTCACTTGGGATCGAACCCAGGCCGTCTAGGTGAGAGGCGAGTGGTCTAACCACTCGGCCACGGCGCGGCCTGGAAAATCAGACGTAAAGGGCTTGATGGTGATTTCATCAACACTTTTTCAGAACTCGTGTCACTAACTGAATCATCTTTTGGTGGTATATTGTCTTGTCTGTCGTTTTCACAGCCGATGCTGGTTTCACCCTTACCCAAATTATTCTCCTCTATTCGTAGTCATTATTTCAGAATTTGTTTATCTGTTATATCATATATTATATTACACCATATATATATATATATATATATATATATATATATATATATATATATATATATGAACTTATAGCTTGATGAGCGATACAACTTGCATTAATATTGCAATGGAAGAAACTTCAAATGACAGAGAGATATTTCATTCTTGCACTAAACATAGTAAGTTAAGCTCCTCATGGCAGAGTAGCTTCACAACTATATGAAAACTATATTTTTCTGTTAAAAATGATCTAATAGTATCTTAGGTCCCTCAGACATTCTAGATAGTAACGTATATAGATCTATTAGTATTAGAGTTACAACCTCACAATTTTAAAGGAAGTAAATTTGCATCAGCTAATAATGTAACTCATACATCTAATTAACCACAAAGTAGGTATTAACAAAAACACAAAGGTATCAAAAAGCCTTTCAGAATGTTTAGCGTTAAATAACGAAGGCAAATATCCAATCCTCAATGTGTTAAAATTTCACTTTAGATACATAAATCAACAATTGTTTCACTGAAGTCTTAGCTGTAGTAATTGTACATGTTACAATTACCGCTGTGAGAATCAGGTCTAGTTCTGACAGTAGGGCATTAATTTCTCTTATTTATCTTTACATGAATCCTCAATTAAATATTTGTTTCAAAAGAAGCATTTATGAACTCTGTATTTCTGTCTGTACATAAAGAAATATTTAATTGAAAATAACAAATAAATGAGAGGGCGCAATGGAATTTTAATAAGCAATATTTCGGTGAACACGAAACTAAAAAATATTAATTTCTTGCCTTAGAGATAGCAGTTAAGAACACAGATACTCCTCAGATATTCATTAATGTGACTATGCGTTTTACATTAATATTATCACTTACTTTATTTTTAATTACAGTACTAACGCTCTCGTGGAAAGAAAAAAAATTCTCCTTCTTTGATCAGCTCAATTCTATCTCATCTGTAAATCTTATAGAATATCTGAATAAATACCAGTTTACACTAAACAGAAGAAGTTACTACCACAAAGGAAAATACACCTATCTTTTGTTTGCTTAAAATACCATATACGGTATTAATTGCTGTAAGCCGTTTATGCGTGTTGTCAGCTCCATAGAGGCGAAAAAGGCAAACTGCAACATATGGGATCTGGTTGGCAGCAGGAGTAGAAAGGCAAATGATACAGCTTTATTTCCCAAAAACATTCATTGGCAACCGGACATCTGCAGACGTATCATTTCCGGATATAGAATAATTGATATTGGTAGTACAAGGAGTTTTTGCCGGTCCACTGAAAGTTTATAGTATCAAGGAAAAAGAATGCAAGTCGCTTACCGTGTAGACGGCCTGGAAGAAGTGACATTTTTCCCGTCTCCCGTTTGTACAAATGCGCTTGTTTCCTAATGATCGGCCGCTCATCACAGAATGCTTTGAATGACAAGATGGGGTTAGATGACATTTGCATTTATTATTTCGAGTTTTTGCTTTAGATGCTAGTATTGGGTTTCGACAAGGATCGGAATTCTAACAATTATTTTATGATTTCTGCACAACGAGACCGAAAACCAACATTAACTGAATTCCTAAATGATGATTTCTAATGCATTTCAATTTGGGGTGGGTTTTCCTAGGCCATTAACGCTCATTCGCCAACCCTTTCTAAAATGTCTGTGGCGGGACTGATTATGCATATTATTGCATATAGTGACTGCGCAAATGGAAGGCAGAGAAGTGACGATTTTCCCAAGAAAGTTACACAAAGATCTCGTCAGTTTAATCAACAAGCATTTTAGGTATCTCTCGGCTAATATTTCCAAGGATTTGTCGAATTGTAATGTATCTAAAGCATACCTCTCAGGTAAACGGCCCCTTAACATTTGGAAGTATTATGGCTGTACAAGAACGTGTGTCAGATATAAAATGTATTTGTTAGTATCTGAAGCATGCCAAATACATGCATTGTAAACATGGTTCAATGTCATTCAGGACATAAGAGCTTGCCAATATTATGCTTAGACAGTTTAGAGATAATTGGCCTTATTGCAAGTGTGCAGTTGCCCTTTATAGCTACTTTCTGGTTTGGAAATGTAATACAGAAATTCACTATTCTCTGAAAATGCACAAGCATCAAATTGTAGCACATTTTATTAAAGGCATTGAATATTTTAGTTATTGTTTTTAGAATAGAAATGGAAGCACCTAAAATATGTTTTATTGACTTTTACAGTAGACACCCTGGAGAAGATGGTGATAAGAGCTTGCGTCATGAAAACAATGGACACACAGTGTGGAGTGTTCCGCTATCAGGAGTATACAATGAGGGGCTGCATTTTAACTTGTGATTATGATGGCTGCAACAAAGCAAGTTCATCATGGAATTGCATTACACCTTCCTTGGCAGTGGTTTCATATTTGGCATTTCGGTGGTGCCCCTAGAACAGTTTGGCAAGTGAGGAGCCAAGTGGCTTATGCAAAGCAGTATTGCTTACTGCAGGTTCAAAAATAGAATGAATGTATATATATATAGTATATTTAAGCTTAATTTATATTCACCCTTTTGATGTGATATGAAATTGTACATATTACCTGTGTGGTGTGTGTGTGTGTGTGAGAGAGAGAGAGAGAGAGAGAGAGAGAGAGAGTGAGAGAGAGAAAAAAGAGAGATAAATGAATAATTACATAAATAAATAAAGAGAAGGAGAAAGCACCTGGGATTATGACGCACATAGGTAAGTGCCGAAATTCGTTCACATGCATAGTATTTCATCTCATTTCTCTCTACTTATACAGCTAGCTAAAACACTGCGAGTGGCTTTTTTATTGCTATTTTTATTGTATTCGCTGTTATAACCGATGCTACCTACAGTGCTATTTTTGAGGGTTGCGATCTGGCAGTATCTCTATGGACAATAAACCGTGTGCATTTTCATCTAGCACAAGAGGCGCTTTAGTTATTTGGTAGTTAATCCTGTGCTGTGCTAAAATGGTTTTGAGATTTTGCTAGTGATGACTCATTATTACATTATAACCAAAGTTCTTGGTAGTGATTCAGACATAATATTTCAACTTGCTAAAAATTATGTTTAACCATCGAGTTTTAACCCTCAAATCCTTCTAAGAGTTTCTAGTGTAGACCGCAGTTGTCACGTTTCCGTTTTTCTTTCCACGATGGTAGCTTACCCAAACCCTCCGTTTACCTTATAGGCAGAGCTAGGAAGTTCGTACCATTCGCCGTTCCTTATACCAGGGGGAATCCGTGGCTATGTTGGCCTCAGGATCTGTTTGTAGAGTAGCAGTTTGTTGGGTACTGAGAGGGTAGAGCGTCGGCCACACAGGGGATAGAGCATCCCCATGCGTTTGTTGACCCTGGCCGAAATTTCCTGGAGGTGGGGTTTCCACGTCAGCAGCCGCTCATTTAATTTATATAAAAAAAAGTTTCCCCCCTCTCCCCACCCTTTCGCTACTCTCTCGAAAACCATCGTTGTCGCTCTACATCTCCTAAATTTCTTTTGGCAAACTCCAAACTCCTAAAATTATTCTTCGAAATTCCTCTGAATTCACCTTCTAAACCTCTCTCTCTCGCAATCTCCCGTAACTCTTAAACCCATCCCACTGCCAGTAGAGGGCCTAGCCCTGAAATGGCAACAGAGGGAGGACCCTTCCAGCACCCGGCAGTCTCGTCCTCGCCTCATCCCCCGTAGAGCGAGCTATACAGTTTGCCGCCGACCATCTCGCCGCATCAAAACAAGTCATTGATAACAAGGGGGAAGACGTAAACTAACCTGTTGCTAAGTAAACAGCACTGTTTGCAGAGAACAAAACTGACTGACGAGGCATTCGTAAAAACACACCTATTTAGATAATTATGTACAACATACAAACTGTTACATATACAAGGCTATCTCCGACTGATTTCCTTCTTTACATATGTACATTATGAAAACAACCAAGCATTTATAACACGGATTTAAATATTTACTGATCGAATGTTACATAATATCCAAATAATAAAAGTAATTTCTTAAATATCCTCGGCTTCTTACCAGTAAACACTAAAGCAGGAATTAAACTAAATATTTACTCATCTGCAGCCGTATTACTGAAAAGTATATGTGCTTCTGACGCCTTTCAAACGAACACTTCATTCTACGTTCCGACAAACACAATTTGTAATGCGAGAAAGTTCATTCTACTTAGCAAGTTGAGATCGGGGCATATTTGAAATATTTTATCGGTTCCGTTTTAGTACCACCAAGCATATAACAGTTGTTGGAATCTAAAAATGCAGCTTGTATGCGATATATCACATTGAACAATGCATTCTTTACAATTGCACTTTTCATTTTCATCTTTATTTCAGGTAGGGTGCTCGTGGATAGGTAAATCCGTCTTGGTAGTTCTTCTACATGCCGCACAGATTCATTTCAGCTCCATACCTCTGGACTATAACTTTTGATAATTGTAGGTAACTTTCTGAACAAATTTGCAATCAATATTACGTTTCTGTAAAGTTGTTCTTTTACTAGATGTTTGACAGTTTGTATACCAGAATTGCCATCGGTTTCTGAATAAGTACATGCATAAGTGCACTGCTAGAAAACTTACTATGGTTGTAAAACAAATTAATTTTGCTCAGATTTGAGCAGAACAAGATTATTATTCGAACGCCTGCCTTCCTACCGACATGGCTCTGTGTTATGCAGTGATAGCTGTTTTGCAGTAATGGAGTGCACTCTATGTTGACCGTTGCTCGAGCAAGTAGCGCCGTATAGTATTGCCAAGCCTGGCCGCTCTTCCTCAGCATAAGGAAATCGGTAGGAACTTCCTAGCTCTGCTTATAGGCGTGGTTTCTAAGAATCGACGGATACAAAGTACGAGGCCCGCTTCACACAAATTCACAATTCAGTTGGTAGCGAGAGGGCTTTCAGTGCTGCGCAGAAAGAACACTCCGTGTCACCTCGAAATAATTTGTATTGCCTGATTTATGTGAGCTTCAGCAACCAGATTGATTTTTACCACCAACAACTACAATTTTTTCATAGCTTACTAAATGACTTGACAGTTGGATGAGAAAGTTTTGCCTCAAATAATCATATTCAGTTGTGATGGAATAAACTGATAAGCTTTAATAATAATTCACTTTCCTTGGTGCGACATAGTTTCTCCTTTGATGAGTTAACTTTTAGGTACGTGCCATCGGCTATGTTCATAAAATGTTCCGTAATAAAATTAAAATTCCTAGGGAAATATTCTTTAATATTCTTAAATAACTTCTATCAATCTGCTGACATCTTATACGAATGTTATATGCATTACTTAAATATATCACTGTCCCCCCACATAAAAAAGAGATTCACTGATAATTTCTCTGTTTTTTCATTTTTAATTAGAAAATTGGCGTCGAAATCCGTTCAGGACTAAATACATCAACAACTGACGTACATATGTGAATTGGTAGCAAGGGAAACCATATATTCCATAGCGCCATTGAAAAACTGAAACGCAGCGCCAGCCTGATGCCTTCGGTTTCTTCGTATTCTGTTGATGGTCAGTAACCATTAGGACTCGGTAATTATGGTCAAACAATACGGTTTAAGGGAAAAAAGCTCCTAGTTAGGTAAATAGGGTCCCTGTAGGCTGCGCCGTGGCCGAGTGGCTAGATCACTCGTTTCCCATCAAGGTGGCTAGGGTTCGATCTCAGGCGACCGTATGTGTTATCTGTGGTGGACAAACCGGAGAACCTTCTCCGGTTTCACCCGCCATCGCATTCCACCGGTGCTCCATCTTCAATCCATGCATCATCATGCTATCACCTGCTGTACCTTCTGTAATAAAAACGGGCGTTAAACACTTACAACACGTTGTTAAACAACATGGATTATTTTGCACACTTAATGTAAAATACTGGTAATGGAAACGCTTTAAACAATTTTAATGCGTTTACAGTACTGTGCAGAGGAACATATAATTGTAAGAATTAACCATTAAATATTACCAAAATTAATTAACTAATGGCGCTCCAGAAATTTATTTTTCTGACAGGCTTTGATGGCCTATTAGTTCTTCAAGCTGGTGGATATATATTCCCTAGCAATTCTTGGCGCGGATGATGATGATGTTCCCCAACTAATCTGTAATTCACGTTGCATTCTAACTCACAAAAGAAGTACACATTGCAGTATTATGTGTAATCGCCATATAGCTCACGCATTGGTTCTTGACAATGACCTTGATCCAGAAAACAGCTAGAATCTGCCCCTCTCTCTCCTGTATTTAGAGCATTTATTGCTGGTGTTGCTGAATAGCATATGCAGTGGGAATCGTTTATAGTTGAATGTAAAGTATTCTCTTATGGGAGTAGATGTGCTGTTACTGTGCTTTAGTAACTTCTGATATCGCCTAACCTAATTTCAAAGTATGAAAAAAAAAAAAAACGTTTCACACTCAAACCCGTGAAGTGATTGCTAACATCTATGAATACACGAGGGAGGAAGCCAAGCATAAGAATCGTTACTCTGAGCTTTACAAAGAGATTCAAAAGTGCAAGAAAAAATTGCTGCAGACACTAGCATTTCACTCAGTTCTGTTCGCAGAATTTTACAAGAAAATAAAAACATGAGGCGGAAGGATCATCCTTTACGACACATAAAAAATACACAGTATTCCGGAAAAGGTAACATAAATTGAGGAAAGATGATTCAATGGAAGAAATCATAAAATTGAGGTCAGTGGATTGGTAAGCAGTAACGAGAATACGACTAGACACGAACGGTATCCCCAGGACAGAGCACTGGGCATAGACCCTTGTGGTATTTTGCTTCTTATGTGACCCCAAGGAGGGAGGAATGAGGGATCCGGCTGACGACGGGCGCAAGATTGACGGGGTCCCTAATGGCCACAGTTGGAATGTTTTCGATGACGCCCCAAGCTCAGTTTATGGGCCACAAGCCTTTCTGTGGATCACAGAGGGAGTCCCAAATCCGAAGGCGGATCCCGATTCAGCGCTCCCGACGACACCAGAATAACCTTTTGCAATGCGCAAGGCAGCATTCAACCGCAGCTTGCAGAATACCGTTTCCTGGTCGTTCAACTCTGAAAGAGAGATGATTAGGAAATGATGAAAACAGCGACTAGCAGATCGGAGGATTAAGAGGATGCAATGAACTTACCCAGCATTCGCCTGGCAAGCCGGGAAACCCCCCAAAAATCCCATGTTTCAGCTTGGTCGGTGACGGGCACCGAGCCTGCCACAGACGAAGCCACCTGAGTGATTCCGCTCGGTAGTGTCGAGGAAAACGACATTGATAGTAACTCCACAGAAAGACAAAGATATGTCAAACATAAAAAAATTAAGATGTAATAAAAGAATAAACTATTGCTTTGCTCATTGCGAAATGTGGTGTGGGAATGAAATCGTACTGGAATTATGTTATTTAATTTGGTAGTGACTGCAGCACCCTCAATGTAGATATATGAAATAAACCTTCCAGTGATACTTGAGCAGATGACTTCATCACAATGAGACATCCTTGGTCAAAAAGCTTGTGCTCACTCGTATACAAGCTGTCACATAAACGTTTCTGTAGGTATCCAAGAACGATTGCGCGAGCAGCATTTCTATAAGCTGCACCTTGCGATATTTGAAATGTTCAATTGCTCGCTACTTGCGGTTCGTTAGCTCTATATAATACGTGTATTTAGTAGTAAGCACAGTACATACTATTTGAAGCCAGATGAAGCCTGGGAACGAACTGACCATCGGAGTAAAATCAGTATCTGTTAAGAAGGTATCGCGCATCTCAAGGGTCTAACGACATTTCTGGCAAAAGAGTCATATTGTCTAGTAGGTCACATGCATCGATTCTTGATAACCAGAGTAAAATCAGAGTTATCCAAATGGAAAGATTACGTTTGAGGATACCATTCCTGGTATATGTTCTATACCCAGCCGCTCAAACTTTGCACTTGGCAGTTTGTGTTACTTCACTTAATGTTGTATTTGCAACATTACCAGTTGAACAACAGCTCATTTTGCACCTCAATATATAAATAGTGTAAACAAGGTAGTGAACACCGAATAATAACTTCTACTTCGTCTTCTTCTTCTCCTCCTCCCCCTTCTTCTTCCTCTTATTATTATTATTATTATTATTATTATTATTATTATTATTATTATTATTATTATTATTATTATTATTATTATTATTATTATTATTATTATTATTATTATTATTATTATTATTATTATTATTATTATTATTATTTAAAACTGAAGCACCTTTAAAGCAGCAAAATCATACAACGGAGCCGCTTCCAGTTCTCCTTCCGCTTTGTGACCGACCACGTGGATTGCTACCTGTTCAAGATGTCTGATGGGTAAAGCCAACATAACAGCTAGCTGTCAAGAGCAAAGTTTCAGCGGCGGGACTGTGAGCTAATGTATGTTTGATACTTTATCTTCGTGGACACATATTATTTGCATAAGTACCCGTGGAAATAACTTTAAAAGAATTTGTTAGTGGCACATTTCTTACATTTATTATTTCACTGGCAATGGTTAGATACCTTCTTGCGCACATATAGAATATATCGCTCTAGTTTCGAGCTTGGCCGTCAAACTGTCAACTCCTAATCCTGCAAAACAGCGCTTTGGAAACTGATTTTACTTTCGTCAAACATTTATAGCTATTAAATGGGATGATTGTTAAAAAAAATGATTGTGCCTATACACATAAAATAAGCAAATTAAAGACGTTTGTGACACAGTGAATATTTTCCCCTCTTATTTACTGTCATAGTACTTCAATATGAATCACCTTTTCCATTCCCCATCCTCATACATGAAGTGCTGAAAGCTTTAAATCTTTGAAAATTTTAAGATATAAACAGGTTTATGCATATACAAATTAATGAATCACCTTCAGAGCTTTCTCCATTATTCACATTCTTATCATGCATAGTACGTTCTGCAATTACATCCGTCTTTGGTTTTTTCTATCTGAAAATAAACGACGTTGCTTAAATAAGCACTATCATTTAAAACAAGAAGTAAATAAAACATAAAATATTGTAACCCTTCAAATGTATTTCCTAAGTTAGAATTTAGAAAAATGAACAAAGTAGTTATTTTTATTTAGCAAGCAACAATAAAGCCAGCACCATGTATTGTTTCAATGTATAAATTGTTATAATAAGGCACTATAAAATAACAGGTTTTAAATGTATAGCATGTAGCACAAATTTTGAGAAACTAAAGCTTATCACTTGGTACACTAGCCCTGCGTTGCTAACAAGGTTGCGGGTTCAAACCCAGCGGAGGACGATGAATTTTTTTCGGGTGTAAAAATCCTTAGCATGACTTCCTTCGGAAGGGAAGTACAGCCGTTGGTCCCGTGTGTAGATTTATGGCACGTAAAAGAACCTCAAGTCTGATAGAGAGGCCTCTGAGCAAACTTAAGCGGTTTTTCACACCCAGTATAGAATGAGACGCAGAGAACCATAGTAGTTAAAGAGCGTCCAAAAATAAGACGCCATTTACATTTTTGTTGTCCTCCTGCGCGGTCTAGTTCTAACATGCTAGCCTCTAGTTCTAACATGCTAGCCTCTAGTTCTAACATGCTAGCCTCTACTTCCGAAGATCGCGCTTCTTTATTTTGTTTTTTAATAAACTACGGTTCTTGTCGGGACTCGGGCGCTGTATTTTCTTTTTCTTTTTCCTCTTTATTTTTCCTTTGTTTTCCATTTTATGCAACTTTCCTTTGTTGTTCTATTTGTTTATCGTTTTCTTTTTACTTACAAATGCACATGCATATATCCATTTACAAACACACAGACATCCATGCCCAAGGTGGGACTCAAACCCACGAAGCACCAAAGCGAAGCATTTTAGTAAGCGCGGCCACGGGGACTGGGATGGGTTCAAAGCCGGTGGATGGCAATGGGCTTTTTGTGTCGTAAATTTAATAGCATGGTTTCCTTTGGAAGGGAAGTAAACCCGTTGGTCCCATGTTGTAGATTTACGGTACGTAAAAGAACCGCCTTTCATGCCCTGTATGGAACGCAGCGTTGAGAACCACAGTAGTTAAGGAACGTCCATAAATAAAACCCAATTTAATTTCATTTTGACGCACTAGCTAATAAAATTAGCAAAATATAGGGACAAGACACCGAACAAAATTAAATTGTGGCACTTATTCCTGAAAAAGAAAGTTTGGAGAGAATTCTAGCCATACCCAGACCAGAGATATTTTTGGAAAACTTGATGAAAGACAAGGAAGAAGAAGGAATAAAAATTTTAAATAAATTGAAGATAATATTACAGGAAAATTCTAGTTGGAAAAAATGATGAGAGAAGGGGAGGGAATGAACAAAAAAAGCGGCGATTAGGAAACAAGTAGAATAGAACGGGATAGGAGAAAGAAGAAGAAAAGAAAAAGCATACAGGAAGAGTCGGTGTTATAGTAGAGAGATGGATAACGGATAAGGAGGAGGACGACCAAGGGGAGAAATTGATAGCAGATAGGAATGGGAACCTGGAGCAGGAGATGAACGTGCTACAGATGGGGAACAGCAGTTACAATTCTGAAAGAAAAGAAGAACGTGCAGTAATTTAGGTGAAAAACATGGCACGTCAGGATAAAGTGGTTGTAGTGGAAAGCGAAGTGAATTTTTCTGTGTATTAAAAGTGGAGTGAAGCAATGCGTTTTATACAAGACGACAAATACATTGATTAGTGCGATAAATGAAGTGAAAGGTATTAAGAAAGTTACGCGTGAAATATGAAGAGTAACATATTAAGTGAATTCAGTATGAAAGACAAGTTTAATACAATTATTAATTTTAAGGCAGAATTTAAAATTTTGAAACCATAGCCATTGCTTTTATTGTAATATTGGTGTAATGGAACTGTGATTAATAAGGACAATGTGAAATAAATTTAATCTTTATATAAGGAAAATATAAAACAAATATATACAGAATGTCCCAGAATTCAACCTCACAAAATGGCAGGATTATAGAGGGCTCCTAGATAAACAGTTTCCCTATTGTCAAAGTTATTGAATATTTTCTGGATCGCACAACAATGGTAGTAATCTAAAAGAATGTGGACTTTTATATCCTACTTACATTCAGAATGCCTATTGTGTAGGTATGTAGTCGAAGGAAAGCAGTATTGTTGCTCTCTATACGATATTTAAATTTATTGAACTCGCAACTTTGGTAAAATTGTCTCTTCTTTGAGGGTGTGCCCGCCACTGATAACAGTTCGGTTGATTTCAGATCATATGTAGTTAGCGAGAGCTCTTCATTGTAACATACTGGTGTTTATGAGTCTCTGGATACAAAGTTCGCACCGCTCTCTCAAGTTTCCATTTTTTAGGTTATAAATGTTGTTGTTTTTCTCAAAGAGGTACACAATTTTAGAAGCACTAATACGCTTAGTTTGCATTTCTAAACCCAAGACGATAAACACTCTTATGCAAATTACTTTCGAAAGACTGAATGATATGCACGTAGTGTTCATTATTAAATATAGTACTTATCAAAGAACCTGTATAGATTAATGCAATAAAACAATTAGATTTACTCAAAGCATTTATACCTATAGTGTGTGCTATGAAACGTAATAACTGAACTATGTTTTGGGGTGGAATAAAAAATATCCGATTATTGCTTAGATTTGAACAGTTGTTGCTTTGAACTTATGCGTATGTAGGTATTATGCCGTTTTAACCACGTAAGCTGCTATGGTACTGCGAAAATGTGCTTCTGAAAATCTTGTCTAATGCTTACACCTGACTACGGTGAGAATTATCAATTCATAAACATTGTGTTCATATTGTAAACGTATATGCACGTTATGTGTAAGAAAATGAATTGTTTCAAGAAGGTGCGAAACGGTGATTACACAGACTAACACCCTAAGCTAATCTAAGCTGCTGAGCTCATGTATTATTGGTGCCACGTGGTACCATTGTGCATTCTTCAGATCTTCGCTTATCAGATGGCCATTGAATCAGATAAGAATAATTACTGAAACGTACTTTAGCTGCTTGTGGTGAGGTTCACAACACTCCTGCAATTTTTGACAGAGTGCGAGGTTATTTCGTCGTACATACAACCTTTGCAGGGACGTTGCAGGTTGTCACATTAGGCAGTTCCTCTGGTGACCTGTTGTATTTTATGCTTCGGGTATTGTAATATTTCTCGAAGCCTTTTTCTGTTTGCCTATCATGTAGAGATGAAGTAGTTGAATGGACTTTCCTGACTAGTAGTACATAGTTCTTAATTAGTTTTATGTAGGTATTTGTTTTATTACAGAGCTAGTTGTCCATTTCATTTCATTTGACATAATGGTAATATTATTTCGTAAACTCTGAAGTATACCCACAATTGTCATGTTTACTACATAATACATCAAAGTATGATGCATTGTATTTTAGAAACTCTTTCGATGGACATGGAGAATGTGTGTTATATGCAATTGTTATTGAAACGTTCTCTATAGCACCTTCATGACAATCGTACATTGCACTGATGTTTATTTTTTTGTCAGTACAAATAAATCATACTGAGCAACGCAGAAAAATAGGAACGGCTCATTATAAAATACAAACAAAGAAGATAACATAAAATTAGAAGATTCGATGAGGCTTAAACCTTTAACATTTTGACCCGATGCCCGCACGCTTACCATAGCGCTAAATAATACAATTGTGTCAAAGCTTTCCGAAATCCGGGCGTTGACGTCACGGGCCACTGCGGCTTGATCAGCGGCTTACTGACCCCACATTGTTTGCTGTAGCCAAGACTTCAGAACCCATAGCCCATAGGTTCCCCATCTCAAAATGTTTATCTTGGACTCCTCTATAATCCGGCTAATTTGTGTGGTCGAATTCTGGAACATTCTGTATATATGCTTAGATGAAAGGGTAATGCAGTTGGGTCCTGATACCAGCGTCTTCACCACTAGAATCAGGTGGTTGGACAGTAGTTCACAATAGTATGAGGTAGTTGGTTATGTTTTATCCTATAGTACACTAATTATCAGCTATAGCTAGATATCACCTGGATGTGTGTTGGCTCCCAATATATAAATTTGTGCAACATAAAAGCATAATGCAAAAGTAGTATTAAATAAATTTTTAAAAACTGGAATACACATCCTGGTGTAGGCAAATAAAGTACCAGGATGCGTATTACAAAGTTTATTTGCCCTATGTTGTTATGCTTCTCGTATCATGCAAACAGCTTAGGCTTTCAAACCACACAGTGGTTCTTCTTATAACTACAACAAAATCTATAAATTTGATATGAAAGTTTATCTCGATTACAAGAAGGAGGTGGAAAAATAAGATTTTATGTGAATAGTCTTTAGAAGAGTGAGTAGGAAACGTCAAACTCAATTTTCTCCTGGCCATGGAATATCATACTAATCACATGTGGATCTGGATTCTTAAATAAAGTATGACTACTGCATTTCTTTGCGACCCTTCTTCCTCTCTCTGGTCTCCTCGTACGTGCTCTGGTAAGCTCTCCGTCGTCTCCAATCTTCCTTTGCTGTCTCCTTTTCTCCCCACTCCCCTCTCACTCTCTCTCTCTCTTCCCTGAGCACTGCGGTGTCCTTGTGTCGGTGGATGAATATCATGAGACACGATGACACCAGACATTTTTGCTGACTCCAGTTTATTCGCTGGTTGACAAGCCGACCTGGGCGCGTTCTTTTGATATTGTTGTGGCTCTCACGGCGCGATTATTTTTGTACTCAAACACGAGTGCCACTTTGAGCGATCTAAACTCACGTAAGATTACATTATCTCTTTTACCGCGCTTCTCCTGCCTTTGCAGACCTGGGCACTAGATCATACTAGCAACTGAAGTAAACAAGGGCTCGTATCCAGAGTCCAAGAAGAGGTCGTCCAGGTTTACCTGGACGGAATGTAAGTTCGCCACAGTACCTAACCGCTAAAAGCGGTCTTACCTGTGCGATACCGTAGGGAAAAAGAATTGTTCACAAGCTTGATTGTCTGAGTCCGCCGGGCGGTGTTAAAATTCCTCCGCATCCTTAGGCCAGAGCGCAGAGGGTCACTTGGGCAGTCACCCACCCAAGTGGTGACCACGCCCAATGCCGCCTAACTCGGCGCACCGCTTGTGTGGCTACCGAGTTAAGCAGGCCAGGTGAGAGGAAATTTGGTAGGATTAGGGAATATGGGGGGGGGTGATTTGCAATTTAAATAGAGGGCGGGGTGCTGCCGGTATGGCAACCCATCCGGGTGCGACCCTTCCCGTTGCTGCTTAACCTGGGGGTTATGGGTTTAAGGGATGGCAGTCTCTCAGGCTAGGGGCCGGAGAGCATCCCTTGGCAGGGGGTAGGATTTTCTCCTTCTTGGCGCCCTATGGTCATAGTCGCCCAAATTGTGCACCAGAGGGTTAGGGTGAAATGGTACTTTATCATACAACGTGCGGGCTCTTTCTCTCACGACGTCGATGATGTGCAGGATTCTGGAGTAGGTATGTAGGATGTGAGATGGGAATCTGCGCCCAGTATCGTAGATGTCCTTAATGCCCTGTTTTGAACGGCCTGAAGTCTGCGGATTGTGGACAGTGTCACTAACCCTCAGACCTCGCAGCCGTACAGGATCAGGGGCGGAATGATCGCCTGATACAGGCGCAGTTTGAGGTGTTTAGGCATGGCGGAATTTAAGACGGGGTTCAACTGTCTGAGTGCGGCGTAGCATAGCCCCACCTTGCCCCTTACATGTGGCGCGAAAGTGAGACCGCGGTTGAGGAGGACCCCGAGGTATTTAACGGCGGTGACCCATGGGATCTGCCGCCGCCTCAAACTCAGGGGCCGCACTGGCCGCCAGCGACGGACCTTCGCTTATGTGTACCCCTGAAGAGGTGCAGCACGCGCTTCTCCAAGAGCACGGCATTGCTGCCGCTTCCGTAGTTCAGCTACGTAAGACTATACAGACCGACGAGGGTGCCGTTAAAGTGTCTATGCCCCTATTCATGATCGTCGTGGACAAGGTGCCAGGAGGCGCGGTCCAACCGATCGATAACATGCGTGTACTTTTCCACACGGTCGTAAAGGTGGAACGCTTTTACGGCCAAGATGGACCAGTGCAGTGCCACCGATGCACAGGATTTCACCATTCCAGCCAGGTGTGCGAGCGTAAGCTTGCGTGCCTACGCTGTGCAGGAGATCACATCGAGCAGTTCTGCCCCAGCCCTCCAGAAGTCAGCAAGTGTGCCAACTGTGGACTGGCACACTCAAGTGTGTAAAAGGGTTGCTGAACCCGACAGAAGATCATCGACAGCCGCCGTCAAGGTGGCCGTGGGGTGGAGACAGTCCTCTCCGGGGCCTCCTTCTCGGCCGCTCTCACAAGAGCGGAGGAGACGCTGCAGCAGGCAGAGAGGCCAACGACGACGGAGGCGGCACCACCAACGACGACTGAGACGGCGCCCACGACGCAGACGACGACCAAAACGACTGTGAACATAACGACCGAGACACCAGCACAAGCAAACAGGGGTACACCCAGACCGAAGAAGTCCAAGACGCCAGACGCAAAACTGGTCGATCGGGGCCTGCCTCGGTCGTGTGTCAATGCCGCAGTACCGAGCCGCATCGCGGCTTTACCTATGAAATTAGCTAGGGAATTTGTCGACTAGTTGTGTGTGTTGAGGGATGAAATGCAGTGTTCTGAGGGATAAAATGTAGCTACAGGGACTTTTGTAGGGAGAGGACACGCCCACGGGCGCTTGCGCGGGCCAATCAGCAGGCCGCGCAGTTTTCTCCCGCCTGGAGCAGAATTAAAGTGTTTTAATTTGGATTAAGCGTTCACCCGGCATGAGGACGACACGCCATATTATTTTTACCCCGTTTTGGTTACGGGTAAGTGTCGCTTTGCCTTTTTGAGGTTCAATTTAAATGTGTCTCAGGGGAGGGGGCGTGGTAACCGAGAGGGCCAATGGCGTCTCTCGGCAGACGGAATGACAGCAGGCGACGTACTTCTCTGGGATCATAATTTCCCAGTCTCAGAAGAAGAAAAATAAGAGCAGGGCCCAGCCTACCGCTCGGCCGGGCCAATTGCAGGCCTTGACCGAGCAGCAGACACAAACCACGCCCTCAGCGGCGCAACAAAACCAGCTGCCCGCCGAGCAGCTTGTCACTGCCACGGCAGACACTGGCAGCGCAACGGCGGCGCTCCAGGATTCAATTTACTTCCCCCTGCCGACCCAGGGCGAGGCAGTTTCCCAGTCCGATATGGACGAATTCCGGAACTTAACCTTGTGGTTTGGGGAATACATAAACAGGGCTCTGCCCACTTTACGCAAATGTAAGCAGCAACTGTCCGACCCGAGGCTTAGTCACCTGGTCAAGCACAAAATCCTGCTTAACACGCTGGAGGTGCTGTTCCCTAATTCCGCAATGTAATGGCCTCCAGACTCGTCAGGAGACCATTACGAGCCGCGTTTTGGAGCGCAAATGGAATTAGGGGACATTACCCAAGCTTGCTTGAGTTTGTAGACTCCCATGGAGTTGACATCTTGCTGGTCTGCGAAACACACCTGCATGCTGGTATACATTTTTCGTTGCCAAGTTACACCACCCATCGGTTGGATAGGTTCGGCCGTCAGGGTGGGGGTACCACTATTTTCATCAAAAACCATTACCCAAACCCCTTTTCCTCTTCCGCAGCTTCAACACTTGGAGACGGACTCGATACGCTGCTAATAGCTGTTTACGATCCTCCCGAATGCCACTATTACGAGGCGGATTACACCGCCTTGTTAAACCTGCATCCTGTTGTCTGCATGGCAGGCAACTTCAGCGCAAAGCACGGGCGTTGGTATAGCCGTGTTTCAAACCAGAGGGGCCGCGAACTCTACCGCCTCATCAGCGCAGATCCCAGCCTCAATGCGCACGGACCGAGAAAGCCTACGTTCTACTCGGGCCGCGGCAGGACGGACGCAATCGTCATCTTGATCACCAAAAGCATTCCATTCCCTCTTGACCTCTCGGTGGTAAACGAACTGGATTCCGACCATGAGCCTGTCTTGGTCGACTCCAATGTTCTTATACCAGCCCTGGCAAACCCAGACTGGTTTAACGAAGTCGAATTGGATGCGGCAGTCCTAGAACTCACCCAGACCATCGACCCGCGGCCAGGCATCGACTCTGTCGCAACAAATCCTGAAGGCGGTACGCGCTCACACACATCCCGTCTGAGACAATCTAACGCTAGGACCATCCCTGATGAACTCCGGCGGCTGATAAAAGCCAAAGCGACTGTCCGGAAGCTGTGGCAACGCTTCCGCCATCCCAGGATAGGGGCAGTATACCAGACGTTCAAAATCCTGGCAAGGCGACTGCTCCGAGCGCACAGGAAACAAGCCTGGGAAAACCTGATGCAGACCGTTAGCCTGCAGGAAAAGGGACAAGACCCAATACCAGCATCCTTTCATGGCACTCGTGGGGGCCTCGCTTTCGAGCCCTGCGAGAAGGCCACAGTGTTTGCAGACTACCTTGAGAGTCAGTTTGAACCCCGGGAGGATCCCCAGGACGAGTGACCTCGTGGAGGCGACGATGGACTACCTCTATAAGGAGACGCCGCCACTACCACACGATGGGATTCATCTCCCTATAGTCACCCCGAAAAAGGTGACTTCCGAAATTAAAAAACTGCACCCCAAAACATCCCCGGGGCATGAACGGCCGTGATCCTTCTGACGCGGATTTTTAATGCATGCCTTCAACTCTGTCACTTTCCAACTTGTTGGAAGGAGGCGCGGGTAGTATGTATTTTAAAGGCCGGCAAGGACCCGTTCTTCCCATGCAATTACCGCTCCATTAGTTTACTCCCGACCGTCTCAAAAGTTTTTGAGTTGTTGCTCCTCTCCCGCCTCACCCCTCTTTTCGAGGAAAGGCTCCTCCTACCGGCTCACCAGTTTGGTTTTCGTCGAGGGCACTCCACGACTTTGCAACCCCTGCGCCTCGCCGAGAAGGCTACCCTGGGCTTCCAGGGCAATTTCCAGACGGTCGCGGTGCTGCTGGACGTGGAGAAGGCCTTCACCACAACCTGGCAGAAGGAGCTCCTCTACAAACTTAAGCAAGCAGGCGTTCCTCCCCCCTATCTCACCCTGATAAGCAGTTTCCTCCGGGAACGCTCATTCCGGGTGAGAGTGGAGGGAAGGCTCTCTACCGTCAGACCCATAGCGGCGGGAGTGCCGGAGGGTAGTGTATTGCCCACTACTCTTTGCTGCCTACATGACTGACATCCCGACGGAACCCCGAACTATTCTGTGCCAATATGCCGATGACGTCCTCATAATGGTACAGAGCAAGAATGCCCGTTATTGTTTCCCCCCACTACAGCGACTGCTCCGGGCCATTGGCCGGTGGAGCGGAAAGGGGAGGATGGCCATCAGTCCAGGGAAGAGTTCTGCTCTTCTCCTGGCGAAGGTCCGTCGCTGGCGGCCGGTGCGGCCCCTGAGGTAGAGGTGGCGGCAGATCCCATGGGTCACCGCCGCCAAATACCTCGGGGTCCTCCTCGACCACGGGATCACTTTCGCGCCACATGTAAGGGGCAAGGTGGGGCTAGGCTACGCCGCACTCAGGCAGTTGAACCCCGTCTTAAAATCCGCCATGCCCAAACACCTCAAACTGCGCCTGTATCAGGCGATCATTCCGCCCCTGGTCCTGTACGGCTGCAAGGTTTGGGGGTCAGTGACACCGTCCACAATCCGCAGAGTTCAGGCCGTTCAGAACAGGGCATTAAGGATGATCTACGATACTGGACGCAGATTCCCATCTCACATCCTACATACCTACTCCGGAATCCCGTATATCCTCGACGTCGTGAGGGAAGGAGCCAACACGTTGTATGATAAAACCACCTTTCACCCCAATCCTCTGGTGCGCAATTTGGGAGACTACGACCATATGGCGCCAAAAAGGAGAAAATCCTACCCCCTGCTAAGGGACGCTCTCGGGCCTCTAGCCTGAGAGACTGCCATCCCTTAATCCAAGCAGCCCCCAGGTTTCGCAGTAACGGGAAGGGTCGCAGCCGGTTGGCAGATCAACCGGTTGTAACCCTGCCCCCCCTGATTAATCTGGAACCTACCACCCTCCCATATTCCATAATCCTACCAACTTTTCTCCCATCTGGCCTGCTTAACTCGGTGGCCACACAAGCGGCACGTCAAGTTAAGCAGCATTGAGCGTTGTCACCACTTGGGTGGGTGACCGCCCAAGCTCCCGGCAGCGCTCAAGCCTAAGGATGCGGAGGAATTTTAGCACCGCCCAGCGGACACAGACACAAAGTTTGTGAACAAAATCTTATTCCCAACAATATCGCACAGGTAAAACCGCTTTCAGCGATTAGGTACTATGGCGAAATTACATTCTGTCCAGGTAAACCTGGAGGACCTGCTCTCGGACTCTGGACTATGGTGTACACCTTTTGCTTTGCGGTGGTGTCTCTGTCGTCAGGTTCTCCGTCGTAGTCATCGTCTGCGTCGTGGGCGCCGCTTCTGTGGTGGTTGGTGCCGTCTCCGTCGTTGTTGGTGCCTCTGCCTGTTGCATTGTCGCCTCCGCTGTTGTGAGTGCGGCCGAGAAAGAGGCCCCGGGAGGGACTGTCTCCGTCCCACGGCCTCCTTGACGGCGGCTGTCCATGATTTTCTGGCGGGTTTGGCAGCCCTTATACACACTTGAGTGTGCCATTCCACAGTTGGCACACTTGCTGACCTCTGGAGGGCTGGGGCAGAACTGCACGATGTGATCACCAGCACAGCGCAGGCACGCAAAGCTTACGCTCACACACCTGGCTGGAGTAGTGAAAGCTCATGCACTGGTCCACCTTGGCCGTAAAAGCGTTTCACCTCTACGACCGTGTGGAAAAGTACACGCATGTTGTCGATCGGTTGGACAGCACCTCCTGGCACCTTATCCTCGACGACCATGTATAGAGGCATAGGCACTTTGACGGCGCCCTCGTCGGTCTCTATAGCTGAGCTACGGAAGCGGCAGCAATGCCATGCTCCTGGAGAAGCGCTTGCTTCACTTCTTCAGGGTATACATAGAGTCCAAGCCTCTAATCACGCGACGCTGCATAGGGGGGCGCTGAGGGGAGTATTTAATATTTTCAGGCCAACGGATATACATTTCTTCCATAAATATACTTTCCTCATTTTTAGAAATGTCATTCAATCCACTTTATGATCAGTTGCTATTTTGATTTAAGCATTTTGCATATAAGTCATTTTTACAGCTTTTAACGGTACTCTCAGAGATTTTGTGTGCGTTACCATATCAGCATGCTTTCAAGCCCTTGACGCAAAATACTTCTAAACGAGTTTTGACAGCTTTTATTGGGCTGTAATGTATGTTTGTACAGTGATTTACACCACTTGAGGCGTCTTCATGACCATGAGTTTACCAATGTTTTCCAATGTACTATTTTTCCAAGAAGAAATACGTGCACTTATGAGCTCGTCACGTTTTATGGTTCATCGAGAAGTATTTTATAACAAGTGCATTCATTTACAAATTAAATTCCAGGCTGTAAATTTAGAATCATTAAACGAATGCATATTTAAGAGCATTCATATTCTCCACAGGCTTATAATGAGTTATTAGAAGCACATAAGACATATTTACTCTCGGCTCATATGACAATCCAGATATTATAGGAGTTTTCACATCTTCACAGAAATTTCTCCTGTTTTTATTCTGATTTGGATACTTTCATAGGCATAGTATCCATTTTTCAATCTCTTATGACATTTAGAGAACATTTAGATGTTCAGAAGATATAATCTTTCCTGGCTACAACGCCCCTTTTTGAACATTTACGTATACAGACATACAAACAGAAAAGACAGACACCCACACGCAAATATCCTCGCATATGAACTCACACATTCGAATACGGCTGCGCCGTGGCCGAGTAGTTAGACCACTCGCCTCTCGCCTAGACGGCCCGGGCTCTATCCCAAGCGATCACATGTGAGATTTATGGTGGACAAAGCGGCACAAGGGCGGGTTTTATCCGGGTTCTCCGGGTTTCCCCGTCATCACATTCCACCGGTGCTCCATCTTCATTTCATGTAACACCAGTGTCTTCGCCTGCGGTGCCATAAGTAGTAAAAGCGGGCGTTAAGCACTACCAAAAAAATCGAATACGCATACCTCTTGTCTGAAGGCTTCATAATGAACTCATGTTTGGGAGGTCCGCGATTTAAACCCGACTAACGCATTTTTTTTCTTCTTATTTTTAAACCCAATTGTATAATGCACCGTTTATGTAATGCTAGATATTTGGATATTCAGAGGTTACAATATTTTTATTTTCTCTAGCACGTATGTAAAATAGACATAGTGAAGAGGGGAGGTATTGTACTCCACCCAAAAGTCCGACATCGAAATTTAACCAGAAATGTAGGTTTTGAGATCCGCTGAATATGAAAAGCATTTTTAAAAACATGTCCTTGTGTGTCTGTGGGCAGCATAGTTCAGAAACGAAAACTCGGTTAAACACCAAACTTGATATTTGTATCTTGCAAGGATACGACACGAAGATTTTCAGGAAAATCGCCCCCACGCAAATACCCTTTAAATGGATATTATTTTTTTTTTTGAAATCGTTATTTTTTCAACACTGACTATAACGATTTTTGTTAAAATGCCATATGTTGAAGACATTTTCATGATAAACGAAATGCATATCGTGAATTTTCTAAGAATAGGTTCTGAACACTTCTTAATTCCGGATGACTTATGCATAACAGTCACAAAAACTACTACATAAAAAATGTAGATCTCGTCAAAACACACAATTTATGCAATATACATTTTTTTGTAGAAATAACCGTTTTGAGTATTCTGGGTAACTGGTTTGAGATTATTTTTATGCATCGTTTCTTTTTCGCTTGGGTTTATGAAAATAATTCTGGGTTTCCTGGCTACTAAGTGACCTTTGCCCGAGAAGATTGTGCTTCTCCTTGCCGTTGGGACCGCCGGTTTTCATGTGCCGCTCTGATTGATCCTGTCTCTGAGTCTTTGTTTTTGTGGTTCAGCTAAGTCAGGAAAAGCCGAGAGAGGTCAAGCCCCTACACGCCTAGCTGCGCAGACCAGATAAAGTTTCGTAATATGAAGAAGTCTGGCGGAGGGCAAGAGACTCCCTAGGTCGCGCGCAATACATTGGTTGTAATGGGAAAACAGTGAAATTTAAAACAGCTATAATTACGTCATAAGGATACCTGAGTAGGAAATAATTGCGACAACACGTTCTTTATGATCGTCAGCATTTATGCACAGGGATTAGACCTTGAATGTTCTGTTGGAAGTTGAAGAAAGTCACTTCATTGACTAGACAGAATTTCATCCCACAGCTGAACAAAATAGAATTAAATGTTATCATTGAACTTGAATATCGCATACCTACATTTAAACTGTTATACGAACAGGATGTAAGCATCACAGAGAGCATAATTCAGCTAATTCCGTCTTCTCAGTGATTCCATGTATACTTGCTCCTTTTTACTTTAATGTACAAAGTCGTCAACAAGAATTATAAAGAGGGTTTGTTAAAAGTGTCTCTGCGGTAAGTGGTCAAAATGCTGAATTAAAAATGAAAAATATGCTGGGTTCGATTCTAGGCTGATGAAGCTATTCTTATTCCCCACCCTCAAGAGCCTGAAAATGTGAAAGCGATACTGAATGTGTGTTAAGTTAATCGAGAAGTACAGTTTTAATGTACACCTCAAATTTAAGCAGTCGTTATAGAAGGTCAAAGATGTAATACGACGATATTACCTAAGGCATGTAAATAAATAAAAACAAACAAATAAATACAATGATTTAACAGAGAAAAAACATACGCGACACTAGATTTTCAGAGATGGTATGTACAGTATAAAAATAAAATAAACGTGAAATTAGATACCCGTATTCCGCTTCAGTAAACTATATTTAAGACGTTAAGTAAACACTTTCTATCAGTATTTGTGGTATATTTGAGTTAGATAGATAGGATAGATATATTAATATGTGCACAACAGGAGAGTATGATCTGTGCTTCCTAAAACAATTTATAAAAATCGATTACTTAATATTCTTTATGTTCTACCACTTTTTCAAAATTCCTTTTTGCGCCCTGTGGGCTCGTGTTTCAGTCTGAAATTACAAATTTGAAAAATTAACTTAATCAAGATTTCGGGTATTTTTTTTTTTATTCTGGACAAATTTTAATATTGAATCTGATATTTTAACACTGCCTACTAATGCTAATAAAACATATACAAAATAGTTAAAAGAATGAAATTAGCGTTCTCGTTACCTTTGTCAGAATAAGAAGGGAACTAAAAACTGAAGGAACCAGTGGCGAATTCTCCTATACACCGCCGATGTACTAAACTTTAGAGTGTTCAAAACAACTTTATATATACATGCAAAATAATCAAAATTTTTGTATGTCACTTTAAATAAATACTAAATAATCGGAGGTTTATGCGGTTAAATTGTGCGCGCACATCTCACCGCAAAATAAAACGATAACCATATACCCAACATCCTCCACTAGCTAGGCAAGACCAGCTACTCCATCGCAAATTGAAGCGATGGATATGCACTCCCAATTCACCACTAGAGAGGCGAGGGGAAAGAAGCTTAGTTGCCAGCCGTTAGCTGTCGAAATGCACCGCTAAATGTTGTGATTGACAATCGTTTTTAGTCTGTACTTCAAAACAGAAAACGAAGTATAACAGACATTTCTCATTAGCAACTATTTTAGGTACAAATGGTTAACTGGTTGCCCCAAATTAAACAAACTCTATTGTTGGCCATGTCTTCTTTTTAGCAATGACAAAACCAATACCACATGGTTTCAAGAAGGATTGGATAATATAGTTTCTCTAACTGGTTCATTAAGTAAGCATGAAAAAACCAAAATCCTACATTTTGTGCATTCACTCTTTGTGATTTTGACAGTACGCGAGTAGACCTGCAGCTAAATGCTCAGAAATCTTTACAAATTTCATAACATAATGAAACGGTAAAAAGAACAGAGATATGTTGAGTAGACTCATTGATGTTATTTGTTTCTTAGGAAAGCAGGAATTAGCTTTCAGAGGACACGACGAGTCAGAAAGTTCCTTTAATAGAGGTAATTACATACAAACATTGGATTTACTCAGTACGTATGTCCAACCTTTAGATTGTCATTTTAAAAATGCTACAGTTTTCCGGGGCACGTCATCCATTCAGAATGATTTAATTGAAGGTGTTAGGGGTATTTTGGTTAACTGTATAACAAAGCAACTTGCATCCGCTAGTTTTTTTTGGCTATTCTTCTAGACGTGTGCTCAGACATAGTGAACAAATCCCAACTCTCTACCATTTTACGCTATGTGGACAAATCAGGGGAAGGTGATTGGCTTTACAGACGTCAATGCAGATAGATCTGCTGACCCACTTTACAACCGTATACTTACAACAGTTAAAGAATGTAATATTTATAAGAAACTTGTCACTCAGACATATGATGGTGCGGCCGTAATGTCTGATCAATTAGATGGTCTGCAATCTAAAGTAAAAGTGGCATTTCCACAGGCATTATTTGTTCATGGTTACTCATATCCTGAATTTGGTTCTCCAACAGGCAGCGATGTGTATTGATAAGTGCAGAATTTTTCAAACTCTATCAGGGCTCCCTAAATTCTTTTCTCATTCCACTAAAAGAACGGAAACTTCGTATGCCTTTATGAATAAAAAGTTACCAAAAGCGGCTCCAACCCTCTGGAACTTCAATTCACACCATGTCAACACTGTACAAGAGCAATGAGGTAACCTGATTTTATTCTTTGAATTCATGACAGAACCAGAAAACAATGTTGATTGGGAACCTGATACATTGGCTAAAGCATAAAGTTTCCTTTATTTTTTGATTCGGTTGGATACTGTCTTCCTCCTCAAAATATTTTCGGCAATATTTGCTCATACCGACCTTATCTTCAACATATTACAAGACAGGTCTATGGATATTGCATATTGTCATTCAAAAGTAATCCAAATTAAAACACTTTAGAAGAGCTAAGAAGAGAAGGGTTCTAAAATATTTGGCAAAGCATTTCTACTGAAGTGATAAATGAACATGCACAAAAGAAAAGAAAGAATAATGAAATAAGTGAAATTACTGAAGTTATGTACAGGATAATATTCAATGAAATTTTAGACAATGTGCCTATCAAATACAAAATAGGTTTCCGACTACGAAGGTTTTCATTTCTTTGCTCTCCTTGGTTCCTCAAAATTCAAGAATTACAAAACGTCTTTTCCTGATCAACATTGCTCAAAATTGTTGGACACATATGGCACAAAGTTTGATTCGGTAGTTTGAAAAATGAACTTAGTGTTGTGAAATCTTCTGGAAATAAAGATTTTGAAGGAAAGTCAGTTAGTGAATTAGTGAAAATTTTGAACTAAAGAGATCTGATGAGGGCTATGCCAGAAGTTTACAAATTAGCTTGTCCAATTCTAACTGTTCCAGCAGCTACAGCTTCTGTGAGCGGTTATTTTCCACTTTAAATTGAGTGAAATCTCACTGTAGGTCTTCAATGGGCCAAGAAAGATTATCCTCTCGGTCAGTGATGTCCATAGAAAAACAGTTACTTTGTACGCTTCGGAAGGATGCTAATGAAAATTTCATTTAAGCTGTAATGGAACTATTTCTGAAGAAATATCGTCGGTTGGAGCTATTATTCCAGTAAACTGACAACTACTACTACTAAAATGAACAATAATTTATGTATACAGGTGTCCCTCGCAAGTAATTGGTTCTCATGAAATATCACGTAACACAAAAAACGCGTAAAATAAATGTGATAGTGATATGAGCTATTTCAAGGTAAACTTGAAAAAAAAATAGTTTTAAACAGATGCATCTATTTATGTAATTTGTACAGTATTAAAATCAGCATTTTTAAATTGCTTTAAGTGAAAACGCGTTAAATGAGATCGCGTATCAAGAGGGATGACTATATTTTATAGAGAAAGAAAAACGATGATAAAAGGAGCGATATACCTAAATTATGGACCACGAATCGCCACTGGAAGGAACTGTGTCAGGGTTTAGCATCACCTTACCTTTATGCTCATGGAAACAATTTTTCTCAAAATGCATTGAGTACAGGCTGTGCTATTTCTGGTTTATGTATTAGGAACCTAAAGTAAATTATCATTCGCTTAGTGACCGATGAAACCCACGAGAATAAATCAGAATGAATTTGGAACACAAATGTTACAATCTATTCTTACCGATGGAAAGTGATCTCCAGGTGTGGGTACAGTTATGCAGTAGAGAAGTGCTCCATGTAATTACTAAACCCTAATAGCCCTAAACCATCTCACTTTTAAAGCCTTTTAAGCATACTGAGCTTACGGCAAAAAGCACGTTTGCCCTTCACCTACCGATGCGCGAGAGGTTTCAATTAGCGATAGCACACCAGCGGCAGCAGTGAGTCTAGGTAAGGTCTTTGGAGAAGGTAGATGGATTCTCGGAGGAGCTCGGGAGGCACTCGTGTTTGTGGTGTGTTGCCACGAGAGTTAAGACAGACATGGATTAGATGCAGTTTCTTGGATTGGAAAGGTGAGACTTTGCCTTGGAACCTAAATTGATTTTGGGGGGTTTGCCCTCGCGGAGTTTCCTTCTTTGTGAAAATTTCAAACGAGAGCATAATGGGCATTTTGTGAGAATGCTGATGTTGTTGCCGGGTTGTCTTCTCAGATGAGTTAAAATACTCATATATAGATTTAAACATAATATTCAATTTGGCTATCTTGGATTAGTTTCGGCGAGCTTTATTATTCGGTTTATCTGGTTCATTTTGGGGGGGATGCAATGTGTTGGCTCTGAGCTTTGCGGCTAATGTGTTTTTGTTTTTGTTTTAAAATACCTTAGTTTTTTTTTTTTTTTCAATTTTATGAATGTATGGGGAATATTTTTATTGGGTATAATTTGCTGGTTTCGTTATAGGAATTAAATGTAACAAGGTTTTTAAACTTTTCGAACTGTAAACGTTAATTTGAGCAAATATTCGTTTTCATCATGGGGGTTCATGCATTTTAGCACAAAGTGTATTGTGGCAATTGTAAATTTTGGCCAATTAAAGTAAGTTTAGCTGTGTTATGCCTCGGATAAGCTGAGAAAGAGAGAGCAAGAGATAAAGAGGTTCTGTTTATTATATTTATAATGTCCTGTTCGTTTCTTTTTCAATGCAATGATGTGTATTAAAAGAAAGGCGCTTTCCTTCGTAAATTGTGAATTTTTTTCCTGATACATTGTAATGATTAAACAATTGAGAAATGAATAGGAAGAGAGATACCTACTTGCACATTGGTCTTAATAAGTAGTAATATAAACGCCGATATTGGATGGTTAGTTTTGAGCTTAGGGTACTTTTATTAGGAACATTTGAGACCGGAAGAATATATAATTAGAAAGTTGAATACTACATTGATATTGAAAGCGCTTCCCTACTTATTAACACTTTTATACCTGTACATTACAAGTGTCAATTTCATAGGCTTTCTTCGCTTGGAATGCATTTAAATCAAACCCATATTTATCTTTGGATAATCTAAATCTTCGTTCATTATTTTTTAATTGGGATTTGTGTTTGGTTTTCTTTGAGAATATTTCTGCTGGTGGTTCTGCTAAATTACTGTGTGTGAAATTGCTGCTTTATACGAGTACTTAATGGGATTTAGGACTGGTTTTCCTTGAGGATCTTTCCGCAGGTTGTTGTGCTAAATTACTGAGTGTGGTTCAGTGCTGCCTGATAACCTGATCAGAATTAAGATGGGGTTTTCTTGGTGGTTTCTCCCTTTGGTGGCTGTGCTAAATTACTGTGTGTGATTTATTGACGAATTACTTTGTTTTGTATTAAGGGTGTTTTGTATGGCCATTCAGAATTAATTTTTATTCCTTATTTTGTTTTGTTTTGTTTTACACCTTTAAATATATATATTTGCTCTTGTTTAGTTGAGTTTAAGTATGTTGGCTAATAAGGTACTTCTCTCTAATGAATTAAGCATCACCTGCAATTACATATTAATTTCGGTAAGCCTTTGTTCTCTCTGATGTTTCAGAGGTTACACAATTTAATTAGATTCTTAGATACATAGATTTATTTGCCGATTTGAACAAAGCTTTAGGAAATACTTTGACTTGGTAAGGGATTATTACAACCTCTGTGAAATTGTTACTAGTCCTTTACCAGTCAACTAGTGCTTAAGCTGTTGTATTTTATCTTCAACTAAGGAAACGAGAATTTTGAAACTGCATGTTTTGTAAAGATTCCTAATGGAATATTAACCAAAGTTAAACTGAGGTGGAACTACACTTGGGAGTTTAGTATATAGTCGTGTCTCTTTGAGCAAGTGTTCTCCAAAACCTGAATTATTCATTCAAGTAAAAATATAAATAAGATGAAATAATTCTTCTCAAGCATCATGTGATTTTTGGATGTTCTCCCTATAATAGTTGTGATAAATGTCGATATGGGGTGGGTTGTTATTATTATTATTATTATTATTATTATTATTATTGCTGTTGTCATACATAAAAGGAAAATACTTTGTTAAGAGATCCTGATAATTCTTAGCTTGCCTACTCTGCAGATTCCGTAAGCCATCACAATATAGTTTTTGCATTGTGCTATTTTGAATTTTATATCTCTTTGGTAATAACTGTTACCGCTTAATTGTAAATTTTCTACGCCTCTTGTACAAAAAAAAAAAAAAAAAAATGAAATAATACAATTACTTCATTGTGAATAAATTGCATTTGGAGGTGGTGATTGATTGTCCACTATCATTTAACCATTTGTCCGGCAAGTTTCTCTTTTCCTCATGTACTGTCTTTGTGACATCGTGGCAGTATCCTGTAGTTGTCAGTTTTTGGAATACTTTCATTGAGCTGTTGCTGGTACTACAGTTTGCCGCGGCCGCGCAGCTCAGGTTTCACTTTTAAGCTACTTAAACTTTTTCACATGGAAAGTCGTCATTCTTTCCATCTCTCTTTTGTTTACTACTAGCAAGCAAAGAGAACCAAATTTAAATTCTTTCATATAGCGACCGGCTTTTGAAATATTTTATTTACGCCTCAGCCTAGTGCATTCATTAATTTCCCTTTTACTTACAAAAGACGCAAGCAATAGCACAATTCTGTTATTGTTTATCATGATACAGATAACAGAATAATCTTTTGAATGGAATGTTTCGGAACAGCAAATGAAGGTCATGTGAATGGAACAGATCGTTTTTTAACGTCTAGCATACTAAATTAACGAGACCTATTTTTTTTAACTTTCCATTGTTAGCCTACTTGTTTGCCAGTTTTACTTGGAAATAAACATACACACATTTATAAGAACACAAACCCCTATGCCCAAGACGGGTCTCGAACCTGAGATCCCCTGCGCTACGAAGCACCAAAGCTAAGCAATTTAAAGATCGCGGGCATGGGGAGAGGCAAAAATTCATTTAAGCACCATTAGATCATCACACCCACAATATTACTGAAACCTAGAGCAACTTAACCTCTATAGACGCAAATGGAAATGTGAACGACGTGAAAACCGCGATTGACTTAACCCTTAGATACCCTACATTGTATCCAAGTTAGAGAAAACCGGCTAAAAATACCCCAAGGAGCCTTTCAGAATCCAAGACTTCATAACAAGATAGGAACACTGCACCGTTAGAAGCATGTTCAGACCAGCATGATCCTGCGCGCTAGCCATGATTGGATTCTTAACGTTTTCAGATGAATATAAACCAGATAAATGCTTCATCTTAACTATTGTTTCAGGTAATAAGGTTGGCAACGCCGTACCCGAGTGGTTAGACCGCTCACCTAGGCGGCTCCGGTTCGTTCCCAAGCAACCACATGTGGGATTTGTGGTGGACAAAGCGATGCAAGGGCGGGTTTTCTCCTAGTTATCCGGTTTCCCCGGCGCTCAATCTTTATTCCATGTATCACCAGTATCATCGCCTTAGGTGTCATAGTGGTAAAAGCGGGCGTTAAACACTATTAAAAAAAAAAAAAAAAAAAAGAACAAGGAGCCGCCATGCCTAGGAAGAGACAAGTATCCTAGGGACTCGAAAACCATTGGCGCTGAGAATCCAGCCACCACATGACAACCGCCATTACCCGGTCTTTATTCTGAAATAGAGATAAAACAAATGAAAATATACTATGAAGACCGCGCATACCTTAGGAAGTCGCCATACATGAGAAACCACTCCAACATTCACCCATCAACTAGTGAAAACCAGGAAAAAACCCAAGGCGTTCGATAGGTATCTAGACCGAGTTCATGTGAACGCAATACTCACGCCTTGCTTGAATCTAGGTCGACGTAGCCATTCGGCATATTTTTTTTAATGCTGTTATATATCAAGGCATTCTTCAAGTTTATTGCATTTTCTGGTGCAATGAGTCTTGGAGCTACAAATTTTTGCTATAATAGTGCCCATAAAACATTAGGTCTATATAGTTTCAACGGAGGAAGTTAGACGAATGTGTCTAACAATGCATGGACAGTTTTTTTTTAATATATGCAAGTTATGCACTACTTTGACACTTACAGATAAACATTGAAGTCTTTGGATGAACTGCAAAGAGTAAAATATGATTAAGATATTTCTGTAATGCGATCCCATACTCTTTCATGCTGCACTCAAAGACACTTATCGAGAAACCTTAATATGTTGTACTTAGACTTTCATTAGGTCACGGCTTCAGTTTCCGTGGCCGGACTACTTGACCGATGGGGTTTTTCGGGGTTTCCTCGGGTAACCAGGCGAATGATGGGTAGGTTTCTTCCATCTTCCGAATTTCATGTCCCTCCATGTCATTTAATTCCTCCTTCATCCCGTTGGTTTCTTTCAGACTTGAGTGTCGTGATGGTGCTCGGTGCAGCGTGGCAGAGAAAAAGGATGCTGAAAGCAACTATCTTTGTACCCCGACTTGTATACTGCTGGGTGTTGGATCCTCTGTGGGGCGGAGGCCCCGTTCTGCCTGTCCGATTGTCGGAGTGCTTCAATCTGGAAACCGTAGAGACCATGTCATTGCTATGAAGTCACTCCTGGTTCCGGGCGCCCAGTGTATACTCTCATGTCACCCCTCCCGGTGTGATGCTCCCTCGTTTGACGTATGTACAATAACTATGGGTTCAGTGACGAGTCCCCTCCGAATGGATCCCATCCTAACCTGAACTTCTTGTTCAAGTTATTTAATTTGTATACCCACTCATCGACGCATATTTCCATTACACTTATTATTGAAAAGACACAGCACTGTTTATTTACATGTGAAGTCTGAATCAAAGAACGACTCATATGTGTTATAGGTTAATTTCTCAGTAAACGTCCTATACATTTGCTAACCTACCTAATAGAAGTAATTGGAACTAATTACTGGAATGCACCGGTCTACATTTACTTGCACAGAGCTTTATCACGTTATGAACGCTTATTACTCCACTCATTGATATTTGCATTGTAACAGTACATTTCATTGTACGTTATTCATTATTCAGTTTTATTCAGTTATAATTACTGAAACCTTAAAAGCCTACATTCTTATATGGCGTGATCCAAAAACGCCTGAACCGGCTGCGCGGTCCGCGCCCTCGGAGTTCGTTGTCATCTGCGCTATCGTAGAAAGGCGCTGATGACACCATGCAACATTTTTAAAACTACCTTTAAAAGCTTTAGTTACAAATATTATTAAAGGAGATGCTGAAACTGCCCACCACCGTTGTCCAAACGTTTTCGGCATCTATTTAGAAAACTATCCAACACTCGCCGTAGTTCACGCTGAGAAATGCTGGCAATTTCCTGGCGGATATTTTGTTTTAATTCTTCCAGGGTGTTGCGTTTGTCTTGAGCACTTTATGCTTTAAGTTATCTCAGAGAACCAGATATTGGCTGTACAAGCTACTTCAGGGTCTTGTTGAAAAAAGGCAAAATAACGCTTCCTGCCTGAAAATTCTCTAAGAAAAGTGGGCAAAATTGTATACACATACGTATGTCTGGGCGTCAACTATTGACTCATAAAAAATTGGGCCTATAACGCTTTCTCTGCTAATGGCGCAGCAAACACCAATTTTTTCATCATGAAGGGGTATTTCATGAACAATATTAATTTTTTCAGAGCTGCAATAACGGTTATTTTGTGTACAGACATATCCATGAAGGTGGAACCAAGCCCCGTCCGTGGAAATCATCAAATGTCGCTCATGTTCACCATTGTATACATTGTTGAGGGTCCACTCACAAAATGCGTTAATTATAAATAAATACAAGCTGTGCAGTAGAAAACAAATGCTAAGCCGTAAATCACTTTGTGACTAAGTACAGGACAAAATAATAAAGCACACTGGTAATGCGTTAATAACTCAACCATACATCACCGTCAGCTCAGTACTGCAATTTCAGAGCAGAGAGAATCAAGTCAGCACCCTAACCTTGTGTACAGCATCTTTGTATTATCATGTTTCCGTGCGGGTAGTGGGAAAACACCGCTCAGCGGCACTGTAGGTATTTATTGCTTTAAAGAGAAGCTATTTAATTGAATCCCTTTAATCATTAATTCTCTATTAGAATATTTTTACAGTATGAGTTATTTAAAATGTCAACGTAAATCTGTATTATTGGGTTATAGGAATATAAATGGTATATAGTATCTGTCTCGCTTTTACAAGTATATTCTCTGTTTGTAAGAATAAACCTTTTGAGTGTCGACTTTATTTTGAGAAAGTACTCAAGTAATGGAAGCACGGTACTCTAGCATCCATATTACAAGAGTATTTACTCCTATTTGCCATGAATAAAAGGTATTATCTTCTCAGTTTTACGAGTTCATTCTCTTTTCATGTTGAGCAGGGTTAGAAACATACTCTTTTCTTAGTATATGTGGATTTCCTCTTATGTAAAAGTAATTCTTAAGAAAATTGCTGAATTTATGGAATATATGCATCATGGGAGAATATAAAAACATAGTCCTGGCTGTTGAAACAGCTTCGAAAGCCTGTATTGCCTCAGAAAAACATAACCTATAAATCACATTGAAAGTCAGCTTAGTTAATATTAACCTTTCTATATAAAATATTAACTTCAAAATCCAGATACAACTAACGCTATAAAAAGTGTTTCGTGGTGTTCCTAAATAGTATTAATATTCTTATGTCCTAAAAATTGGGACATGGATGTCCATCACCATCTTAAAATTTCATTTTTTAAGACTTAATTATTACTTTCGCTTTGCCCATAATCATTTTATTTATTGATTTACTAGCATTGTCATGAACACTAAAGCAGTTTAAAAGTACTGTATTGCGAAAACATAACATAGAAGTGTCACTAAATTCCGATTTATTACTTACCTTTACTACCATATTTTGACTCCCAGGTATCCACAAGGTCAAATTGCCTCCTAATCTGCTTAAGCATAGGACTAATATTGGGCACCTCACGTTGATCTTTGGCGGCAACAGTGCAGTTAAAATCACCTCCAGTGAGAATTTTGGAATCCTTAGAAAGGGACGTAAGAAGAGCTATTTTGAAGAAATATTCACGTTGACGTCTAATTTGAGATCCAGGAGGCGCATATAGGTTCACTAAGACTATATTAGTGTACATAGCGTAGAAGCGGAGTCCTAAAGGGTGGAGGTCGGCATCCTTTTCTATAGATTAATTCCGTTCGGTCGTCTGGTCTAAGATTCACAATGTTTTCATAATTATACAGAAAATACTGAGTAGGTGCATCAACTTTCTGCAAAAATTCCACATCAAATCCACGGAGTTGTAGAAATGTGGCGAATAGACTTTAATTCACCAGCTTTCGAATGCAATTAACATTAATAGTGATAAAGATATGAATAGGTATCATGTAAAAATTTATGAAGAAGGGACAAATCGTAATACAAACAACGGAATGAAGCAATACTAACAGACTAGACTCCAGCAGACCCGAAAGGCTTAATCGGTCCGTCACATGCCATAAACGTCATCTGGGGTCCCGTGACTGCGGTACTTTCTCTAGTAGTAATTTCCGATGTAAAGTTTCAATCCTCGAAGAGGGGAAGTTCTCACCTGTCTACTTCTTGGAGTCTGGTTCTCCTTCGGGACGACTGCTCTGTAAAGTGTCCGAGTCAGCACAATTGTACAAGGCGAAGAGGTTGCCTCATTTTCAATATTTGCAATTTCCGAGGCTGTCGATGTCGGTACTGCAATATTCGAATTAGAGGATAGTAGTAAACGCTGTCACGTCCTCTTGTGCGTCTGCTGCTGTAGACCCGCCATTACAAGGCATACCACCAATGACGCTAACTTTTTTCAACAAATCACTCATAAGCCTTCCTGCAGTCGAGACTGAGAAGAAACAGTTGCCCGTAACCAATGTTGAGGTCAATTTGCTTTCAGATGCGTGTTATCCTTGCAAATGAAACAAACCTGTTCTTATCTACTGTAATTGACGTAGGTCTGAAAACCTGCAATGTTTAACACTGAAGGTATCCGTTTGCTAAGCTGAATATGTAGCAGACAAATTCCAGTGTAAACTGGAAATCTATTAGCGACGAGACCGACCATCAGTATAGATGCTCAAAATTTTGCCGTACTGTTGTAGCTCGCAGGCAACCCTGTCGTTACTGATTCCGGCGGCACTTTGTAGAAGCGAACCAAAGTACACTTTCCGTCTGCCACAGTAATTTTCCAATTGATCACTATATTGGACATTAGAGAAAACTAAAGTACTTCCTCTGTTTACTTAATGTCTTCATAAACACTGAACGGGTGAAACATTATATAAACTGTCTATTCTTTTCTTACGAACTGAATTGTATGTACCTGTTCTGGAATAGTTTCAATGTACTATGCATCCGTTCCAGTATTTTAAAAGCTGTCGGATGTTGCACACTCTTACTAAACATAGCTTTTATAGTATTTTACTCACTGCTTTCTGTTCCTTCATTTCACCGCCGGCACGAGATACACAAACAACTCACAAAATGAGAGCCCGGTGACACACCAGGTGCTCCTCAGCACACGCGACACGTAGTACGGCCAAGAGCCAGGTCGCGACTGCATTCGGAGCACATGGCTATTCAGATCTGTATATTTACACATATAAATTGTAGATATATACTTGCATGAGGTAGTAGTTTGTATTTTAATGAAAACAAGTATGATCTACTTGAGTTGAGTATATAGTCAAAGTAAGCGTTGATACTCATGAGCAGAGCTAGGAAGTTCGTATCGTGCGCCATTCCGTGTACAGGTTGCGATCGACCATCACGCCGTATCAAAACGAGTCATTGATAATAACGCAGGGAGGAGAGGTAAATAAACCTGTTGTCAAGTAAATAGTACTGTTTGCAGAGAGCAAAAATAACTTATGAAACATCCGTAAAAGCAGATCATTATGTACAACACAAATTTTTGTGACATATATAAGGCTGATTCTGATTGATTTCCTTCTTTACATATGTACATTATGAAAACACCCAAGCAATTCTGATTGATTTCCTTCTTTACATATGTACATTATGAAAACACCCAAGCAATTATAACACAAATTGTAATATTTACTGATTGAATGTTAAATGATATCCAAATAATACAATTAATTTCTTAAATATCTTCAGACTTTTATCAGATAAAAACGAAAGCAGGAATTAAACTAAATCTTTGCTCAACTGCAACCATATTTCTGAAAACTAAATGTACTTCTGGAGCCTTTCAAATGAAATCCTGATTCTACGACAAACAAGATTTGTAATGCGAAAAAGTTTGTTTCACTTCATTTGTTGGGATCTGAAAGTGCAGCGTGTATGCATACATTACACTGAACCCTGCATTCTTTTCATTTTCATCTTTATTTCTGGTAGGATGCTCGTGAATTAGTAGATCCGTCTTGACAGTTCTTCTACATGCCGCACAGACTCAGTTCATCTCCATACCTCTGGAGATGAATATCCTATAACAGTGTGATAGTTGTGGGTAACTTTCTGAACAAATTTGCAATTAATATGTCTCTGTGAATCTATTCTGTTACTAGACGTTTGATAGTTTATTTACTAGAAATCCCATCGGTTTCTGAATAAGTGCATGCATACGTGCACTGCTAGAAAACTTGTTATGGTTGTAAAACAAATAAATTTTGCCCACATTTGAGAGAACAAATATGTTATTCGAACGTCTTCCTTACTACCGACGTGGTTCTGTAATGCAGTTATAGCTGTTTTGCAGTAATGGGTTGCACTCTAAGTTGACCTTTGCTCGCGCAAGTAGCACCGCATGGTATTGCCAAGCCTGGCCGGTCTTACTCTGCATAAGGAAATTGGTATGAACTTCCTAGCACTGCTTATGACTGATCAATTTTCAAATAATTATGTACAGTAATTCTAGATAATGCTAAAGTCCACCAATTGGATGACATAAATCAGCCTGTTTATAATTTTTTCTAAGGGAATGAAGCCAATAATGTTTACTAAATTTTTCGCCCATAGTAACTGGGAAAACGATAAAACTGCAACTCTTCTTAAGAGAAAATGTCACAATACACTAAATTGTAACATTTTAAGTTTAATCAATCTTAAAACATTATGGAGGAATGAATACAATAAATACAATTAATTTCTGAGATAAAATAAAAACATTAGTATGGTTTCCATTATATATTAGTGTTAATATTTAAATACTATTTGTTTATGGATAGCTTAGTAGTTATCCTGAGTTAAGAAAACTTCTTTCTCTTTGTTAGCTACGGTAAAATAACCATGACTAGGAAATGTATATCTTAAGTAGGCAAGAGTATTCACTGTGATACTAATGGTGGAGGTTGCAGAACTGTTTGGCATGGTCTCACCGTCCTCATCTTGCGATTGTCATTAGTATTAGTATTTTTCTGTACGTTTTCTTTTTGTAAGTGTAACACTACATGATATCCATAATATTGGGTATAAATTAAATGTTGAAAGGCTTCTTCATTGAAAGGCAGTTTCCTGCCAAAGAGCCTAAGGTACGCGGTCATATGCTTGGTCAACCACGAGCAACCAAATATGTTGCCGCTTGCCAGCAAAAGCAAATAGTTGTGTGGCTACATTTATTAAAATTATGTTGCAACAGTGCTGAGCACATTTGCCACTGAATTGGGTACATTTTATATCAACATGTTTTACATGTGGTGTGCCTTCTCTCGTGAAATTTGAAAGTATTCAGTTAGTATTCTAATTCATCGTTGGCAATAGAATAGGGGTTCTGTTTTTCGTAAACATTATTAGGTGCACAAATCTTTCATATGCTTCTGCAGGTACATGTGTGTAAATCTGTATCAGAAAATTTCCTTTGTGGTTACTAATGTTCAAGTCTATTTGGGTGTGAATAGCATACTGATAGGATCTTGTTTTCGTGCAACTCTCAATATGTTCTGGAAGCGATCTGAATGTTCGCCTTTGTGGTGAGGTGGCAGTGTTTACCTTACATTCAAGATTCCCAAGATTGAATTTCGGTTTAGAATGAGTTTTTCCGGAGTTATCGTTATTTTGAGAAGATGTATATCAGATAACTTTAAGCTCTACAGATCCCTTTTCATTTTAGCATTATTATACGCATTTCATTCATCATCCATTACGACCTACCAGATTAAAATACAGTACATCCTTAAAAATAAAAAGGAGGGTATAAATTAGGAAACATTATGCTATAAGCATGTTGGGATATTACTATAGCATAAACATCGGATATAGACGCCTTATTAGAATAGATTACTTTGTGATCGAAAAATAATAAATGTGTTGTTGAAAAAAATAGCCAGCCACTTTACAGCGTGGCTCAAATTACACAATAATACTTAACCGTGGGCCTTGGTAGTAAACTATAACATACAAGCTTGTTAACAAAAATTAGTATCTTAATGTGCTTGCGGTTTTGAAGCAAATTGAACATCAGGACCACTACTTATATTTGGAGCCTTGGCAACACAGAATGATGTAGGTGGCATTCGATGCTTTCATTGGAAATTTTGATATTCTGGACCTTAACCTATTTTAGATATTTTGCCAATACGGCGTTATTTGTGTTGTTTATAGTGCCTTTAAATTGTCTCGGCGAAAGTTGGAATTAACTCGTAAAAATGTTCGTGCGATGATTTTCGAAATGAATTGTCAAGACGGGAGTGCATTCATCAACTTACTACTACATTTGGCGAATAAAGTCCATCTTTTCCAGTATGAAACGCTCGTGTGACGAGTTTAATTGTGGCCACCTTTTGCTCACTGACGAAATGTATGAGGATCGTCCAAAATCAGTTGTTGTGTCAGAAAACATTGGTGCTGTGCGTGCAAGCTCTCCATGCCCCATGCTGTGAGATAGAGGCAACTCTAGGCATTAGCTCCACAGCTATATAAAATATTGCATGGTCGTTTAGCCGTGAAAAAAGGTTTGCTCTCGTTGGATCCCACATAATTTTACACAAATACAAAAGGATGCTCGTCTCAGTTGGTGCACACAAATGCTCAAGAAATATAGTGGTGGGGCTTCAAAAGACGTGTATAAGATTGTAACAGGTGGAGAATTATGGATCAATGTATATGAGGCGGAACGTAAACAGCAATCGACTGTATGGGTATTTCAAAATGCACCAAATCCAACAAAAGTGTTGGCACTCGAAGCACTTTGAAAGAAATGGTCGCCTATTCTTTCAGGAAAACTGGTCATGTGGCAACAGTGCATTTAGAGGAACGTAAAACGGTCAATTTTGAATGGTGCACAAACCATTTAATTACCGGAAGCCTTCGGTGAAATAATGATAATAAATAAGTGTGTTTGGATCGTTGTTCATTAAGACAATGCGGGCGCTCACAATCTCGTCTAACCGACTATTTTAATACTCAAAATCGAATTGATAGCTCATCCGCCGCACGGTACTGATTTGGTATCCATATTTCTTTTTGTTCCCGAACATCAACAATAAAGTGCGTGGACAACGATTTTAATCGGCAGAAGAAGTAATTGATTCGTTCAAAAACCCTGTTTTGGAGGTGTCTCAAGCAGATTGGAAAAAAATGCCCATGACAAATGATTCGGACGCATGCAAAAGTGTATTGATCATAAACGAGAATATTTTGAGAAATAATAAGGCAATTTTCAATGACAAGTTAATGGTTTTTTTATTATTAGGTCTAAAATATAAATAGTGCTACTCGCACGGTAACCTCAGGTAGTGTTCTGATGCAGCTGAGTCCGTTTGAATACGAACCAATGATGAAATTGGGATTTGGGAGGCCCCAGAATAATGATTTGTCACGGGGGCCATTACATATCTGGGCAACCCTGAATGTATGCAAATATACAACTATTAAAATCTATTGCTATTTACATAATACATTAGCTTAATATAGAAACTATTTTTAAATAAATAATAAGTCTTACAAAGACAGACGTTGAAGAAACAAAGCCATTAGTTATGTATATTACTGATATTTCCTAAAATTAAGATTGCATCTTTTTAAGGAAATATACCTTCAGAATTATTAAGGCATTGTTTCACACACAAATTAAGCAATGACACTACTATAAAAAGTAATTTATTGGGCAAAATACCTACATAGTTTTCTAACGTTGTACTGCTTATAAATAGTCACTATTGTGATAGTGTTTAAAATATGGGAATTTGAGAAACTTATTTTTATGAGAGTATAATCACATCAAAAGTATTGACCTCTGGAATTAATGTAAAATGCATTAAAATAGATCATGTGTACTACTTGAACTTAAACAATGGACAAGAAATAACTTGTAGGATCTTAACTGTACATTTCCAGCAATATTTAGACTACCTGTCCTCTGTATTTTGGAATTCAAAATCACTTTGAACTGTATTAACACAAACATTGATTCTCAAGTTCATAATCTTCATTTCGTATCCAAAATGCAATTAAATTAGTTGCATGTTATGATATTCACGAGCCTTATCCACATTAAATAGCAGCCTCAACGCCAATTATACTTATAGCTTGAATTAAGGACTGTAGATGTTCATTATTTAGGCTGCCATTTAACAGATGAACCTTTAGTTGAGCAGGTGGTTACCCTCCAGTAGTTTGGCTATGTTGGTCTGGTGCTGCACTGTCGTAAAGGTTCCACATAGTAGAATGCAAACGTGGGCTTCGTGAAGTTATTTGAAATTCAACTGGCAAGTCATAACATCGACATACACAACAAGATGGAAATTTAAACCAATCTGAAAATATCCCTCTGCATTCATTGTTTGGATCATAGGCCAGCAGGCGGTGTAAACGATACTGCTGTTCACAGCGACATCCTTCTCGGCAAAACATTTGTTTATGTTCAAAACTGAAAATAGATAAAGCAATAAATTAGTAAACTTATCTTCACTGAAGCCTGCTAAGAGAAGAACCTGTTAAACTATTATTTCATACCAGGTAGCTCGGCTTGTCTAAAACTAAATGCCTAGGACAACATAAATCAGTAATGGTAATGAAGTAAAAGATCAACAGTAGCATACCTATTTGGTATATTATTGGTTACTTAAAGTTTGCCTTCTCTGTATACAACGCAATTAATGTTACTGTAATTATTAATCCTTAAGCTAAATAGATGTTTAGTTTATAATGTGGTGATTTCCAGCAGAGAAAAGGAAAAGGAAAAAATAAAATAAATACATAAATAAGAAGACTGTTATATGTAGTAGAATCAAGTTGTAATAGAATCGAAAAAGGATCATTATCACCTGACCTAAAACACTGTGCGCAAAATAGCAGCATCTTTGAACTACCTATATATCTTAAACTTAATTTCTTGCAGAAGAATAACAGGACATTGCAGTGACATTGATATAGATGGAGTTGCAATAGTAAGAAAACAATCTGACGTGCACCATTCCCATGACTTTCTCTACATATATGAAACAAATAATTTATTCTTAAAAAGCTTATTCTTCTATGCACTTCATGCTAATCGAGATAGGCATTAGCAGAAATGCTCTTATTACTTTTACCTTGTACGTAGAAGGGAAATAAGGGAATGCACTGGGCTATAGCTACAGCTAAATCTTTTACAAGCTACTTGCTATGTGATTGAAATTTGTTTCTTTGCGCGACCAGGAATTTGGCAAGTTCCCGTATGAGAAAAGTTTTAAGTATATTGCAACTGAAACCAACAACAAAGAATATCTCAGAAACGACCAACTGCACGAAAAAATCTATGTGACATAAATTGTGCATTTTAAGGAGATCTACATTATTTCATTGTAGCTCTTTGTCTATCCCGTACGGTTTACCATTTATGCAAAAGTCAGAGGATATTCCTAGAAAATTCAAGATAAAATTTCATTGGTTATGTAAACAACTTTAATTCACGGGATTTTAATAGAATCGTTAGAGCCGTTTTTCAAATAAAAAATCGAAACTTATTTTCATGTAAAGTGTGGTTTGGCGGGGGGATTTCCTTGAAAATCTTCGTGTCACACTCTAAATTTAGATGCCAAATTTGGGGATTAAGTCTTTTCGTTTTTGCGCTATACTTTTTAAACACACAACTGATTTTTTTAAATGCATTTTTGGATTTAGGGGTCTCAAAATCCTGTATTTCCGGTGAAGTTTTGGGTAGAATACAATACCATCTCTATACAATATGTACATGTAGAGTAAGTAATATGAGATTCAAAAAAGTATTGATTGTCTTGAGAACAATAAAAGGATATAAATTCATGTTAAAATTTAATACGTTTTCCTAAATGTATTTAGCTACTTCAGTTCAAACATTTCTTGTCAGTTTGTTGCTTTTAAAAATTCTACTTTCTGCTTAGCAAATACATAAGAATATTTTCAAGATTGTAAAATGTTTTGAAACAAGCTGTGGATTCACCATGGTTGCCTCCGGTGTGCAATATGTGTCCACCTCTTTGCCATGAGTGAAAACTTTTCCGTGTGTGTAAGTGACTCGGAATAACTAAATAAAACATCTATTTCTTTATTTATATTTCTCATATCTTTCACTGATATATATTGTACAACTTTAAGATTACGCAGCACACGAAGCACTTGTTATGATGCCTACATACACCTCAGAGGGTGCTCCTTATCATGAAAACAACCTGTCCTAATCTTCAGGCTAATGGGCAAAGTTTAGTTACCTTCTCAAAAGTTATGAGTCGGACAGATTCAAATTTGTAAAGTGCGGAGCATACGTATTTTGCCACAACCACTAGTATTTTGTAGCTATTATCCCAATAATTTTATAATTACCCTAATAATAAATTCTCAACACAATAACACAGACAGCAGATTAAACTTCTTGTCCCAGTGCTAAAGGCATTTAATTTTGTTCTTTGGTAGTATACCAATAGTATTGTTGCTTGTGCTGTATTTACGAGTTCCTTACCTACATTCTCAAGATCACTAATGTTAAGGGATACGGAGTGAGTTTTTGAGTATAATGGGTAAAAATCATCGAAAATAGTTTTATAGTTTGAGTATGTATAGAGTCATTTAATGTAACCCTTTTTCTCCGGGCTCTACAGCTATTTAAATACCGTGCAATGCACATATTTTCCAGCTTATATTTTATAAAACAGCGTTTTCCTCAAAACTTCGTTTCCACATTTTCAATGTTTCGCGCGTTTAAGTATTTGTTTAAATTCCATTACAATTCTTAAGAAAGTTCGTAAGTATCTATAGCAACATTCTGCAGGACAAAATGCAGTCTAAAACCAATAATATTTCTTTGCACACTGGTTTATTTTAAGGCTAATAGGATCATAAACAACTTTACAACTTGCTCATCACATTTAAAATATCCTTTCACACTATGTTTTTTTTTTTTTTAATTTATTTGATTAAAATCGCTTTAACTTACTGATATATCGTGATTACAGAGTATTAATTAACAATAGCAATATTACAAAAATCATATTATGGTGTATCCTTTAAATATTTGAGAGCTTCAGACAGGTTGTTCGGAACTGAGTTATGAAGTCTTGGGTTGTAGAATCTAGGACAGTCCGTGATTAAATGTTGAACAGTGGAGGCAGTTTGACACTGGTCACCTACAGGTGGAGGATCGTGTTAACTGGGGTGAATGAGTTACGGCTATATGGCCGATGCGTAGCCTGATGATACGGACTTGGTCTGGTCGTCGCAGGCGATTAGAATCCTGGAGGAGAGCATAGATGCACAGAACGAAGTTTGCTGTTGGAGAAAGAGTTCCAATCATTTTCCATTGTTACAGAATTGTCTTTTTAATATAGTGTTGAAAATCTTGATGCGGAATCTTAATAGTGACAGCTTGTGCTGTCTTGAAGCTCCTTTGGCTGCTGCGTCGGTGGTCTCGTTGCCAGGTATACCAATATGTGCAGGGATCCAGGACATACTATTTTTGTTGGTAATTCAAAGCTCCAATTGCAAAGGTGGCAACCAATTCTTTCAAACTTTGAGATACGAGATAATACAATCCATTTACAATTGGTGGTGCAAAAGAAGAAGTCATAAGAGCAATTTAATTTATAATCATATCATCAATATCTCATAAACTAGAGCTGCTAGAATGAAATGGAAGACATTTCGGAATCAGGTGGAAAATTTCAGCACCGCGAAAAAAAGTTGTTCCCCAGTGTAATCTGTCTTTATTACATTTCATGGCTTTGTGATGCAAAATATACTTCAAAGCAGCATCTTTATAATGTTAATCTCTGACTTATGAAACTAAATTACAGAAAATGCTGGCTATCAAAATTTGCATTCACATTATCACACTAAATGCATAAATTTGACTAGGATTTAATTGAAATACGTCAACAACACTCACCAATATTAAGCTGATAGATTTGGAACTTTCATTTGCTCATTTAATAATATTTTATTTTCAATATCATTGCTGGAGTTGAAATATTTATCAAAAACTCAGGAATTCTTCTTATTGCTTTATTTAACAAATGAACACACTTTTCGGGGCTGCTAGAAATATAACATTCTTTTACATTCTTTAGGGACATAAACAGCTTCTATTAATAGTTCTGAATTGTTGTTTGGAAGCAAAATTTGCCGAACAGAATAAAATGGCTACGCTTTTCAGGGCAGCTAGAGATGTAACAGTCGTCTACATTTTTCTAGTTGCCCCAAGCGATGCTCGTCACAGGTACGAGTCCCTGTGCCTCGTTCTCACTCCCTAACCAGAGCCTGACTGCCTCATCCCAAAGCTAGCAGTAGAATTAAGCATAGAATCTTCCAAATCTGGGTGTTTTAAAGTATGTATACCGTTAAATATCTCAGGATTGGAGAAGAGTTTACCAATCCCGGCTCATGCACTAGGAGTGTAACGGGAATTTATGAAAGAATACGAGTTCTAAGTTTTTGGGTGCTCTGTCTTTATCGCCTGAGGTGCCAGTTGTAGTAAAAGCGAGCGTTAAACACTATAAAAAAGTTCCAAATAATCCACCAGTCGCCTCATAACTAAAATCTTCTCTTCTCTTGGCAAAAATCCATGACGTAGTTAATTCACATTGGCGGCCTGCGAAATTGAACAGTGATTCATTCCTTAGCATCGCTGGCACTGGTATTTACCCACAGATGCAATTACGGCTTTGCGTGTTAACTTTCACCTGAGCTTTTCTTCCACCTCCTAATGAACTAATTGCTTACTCTGAATTACTTCTAGGCAAAAATGGTTTCTTATATTTATGAATGCAGCTTTAGTGCCATGAATTTCTAAGAATTCTTACTCCCTTAAGATCATTTTCAGACACGTTCGGACCGAAGTTTCATGTTAGCGTTACTTTTAACATTTTTATATTACACAGTTATTTGAGTAACAAAAAGTGAATATGGTATGAAATAAAATGTCCTGAATAATTATTTCATAAACCCGTCCTATCCAAATGAAAAACCGCGTAATTCAACAACATTAAAGTATAAATTGATCGATTGAAAATTAAAATATAACCTAATTAAGTAAATATATGCCAATACTATGAATATTCAATGATTAGGATTGAATTACTGCTTCAATTTTTATGGACATAAACAATTTTATTAATAGCTCTGAATTGTTTTCTTCACGTGACATTTTGCTACAAGTTTTGTAACCTGGGAAGAAGAATACTGTTAGCTGCGTATCATAATCTAAGCTGTGGCGCCTCTTGCTATGGTTAACACACTGGTAATGAAACGTCCCTAATTCAAAAGCCATTATCGCCTCAATATTTTTAGCTGTTACAAAATTAACGAATATGATAGATGTGATAGCACTTGATGGTGAAGATCAAGCTATTCTCCAGCAACAATCCCACACAAGTTTGAAGCTGTATCATGCGGACAGATATCTCACTTTTCACAAGATGTGGATGTCTAGCCTCAATATAATCCTTCAGTTGGTGTCGTAGTAAAGCGTAATACACCCCGGATATTGTTCTGCGCTTCTGGAGTCAGTCTATGAGGACCACATCATGAAAATTCAGGAAAACATAGCCATGGCTAATCCTGCAGATGGAGCAGTTTTACATGTGGCCGCTCGCGTCTTAACGGTTCCTTCGATTCTGGCGCGTAGAGCCGCATCCATGTTTCATCTACCGTTAACAAACGTGGGAAAAGCTCTTTTTAATTCCGTTTATACAAGCCTAATCTTCCTTGAGAAATGTCACTTTTAGTTGATTTTGGGTCCTTTGTTAGCAAACACGGCACCCACCGAACAGAAATCCTTCTCATGCCCAAAAATCTGCCTCTAAAATGCAATGGCCACACATGGCCTATTAGCAACTTGTATACCCTCAATCGGCGATCATTTGAGTAGGAAATTATGAATTTTTATCTCATTGTCGTTGCCGTAGCAGGTTTTTAATGTCCTGAGCGCTCATGTATATGAGCACGCGAAATTCAGCAGCATTCCTTTTGGCCTTCGAAAACAAAGGGTAAAGCTCCCTTAAGGTAGAATATAATTACGTTTGTACTTTTGTTGGGTTGCACCCTAAAAATGACATTGGTAAGAACATTTCACAGCTCTTTTTTTGGTTTTATCCATTTCTTAGGAAATGTTAACTCATTTTTTATGAAAATCTATTAACAGTGCATATGTTTCTGACAACTTTTTCTATAGCTCCTGTATTCCGCTTCTCTATAATACTTTGAATACTCGTTATATTTGGTAGTTTTCTATAAATATGCAGAGAATAAAACGATGCACATTTTACTTTCTAGAACCATTTTCTGAAGTTTAACGGTACATATGTGTGTATTTTCAGTAAACATACGTATTTTAAACATATTTACAAACCCATATGAACATAAACTAAAAAAACAATACATCTATTTTTTGTAAAAAAAAATGTAAAAGGGAGTTTTGACTAATCGGGAAGGGGGAGAGGTGAACACGACAGAGTAAATCTTTGACCATCCTGTTTTTATTTATTTATTTATTTATTTATTTATTTATTCTTGCTGAAAGAGTAGCACTACCTCTTATTTTGAGGCAAATCATGTATGTACTAGTTTTTTCAATAGAAATAATGAAACAAAGCTTTTTATTTCATTTATAAATGCCTAGCAAGACAAAATAATAAGTTCCGCACTAAATGTTAGTAGCTATGAGATTTCGTTTGCAGTTCCTTGAGGTGAACTTAATGAGCACGTCTGCCGCTTCCAAGCTGGTAGTACAGAGTTAAAATTTTGGTACATCCAAATACGAATTTTCCAGACTATAAACCACTCCTTCAGCTCCAAAATTTTCACTTGAAGTATTCTTGGCCCTCACGATAGTTCAGTTTGCTTATTAAGCTATATTTAGCTTCTGCTGGTTATTATTCTGATAAATCATCCTACAATGACGGAAAATCAGACATGTCAATTTTGTTATTCCATCTGAGAATATACTGCTAATATCACCAGGCGTTGGTGTTGTCCAGTTACTGAAGCTCACTAGCAAAGAAGCTTTGCTTATCTCTAATATTATCCTTTAATAAACCACCATATTGTCTTTAATTATATTAAATTAGGACAAACAAACGCATATCTTATACTTTAACCATAATTTAACCAGTAAGAATCCTGGAGGAGAAAGGAATGTTATGCGTAGACAATTATTGAATAGGAAACAGTTCACTACAGGAAGAGAAGGAATTGAAGAAAGAAGAAAGGGGTTCCTTAATGATAACGCTTAAAAGGAAAGCAACATTACGTTAATCAGATAGTATGAAAACAGATCCGTATGACCTAGGTGCCAAGAAACTGAAGTATAAAAGAATATAGGAAAAGTCAGAGTAAGGTCTGTCAATAATGTTTCTTTTGATGATATGGGCCATTGGTCACTTTCAGCAGAAGAAAGGAAAGGTGCAAGAATGGATCAGATGGAGATTATACTGTGTATGACAAAAGACAAAAATTATGTGTATTTCTGGCATTATAATAAAACAGGAGTTAAGGCATAATACTGTCGTGCATTGGTTTTCTCAATATATGTTCTGATTGTTTCGTATTCTGATAAATACATTGCATAATGTGTGGTTACGTTATATTAAACAAATTTGTGTAATAAAACATCATTTTTTCTGTGGGAGGAAAAATATTGATGCTATTGTCCATATGTCATATGTTCGCATATGGGCAACAGCATTAATATGTGGGCTTGACTACAGCTTATGAAGCTAGCATCAATTCTTCCCCTTAAAACTCGAGCACTAAACCCCGTAAAGCAAGCCGTCTGTCTCTGCGTGTAATCTAAATATGGCTTACCATTCAGGTCTCACCGAAGAAGCTAAAAGTTCAGTACCCCCAGGAGACTTTTGTAAAAGTCTCACTGTCATTTAGGAAATGCAACTAGTCGCTCCGTCCTCCTATGGGTCTGAATCCCAAGATATCCTCAGCCAAGTCGCAGTCAGTGGGATTTTCCCTGCTATTTATTACAGGAAACCGTTTCTCAGCGCTGCAATGCGTTCCAACACTCAAAGCGAGGGCCCCACCTCTGAGGGTGTATGGTTCAGGATAAGATTCAACACAAATATTAGAGCTCCACAAGATATGAAAAAGGTGACTGAATAGGCTGATAAATAAAAATCCATATCCATTCAGGAATAGCTGTACTGACGCACCGTATATGTGGTGTACCTACATATAATGTGGAACTGCAACTATTGCGGTATTTTGTTTGTTTTTTTTTTTCACGATGACTTGCTTGCCGGAGATAAAGTCTTTCGTTCAGGCTAACTTCGCTATAGCCTGATGAACTGTGTTCTTGCACCAGACGGGAGGCACTCCTGCAGAGGGACGTATTATGCTAACGATTCCTGACTCATACTTACCAAATTCTTGCTCTTACCACTACTGTTCAAGTAACATTAAAACTTGCGTTTTGTTTAACCGTGGTGCGTGTATACACCTTTAACTTCCTTCACCATCGGTGACTTTTCACATCTGATGTCCCAGCTCCCAGAGCCCTAACTTCTCTTGGAAAATTTTAATGCCCAGGAATGCGGGTCACCTTAGGCTTGCATGATGGAAATTTGTCTGCCCGATTTATGCACACAGCATCTGCTGTATACTATAACACCGATGAACCCATTTCCAGCTGCTACCCTTATTTCAGTGCCACACCGTCTCTTACTCTGCACCAGTATCTCTTGACTCATCAACCTACTATCTAACCATGTTTCACCATCACATATACTCTTTTGACAACTAAACAAAGTAGCTAGAATATTCTATTCCAACCTAACAGTTTTCGAAGATATTGACCAGGTGGCGAATCATCTTCCTTCTGACATTCTTTTTGTTGCTGAATGTTCTATCCCCCTTGTCTTACACCTTTAGCAGTCCCTTGGTGGATGAAAGGACGAATGCTGGGTAGTTGTTCGCAAATTAGAGCTGCACTTCAAAATTTTCAGCAGTACCCTACACTTGAAAGTCCTTGTCTTATAAAAATGACATGCTGCACAAGACTCGAATTTAAAATAGCAAGAGGATTTCTAGAACCCATATTGTTGAGCCTTAACTCGCTTCTCAACTTCGTCTTTATACTAGTCGAGTTACCACGGAGTACATTAAAATGAATTAGATGTTTTTTCTTCTTCTCCAACTGAAAGACTTAATTGGCTATTATATTTATTGTATCAGAGTGAGAAGTTGTTAGGTTAAGTTCTTTTTTTAATTATTATAACATTTTTGATGGATAGAAGAGCATTATTGATTATAAGTTTTGTAATCTTAATTCCTTGTTTCAGCCTTAGCGAGAGTTCCTCTATGTGAAGATAACTTCTACTAGGTATGGTATATAAATCTTCAGTTTGATATGATATTGTAATCTGATAGGTGATAGTGAGGGCTAAGGCGTTATAGGGTAAAAATACATGGCTCTTTTCTTAACAATTTTGTCATAAATTTAGGTATTTTAGCCTTAATTTCCATTAACCTTTCCTCAACCAAAATCCTTTCACCTATAATAACTGATTCATGTTTCCCTAATATTGATGTATCCTAAATATTATTTTTCGAATTGTTTTTTCGGAATTCAAATGTTCCTAATATCTTTCCATCCCATATATTTAAATATCTTAACTTGCTGCTGGGGATATGCTTTAATGGTATTCAAAAATTTGTAAATTGATTAAATGTGAAGTAATAAACGAAAACTGATTTAGCATAATTAATGCCATATATTATTGTCCTCGCGTAGTCGCGCCTCTGTCTTTCATTTTTGTATGTTTGATACCTCAGGACAATAGAAGACAATCGTTTCTGCGACGTTAACTAGTTTATTTAGGTGTTTTTCGCAGACGCTTCCACAACACAAAGTCACCTAAAATGGACTCAGTGTCAGCATGGTCGTACTGGAATAACCTACAGTGCTGAATGGATTAGGATACCCGATAGAATTCCTATAGCTACCTGAAATTTACTTTGCATTCATCCATAAAGTTATTCGTGTACTGCATTTTGGAGCCTTTTCTTATTCCCTCCACAGCCGAAAAGCGTGGGGTTCTTTTATTTGCAAATAAATATTACACGGAATCAATGGCTCTACTCCCCATTACGAAGGAAGCCTGCCAAGGATTTTTACGTCAATCACCCTCCACCGTGTTTGAACCCGCAATCTTAGGTATTAGAGGCTTGTGCGACAACCACTACACCGCGAAGGGCTGTCTGGGCCATGCATAATTGATATAAGTGTCGTCAAAGCATATATAAGTGTTCTTCATTTGTCTCTGCATATTCTTCTGCATTTCATTGAATGTGTCCGGAACAAAAGCGGGTAGGACAATGATGTCAATGTAACTTGTTACTTGCCATCTTGGAAGGCCTGATTGCAGCATTATTATATGCTGTTTGAAAACTTTCACAATGGACATTGCTGTAAACAAACTGGTATGAACCAAGTAAACTGTAGCTAATGGACGAGGTCGGAAATGCATCCATAAAGTTATTTGCTATGTGTTTTTCGAAAGGTGTCGTTATCCTGCTTGGAAGTGTAACTGAAATTCAATAATGTCTAGAACTACTCGGGACTTCATTAAGGAGACAGTCTAAGAAGCAGTGACCTCACAATCCAAGTGTGACTCATAATACCCAGGAGCCCGTATCGGTAGTGTGAGAGTAGCGTGTCTGCCTGACATTCAAGGGGTCGTGACTCCGAGACTAGCTTAGGGTGAGTTATCCGGACAAGGTTTTTTCTGGGTTTTTCCTTATCCTGAGAAGACGAATTTCTAGTAACTTTAAGCTCCGTGGACTTCCGAGATCACTTGAGCACTATTAACCGATTTCATTCATCAACTGATATGACCAATCAGGTTAAAGAACGTTACATTACATAAGAATCACATAGAGAACAAGTACGTAGGTTTTTCCAATATGTCTTCGATTAACAAATGCTAACTCTAAGAAGTTCAGAGACAGAGAATGACTCCACCTCCAGAAAAGTGATATGTCATAGTATGGCTCTTACGGATTATTGTCATTTCAACGGATATAAAGTCGTAAAGAGGAAAATAAAGCCTAAAACTCATAGTGAGGCGGGTCTATTACCTATATTGCTGCAGGATCAAAGGTGAATATTAATTCCAGTTGGAACAGCAATTTTTGTAGTTGCTCCTGTAAAACAGAGTTGTGTATACATCTATACAACAGTAAATATTAAAGAGCTACAACCTCGTTCCTGAAGTCAATAAGCCTCCTGTTCTCATCGACCACAAAAGAGTGACTTGATCTACGAAGTTTGTACATGTATTAGATTTAAGTGTTCTTGTGAGATTTGATAACCTTGAGGAACATAAGGAAACACTCCTACAGAGAATGCTCCCTTTCACCAACAAAATGAGCTGATTGTAATACTGCACTGAGTAATCTGATATTTTCCATAAATATATGGATAAATCACCCACAGCGAGTATTCTATATTTGGCAAATCTTAAAGCCTTCTAACAGACATCTCGCTGTCTGCAAAAAGCATTGGTACAGGGACATCGGGTTACACTAGGACGTGTGAGGAAGACTTCATCACTGAAACTGAATTTATCCTTGATAGATTCATTTATGTAAACAATCTCATAAGTTTGATGTCGAAATTCATTGCAAATATACTTTGGAAACATCAAGGTTTGATACCATATACAGAGTTTTAAAATTCAAGAGTACAATCTCATAGTGTCAGCATTCAGACTAAGAAGTGGATTTAGCTGGATGGAAACTACCGGCCCAAATCTAATTGTAATTGTGTATCGCATTTCCTAATTAGAATCACTGCGACTGCCTTGTTTTGTAATACAAATTGTAAGCAGATATGACGCAAATGAAACTATTAAAATTCCGATTTCTTGTTATTCACACCGTCCAGACTGGTTTCAATATCCTGAGAAAGTTTCAGGATACGAAAAATATCGGAATAAAATGCTGAATTACCCTTCTCCGAATAGCAAACCAATGTTCTTCAACCTCTTACGCTTCCAGATTTATAAGAACCCTTTTTCCATCAGTGCTTTGGGGGCAGTCTTGTACACGCCTCAAGAGTGACAGATTTTTAAACGTTTACAGTATTTTCAATGTTTAGATTGCTTAAGGTTTTCTGTGGTATATTGCGACAGTATTTTAGCACTATGCATAAGCATATTATTAGTTTAATCGTTAATTAGTACATATTTAATACAAGAAATATCTGCTCAGTAGAGCGCAGAACTCAAGCGTGTAGAAGCTCGCATTGTATTCTTCAAGGCTACGTGCTTTGTTCAAAATAACAAGAATTGTGGAGCATTAGGGACACAAGTAACAACCCTTGGGAGGAAGAAAGGTTCAGCCCCTTATATTTTAGAAAGAGGGAATTTCTCTTTGTAGAGAAAGGTCACGTGGGTGGAAAATAAAGAAAAATCCCCGACAATCACGTGACAACGCTACTTTACGGGTCTTTTTCCAGCCAATCAAAAAGGAGGGCAATATTCGGACCTTTTAGTATATAAATGATGTGCGTACAAGAGATCAGACACCCAATGTAACACTCAATATAACACTCAATGTGACACTCAATGTAGGAAACCGCGTATAAGAAGTCGGACACACAGGCAAATCCAGAATGTAAGAAATGTGACGAGACACTGTCTTAGAAATCCCGCGGCGTCCAGTGTAGGAAATCGGTGTGTTACAAGTTAATCTGACGGGCAATTATTACCGTAAATGTTATACGAACTGTGAAACTCAAGATTACGGTGACGAGTGTAAAAATAATAACTCAGTAAAAGTGGAACTGGCACTTAAACAAAATTATATCATGTTCGCGATCGGTTATGTCGGGAGTCACTCGCAGGCTGAAATGAAACTTATATTTTACTATCAATAATAAAAACATGCAGACCTAAATGCTAAGCTATAAGTCAGAGACCTTTCACTCAAGAGTAATAGGATCGGTATAGCTAGCTCCCAAAAGAGAGAAAAAAAGTATTAATACTCTTGTTAAAGTTTACTTTTACACATTAAGTTGAGGATCGAAAATGACATTTCTTGTTTTTATAGCAGCTGATTCAACTGCTTTTTGAGTTATCGTGTAAATTAGAAGGTTAAAGTAGCCCAAACTAAAGGAACTGTGAAAGTTGTTCTAAGAGCACATATTTGAAGCGCCTTCTGGTCACATGCACGGAGATCACATCTTTCGAGCAAACCCGGAACCACTACCGTCTATTGACTGCTGCTCCGCTTGCACCTAGGATTGAAGAAAAACATGCTCGGAGATGGAACATTATTTGGCAGAATGTCTTCTGTAAACATACTTCAACTGATTGGCAAGAGACGGCTTTTGAAGTGTTAAATGAGACCATACCGACAGCAGAAAAAAACTGGCGACATGGGCGAGCACAATCTAACCTCTGTGCACTCTGCTCCAACGTTGATACTTTGGAGCATCGCCTTATATCTTGTCGGCAGGTTGCTGGCATTTGGTTGGTGCTTAATGGTTATCTAACCAAATGGTGCCAGCCAAAGACCCCGCCGTGCCTGGAGAAACTCTGGCGCCTGGAATTTCATTTCCCTACCTACCTTCAACGCAGTGTGATTTGGTTGGTAGCGGGAACACTCCATTGGATTTTGAAACAGAATATCGACACTGTGGCAAAGAGGAAATACTGGTTCGGCTTCCTGAGACAAGAACGATGGAAATTGATGAAGTCCGGATTTATCGGCAATATGCAGCCATTTCTCACCCGGTTTGAGGTTACCACCTAATATTGTTAGTCCCTCGGTTGACTATCACCTCCACACTGAGCAGCACTGACAATGTTGTTAGGTTCAGCTTCCCGCTTCTGTGAAGAGGGTGCGTTTCACAAAACACAAACACCACCACTCTCCAAGACGTAAAATGGCGCGCTCAGCAAAATAAAATGACATGAAATAAACATAACCAAAAAAAAATGTACTTTGTATTTAAAATTCAATTGATTTATGGCTTAAACCTATTGTAATCATGTATTAATCTAATGATGGAAAATAAATTACATTTAAAAAGAAGAGCATATCTTTGATTTTTATTCACGGTACAACGTGAGAATGGTAGTGGAATTATTGGGGTTGCTCAGTGTACCATATGACACTTTTGGAAACATTTCCAGGATACTTCAAGTGCTGCTAAATAGCCAACAAAGAAAACAACCCTAACCCAGAATCCTTTTGCGCGATTAACATGTTTGTGAAACTGCCAAGAGATTACACTACAACCAGAGCTACAGCAGACTTCAAGATTATTTATTAGTAATCAAAGCATCCGGAATACACTTCAAGAAATTGTTTCTGAGGGCCCTCTAAGCCACGTGCATGGAATAAGGCTTCGTTGAGAGAGACTGCAGTTTAAATAGACCCTATTAATTGGCAGCTAGGGCGATGGCCTCTATGGCTTTTATTGATGAGATATGTTTGCATGTATATGGTCTGAATGCCGTCAATGTATTTGGAGAGGGGTTGGCGATCGACTAAATCCCAAAACAGTAATCCACTTTTGCTTTGGAGGTGAGTCTGTAATGGTTCGGAGAAATGTAAGTCTTGATTCAAAATCTAACCTCATCATTCGAGTGGACTAACTGAAAGGTAATGTACTGATGATATGTTAACAGTGATGTCATTAGGCAGATGAGAGTATGCACAGAGAGACTTCAATCCAATTGAGTAAGTTTGAGACAAACAGCAACAATGCATTTGAAGACGGGCATTATCTCCTGAAACCTTATCACCCCTTGAAAAAGCCGAAGTGCAGCAGTGATGTAATCTGCCAAATGAATTTGCGACACCTTTTCATAAATGTGAATAAGTATTATGGAACTAACATTATGCAATTAGAGGCATCCCCACATCACTAAAATGTTTTCATTAGAAGTTAATATAAAATATTTACGCCAATCACCAGTTTAATTTGCAATATTTCGTAGAACAAAATCAGGATATCGTGTATTCTAAAAATATTTCCCCGTTAATTTCTTTGTTTCATACATAAAGAGTATGTTTAGTATTACTGTTTCCAATTCAATCTGTAATCGTAAAAGAGAAATATCAGCAAATAAAAAAGGTTATTATTTTTAACAGTGTAATAGTCTGCGATGCAATGTGTGCGTGTGTGCGTTTGCATGTGTGCGCGTGTTGTAAGAACTATTTTTGCGCTAAAAATAACAGTGTTCAGCGCTTTTTATAAGCAGGTACTGATTATCATTAGAATATAATAATTCTATTTGTAAAGTGAGAATTTTAAAATGAGGATTTTAAAAATATGGAGTAAATTTTGCAAATTATTCCTTATATGCATAAAAAGCTTGTCAATGAATGGATACTATGGAGGATATAGCAAACTTTCTTTTCTTCTTATTCTCTTTTTCTTTTCATAAAGCTAGTGAAATATAGCGAACACAAACTCTATTCCATAGCTAGCACAGAAGTGTCATTAATTCTGCTTCGTCGTGTGCAGTAACATCTATTTACTTGTGGGCACTTAACCTTTTCTTATTTTAGGTGAGAATGAAACAGACAAATGCAATGATGTTGGAGTAAAACACAACATAGGTAGTATCTACTAAACCTGAGGCATTACAAACACTGGAATGCGAACAAAAGCCTACAACAAATGAAATGAACATATCGTTAAAACACAAAAATTATGTCATATGTGGTTTTTGTACCGATAACCATTTCCGAGATATTCTCTGTTATGGGATTCATTTTTAAGGTATTTCTACTTTTCTCAAACGGGAAGACCTCATTCGTTTCATATCTCGTTTGCTTTAGTCGTGACCATGCAAAGAGAATCGAATTTCAATATGAATCGCATAGGGACAGCTTTTAAAAGATTTTATAATTGTTTAGCTTAGCGTAAAACAAGTATACAATAGCTTATAATAGAATTCAAGCCTCCATTGTGTATTAATGCTTTTTAAACGTCTTTAACTCAGAAAGTGTTATTTTAGGCATTATAATTTTTAAGATTCGTTTGCTCGGTTGTTATTTGTCGGAAAATTGTTATTTTCAAACTGTTCCACGCGGTGTACTTTGCTTCTAGACGAATGACCTTTGGCGAAGATACAGTGAGCTATCCTAGATAAATAGGTCAGCAAAGAGTTTACGTTAGAATAACAAACAGCTCTGCTTCCTTAAGATTACATTTCGAGAACACACACTAAATGTGAGTAAGTAACTCGCATCCAATCTCTCATTTAAAATGTCATTTGTCAAGAACTGGTGCGCAACCTGTACAGTGTAAGCGAATGAAATTCTGTATACCTCCTTATGAATGTAATATCGCTCACATTTATGTCCTACTATACTTGATAAAAGATCCTTGTCGGTTCGGGCAAATTATAATATCCTACCCCTCACATGCATTCTTGCATAATTCATATACAGCTTTCTTCCGGGTTGTGGAACATATTTCTATGATAGAATCCATGTGTAGTCCTGTTATGTCATGTCGCATTGCACAGAAAGGTCGTGTCCATTCTCTATTCATCTTTTTTGCGTATGATTGTGCAGATATATCTTTTGTCCTATTAGACCACTTGCCTGACAGTCCGCTGAGTCCAGATGCTGCAAGAATACAACTTTACAGCAAAACATCCTAATGGAAGAGGCCACGCCAATGCAGATGCCATGTCCAGACGACCCTGTCCAAAGGAGTGCGGCTACTGCACTGTGGTTGAAGAGAAGGAGCATGCCGCAGCTGCCCGTATTATTTCAGCGGAACTTACTTCTGGACTGTTTCACCTTACTTCTGGATGGGACAGCGCAACGCTGAGAAGGGAGCAGCTGGCGGACGCTGATTTGAGCCTACTCCTCGGAGAAATGGAGGCAGGGACAAGGAGTAGTTGGGGGACGTCACATCAAGCAGTACTATGTACATGTTCTACTGGGCTCAATGGGTATCATTGTAGATGAAAGTCGTTGTGCTCTTCAGAGTATGGAAGTCACCTAATGGGAAGACCCAGAGAGAGAGAGAGAGAGAGAGAGAGAGAGAGAGAGAGAGGGCAGCCGATCTTTACTCTGAGTAAAGTCGCGGAAGTACTGGAGGTAGTACATGCGGGGCGTTCGGTAGGACACTTGGGATCCAACCGAAACGTCAACAAGCTCCGATATCGGTACTACTGTTTGAGATTACGGGCAGAGAAATGGTGCCACCAACGTCATGCGAGTGCGGCAAGTCGTGGCCCACAGACCGGCAGTCCGGGTCGCATGCAACAGTATAACGCGAGAGTAAATTTAGAACGCACAGCTATCGACATAGCTAGGCCACCCCTGTGAGGCAACAGGTATCTGTTGGCCGCCATTGATTACTTCAGCAAGTGGTCGGAGGTGTATGCCATGCCTAACTAAGAGACAAAGACCATTGCAACGTGCCTCGTGGAAGAGCCCTTTTGTTGCTATGGGATGTCAATGGAGCTACACAGCGATCAGGGTACCAATACAGAACAGCCGGCAGTTGACTATGTGGAGCAAATCGTAGGTCGACTTCATGACATGCAAGCGATTGGAGGAAGAACCGTTACGACCGGCAGGCCAACAGCCAAGGTTTCCAAAAAGGTGATTTGGTTGATTATGATGAACATGTTTAGTCTAGGAATTGGTTCCTTGTCCGAGTGTTTGACGTCTGTTGGTGATTCAGCCCCTTCTAGCAACAGTTTCCAGGTGCCTATGTTGGTTGAGTCAAATATAGGAACTCAAAGCGGACACAGGTTGCTGTTGGTAGTGCGTTTAAATAAAAAAGATGATGTCTTTTTCGCGTCCAATCAGCGTGGGTTAGGTGTCTTCTAGATGTAGTCTGATAATAAGAGATTTTTTTTATGTTTGTAGGACCCTGAATTATAAATGAACTTATTATATTTAAACCCGTGCTTTGTATTAAAACAAATTTTGAAAGAAAGTCCACTATGTTTATATTATTGGTTTTAAAACGGTTTTCTAAAAATACAACGTTTTTGTGATTGTGTTCATTATAGTTTTTAAGTAGTATTTCAAAATAATGAAATTTATTAGTTTTTGCTTCTGTTGCACAATAATTATCTTTAAAAGGTTTTTAAGCAGATTTGTTGCAGTTATTCCAAGTTGTTTTACAAGTTGTATTGGTGTGTCATGTGGTACTTTTCTTAAAAAGTCTTGGTGTGATTCGATGCTGTAATCTGCTATAAGTTGCAGCAAGTAATCTACTGATGTGTTTCTAAATGTTATGTTGGCTTTAAATATGTCCTTCTTTTCCTCAACATATTGTTCACTTGATTGAAATACAGAGTTGGTTTGATCAGAGTTAGATAAACTTTGTATTATATCGGAGAGACGTTTGGGAAGTCTAGAACCATATTTACGGATTGTGGATAAACCTTTACGCAAGCAATAGGCAATGAATCGGTGGAGCCAGCGGATTGGTTGTAAGCTTCTGTAACCCCTCCACCTTTAATGCCCAGGAATTCAACAATTCTTTGGAGGGCACGGTAATAGTTACTTGCGTTTGAAGGGGAATAGATAATGTGGTAGTGGTCGCCGTGGTAAACTGTGAGGAACGATGAACAGATTCCTTTGGTTGATGGAAGGATGTTAGGGTGTTGGATTTGTTGAGAATGAAGGTAAAAGAGTTTTCTGTTTCTGGGTGTGAGGACTCCATGGTACTCTTAGTAGGGCTCGGTGATATTTGTGAGCGCTGTTCCTCTGGGGGATCGATATCGTCAATAAACAATTTGCGTTTAACTCGCTCCTAAGCAGGTTTGGAGGGTCTCAATAGGCTATTTGTGATTTCTCCCCTTTGTCTCCTAATAGTGCTGTCTGTAAGTATCCCATGTCCGGTGTTCGCATTGTCTCTATTGGAGATGAGTGTGTTTTTTCCTTATACCACGTGATGAACGACTTTGCTAGTAGAAGCTGGATGATCTCCGTGATGATCAAAATGCGAGATGCATGGTTGGAGGTGTTTGTTAGTTTTATTGTAGGTTTCTCATTTTGTATATTTGTAGTGTCTGTGTGAGTTTGTTGAGAGGTTCCTGGTCTCTGTATTTTGTTGGTTTTGTTTAAATAATAATATAATAATTATTATTAATTATTATTATTATTATCTGCGTCTGTATTTTTTGTGTAATTTGTGTCATATTGTCTATCAGTATTATGTAACGTCGAGCTAGCAGACGAATAGTTCGGTTGGAGGTTGTTGTTATTGTTTGGAATAGGTCGGGATTGAGATTTTGATTCAACCATGACGTGTTCGTCATTACTTACAGTTGTAGATTTACGTTGTTCTGAAGGTTCTCCAGGAGAATTTGACGTTGCAATAAAGTCGTCTACACAGTATTCCCAGTCTTGAAAATTGGAGTCTTGTTCGTATAAGTGTTTAAGACCTCTATGGAGCTGATTAAATTCCTAGCAGTCGTTGACGCACTGTGCCGGTTGATCCCAACAGCTGGAGCAGCAGCAAATGGCAATGTGAAGTTCGCAATCGGCGTGAAACATAGTGCGCCGTTGGAATAAAAGTTGTGCTTTATATATGTTGTGTGAAGGTCGATAGCTGTGAATGGTATATGCCTTCCGTAAACGTTATCCAGTGATTGGCGGTTGTCCTTGACAGTACATGTGTACTGTTTACTATCCGAAAGAAGATTTATGTTCGCTTCCGTCTATTACATCTAACTATATTAACCAACCACGCCATGTTGGCATGGCGTGCCTGCATAATTCAGGGTTGTACTATAACCGCACGTACAACATGAATTTATAGTTTTCTGACAAAATTATTCGGAAAGTTGCAAAAGGTATGATAGAAAATGTATTGCTTGCGTAGTCTTAGTTGATAAACATCCAATACCTTTGGCAAACAACAGCTATTCATCAGCTTGTGGCTCTGTGATGAAAGGAAAGAGAAGGTTTCAGGGAAATTCAAACTCTTTGTGGATCTGGTAACGAAGTATGATTCACCTATAGTTTTCCATCCTAAATCGGTTCAGGATTTGCTTTCGAGAGCTGTTCTCCAGCTTTGTCATACGACTGATTTTAAGGGAATACAGTGACCGGGGTTTTACTTTTCATTGTTAAAGCAAATGAACGTGGAGGGAGAGAGAGGGACAGAAAGAGAGAATATTTTCAGTCATCAATGTTTAAGTTGTATAGGAAATTGGAATTGAAATTGCCACTGTAATGTGTAATATTAAGTTTTTAGGCAGTCAACTATTCACTGTAGGTAGTTTGGCTGCCAATATTTGAATGTGTAAAGCAATATGATTAAAAAAGGCGAAATCATTCAAATGTTCCCATAATACATTCTTGAAGTTACGAATACACCGGACATAGAAATTACAGAACATTTTTAGAGGTATCTGAATTGGATCTCTTCTTCCTTACGCATGGCTAGTTTCAGTTATATACAGTGTTACGTATTAAGTATGCAAACATGAATATACCAAAGTGTCCGATGTGCCATCAGTAGTTAAAGTGGGCGTTTAACACTACTACACCAAAGTGTCTGTATATAATGTATGCTATTGTGAATGAGTAAGTAAGAAAATTATCATTTATCATCTCGTAAAACAGCAGCATTTTTTGAATAATTTATTTGTAAATCTTCATAGAACATACCACAAAACAGCAGAATTTATTGGATTTTTATATTAATGCAGATTGTTCGACATTTCTTTCCCTATATATGTGAATATATTTTTTTTTAATTTTGGTTATACATTTTGAGAAGCAATATACAAAATTATGATGTTTTGATTTAAACAGTTCTGAAGGTATTGTGTCTTGACACCTTTTTATCATTGTTTGCCAAAAAGAAAATTCTAAAAGTATTTCTGAAATCAAAAGGGAGGTATACTAACCAGTGAGTATACCTTATAGGTTCATTCATATATGATAACTATGGTAATTTTTTCATTCGAAATAATATTCATTTTTAAAGGAAATGAAATGAAAGTTAAATAATGTATGTAGACAATTCTATATTGAAAATCAAAGTATATCCACTTTTTATATAAACATCTTTAGCACTTTACAATAACTTTCATTAAAATTAAACAGCAGCTCTCTGCAAGGATATTTTATGTTTTAGAAAGATCCGTGATCTAGGAGTAGCATACTAGCCTCTGGTTCCCAAGGTCACGGGTTCAAAAGTGGCCGAAGGCGGTCTTTATTTTTATTTAAATGTTTATTTATTCATTTTGCGTAACAGTCCTTATCATGACTACCTTCGGAATGGAAGTGAAGCCAAAAGTTTGTGCCGTGTTGAAAGATTTACGGAACGTAAAAGAACCCCAAGCCTGATAAAAAGGCCACTGAGAAAAATTAAGCAATCTTTCACGCCCAATATAAAATGGGACGCTGAGAACCGCAGCAGTTAAAGTGCGTCCATAAATTAAGAAAAAAAAGAGGAAAAAAAAGAAAAGAAAAAAAGGAAGTGAAGATAATAATGCAGTGGGTTAAAGAGATGCTGAAGCTTTTCCTAAGATATTGAGCAATAGCATTCTTCTAAGCTTTCATTTTCGTCCAAAACTTTACCTGTGCTTTGCCTTAACTAATACAGATTATTTGGGTAATGCACCAAGTATACTTAAACAATTTTAGGCAAAATATTAATCTGACTTGTAGTCCATCTAAAAAATGCCTTCGAGTGAGTTAGATGTACTATAGACTGTAAAAACTGTAATTATAATTTTTATACTTTTGGTTGGCTAAACAAAGTCATATACTCTGTTGTGTTTACACTAAATTTAGAAAGAGAGTTAACTCAGAAATATTGGTTCTTATTCACAACTCTTGCATGGGTAGTTTTTGATACAGAACAAAGTTCATGATGATGTATGAAATGAAATGTTCCCTGGGAACGGCAGATTTGGACGGAAACCCTTCAAGTCTAATTTTGGGGTATCTCCTTGGCATTTACAGTTATAAGGACGGATGAGAATCTGAAAAGACCTCGGACAAGGACGATGGCCATGACTGGATTTGAATTGCAGACCTCCTTCATAAGTTCATGCTGTAATAACCTCGGCTAGGTATACAAATCGGTGTCATAAAAAGGGGAGACATCCATAGCTCAATCTCTTGCTACTTCATTGGTAACTATAGAAATAATTCCTGAAACTGCTGTTGAAGACAGCGACATACGTAATAACAATGCAATGGATAAATCAGTATATGGAATAAATCTGGTTTGTTAAATCATTGATTCATAATTTTCTGTGTGTGTTTCTTTAAACAAGTTGGTTGACACTGACACTCCTTTCTACAATGTATTAGCTACAGTTCCTTCAGGTTAGTTTGGTACAGCATTACACTATGGATATAATTAAGTGTTCATTTTGTACAATTTTGTTTCAACTTTTGCACTGTATACTATGCAAAGTATGTTTGAAATTACAGGTGGCTTCACAAAAACAATTCTGAGAATCTTTGTCACATTGATACAACAAAACAGATACTTTATATTTTATAGATCGGGTTTTCGACTTCAGTTATTAGAATGCATACAAAACATGAACTAAAAACTTTTAAAAGTGTTGTTGAAACATAATTTAAGTCAGAATGTTCCAGCTCGGATGTGCGCCAAAAGAGCAGCAAATAACTTGCTACTCACAGGGCCAAACCTATAAAACTCAACACGACGCTGCATTGATGGTAAACTATCATCGCGGATGATTCAAGTTTTGCAAATGAAGTGGCGGATACTAATTTTGTCGCTACCACGCTTCCCTTCCAGCTCTGATTCGAGTTTTTGACTGAGTAGACGCTTGTACCCTGACTCACATAAATCGAATTGGAGCAGCTTGATTTAAGTGAATGCATAACTGATTCACGAAACACTAAACAGTGCCGAATTAGTGAAATGATATATGCAACTTTAACAATACTTGCAAGTTTTAACATATCAGAGAATTAATATGTAAAAGTTAATCGCTTAGTCAATTAAATTGAAGAAAGTTTGAACAATAGCTCTAATTAATATCACATCCACGAAACAGAAAACCAATTCATAACAGTACTTACATACAAGAAGCATTTAAACGACAGTCTGAAAGCCTTTTTAGATACGCCAAAGCAGAAGCTTGTTTTTACCTCTCCTAGCACCTCCGAGGTGGTTCAAGCGTTTCGTCTGGGACCGGCATTCGGGAGATCTATTCCGCCGTCCGACCTCTCTGGCCCATATGTTTTTCAGGGGTTTTCTCGAGTTCCTAGGCAAATGCTGGAGAACTTTCTACACTCCCCGTACCCTTCATTTCACCTGCATTTCATTCCAACCGGTCTTTTTCCGTGTTGTTAGCGTTGACCTGACTCTAGTGGTGGTGACCCTCTGTAGTGGCGAATGCGCTTTGGAAATGCAGCTCTCGGTGACGGCTGGATTTGGAGTGACTTATAGAACCTGGGATGTTAAATAAGGTCAAGAACGTGGGCTCCTAGCGCTTCCTGTGTTGAGGTGAAGAACTACTTGGACTATGTTAGGGACTCTTTCCCCGCGGTCGGTCTTGGCTGTCCTTTGACAATACTCATGTCATCCTCCTTGGAACTGACGCACAATAAGCTCATGGCGGCTGCATGTGAAACCACCTCCGCAATGACACACACACACACACACACATACTCCTCTCTTGCCCTTGACTTACACCATTGTAACACCATGAAAGTCGAGCGATGTAATCTCTAAGGCCAACTGCAGAAAAATTATGCAACTACTAAAGGTTTGTCTCATAAAAAGGATCTTTTTATTTTTGCTGCTCTATCATCACTTAAACTTTCAAAGCAAACTCTTTTCTCATGTTGTACTGGTGACCCGGTATACTTTGGAGTAGAGTATGCATACCTATTATGCACTTGCCTTATCAGGTGCTCGGCTCCGTCTTCATTTGGTAGGTTTCGCGCAATTTCGGAAGAGCAAGCGACCACATTGAGACGTGACGTACCCTATGCACTCTGATATACAGTGGCTTCAATGCTAAGGTTTTTACAAATACCGCCAACAGAGCGTGCCAGCGTCTAAAGATATGCACCCCCGTGTTCAGGAGTAAGGAACTTCAGACCCGCTCAGCACTTATCCTGTCGAAATCCTTCATCCTTTCCCTAATGCTCTACGCGTGCGTGGCCTGGGCAAACGCATGGAACAAACGTTTGTGGAACAACTAGAGAAAGTCATGGATTGGCACACATTAATTTTTTTTTGCTTTACTATGATATATAAAATTGAATGTGTTTGATTAAAAAGAACCTTTAATTACTGAATGGAACTTAAAAGAAACAGAAGGCAACAATTAAAGAAAGCTGGTGTGTTGTAACTGTTGTATTTAAATATTTATGTTGGTAGGTGCTTTTTCATACAAGTAAAGAGAAGATATATCTGTACAGTTTAAAGTAAAAGCATTATAAGTTGCTGGAGTACCCGCCATGAATAAAGGCGGATGCGCAGTAGACGACGTCATAGTCACGTGCTTTCTAGCCAATCAGGCGTGGAGTGCTTCAGTTCATGTTAGTGGGAACTTACCCTAGTGAAATTATGTAATTACGAGTTATAAATCTACTCTTTTGTGTGTTAGCAAGATAGTGAATAGTTCGTTGATAGTGCTGACGATGGCTGAAGCAAAACAAAACAAAAAAACAAAGAAAAACATTGGTTCTTCACAGTCAAGCAAGTGAAATGGAATATAATGTGTACAAATATTTCCTGGGGAAGACGGAAAAACCGCGAAGCTCACTAAACATGTCGATTGTTACAAGGAAATAGCTGAAGCCTGTCAGCTGGGTATACGCACCGTGGAAAGAATTGCAAGTGAAGCAAAAGCTTATGTTCATGCAGGAGAGCATGTTATCTTTAAGTCTCCTGGAAAAGTGCATAAAAGGAACAAACCTGTGACTGAGCTTGACGATTTCGACAAGAATTTGTTGCGTCGAAAATGTTTTACGATGTATGAGAATGGAAAGTTTTCTACAGCGCAGAAGCTTGTTATGGAAACGAAACAACACACGGGGTTTGAGGGCAGTCAATCTTCTATGCTGCGTATTTGAAGGAAAATGGAATTTCGTTATAGGAAATGCCGTGACGGAAGAAAGTTGATAACGGAACGTAGCGACATCGTGGCCAGGAGAGCCATGCTTTTCAGAGCAATGCACTCCATCAGAAATTAGTGTGCACTAAAATTTACTACCTGGATGAAATCTGGGTACACCAAAACCATACCAGATCAGCATGATGCCAGATGAGTGACGGAGTGGAGGTTTAAGGGTTCCTATTGGCAAAAGCGGTCTTCTAACCTTATGCCACGCTGGTTCAGCCGACACAAGTTTCATTTAAGAGAGCAAATTAATTTTTCGCTCTAAATCTAAGGCTCCAACTGATTATCATAAAGAAATGAATGCTGGCATGTTTAAAAACTGATTCTTGAACCAATTGTTGCCATTTTAGCACCGAAATCGGTCCTAGTAATGGACAATGCAAGCATACCTTCTGTACAAAAGGAAAAGATACCGTGCTCTAATACAAGGAAGCCGATATTGTGGCTTGGCTATCCAATAGGAAAATTCCATTTGCCCCGTCACAAACACGAGAAGAACTGCTGCAGATTGTTAAAGTAAATAAGCTACAAACATGTTTTGAATTGGACACTATTGCATTGTTGCAATGTAAACGGTATTTCAGTTTTCCCAAATAAAACTTTACCCATTAACTAACGAAATGTATCTATTATTATAATATTTTGAAATCTAGATACAATTTCTATGCCCTCTAAAATATATAAAAGAAATAAAAAACAAGGGAGGAAAAAGATAAGTAGGATCAATATGATTATTCACATTAGGATGTGTTCAACTCTGCCTAATACTAAATAGGCTATGCCTTATTTGCACTATCATACCTGCTAAGAGTCCATAATTCTCATTATCAAACAAAGGGTTTATCTTGTTACGGATTTTGAGTTTTAATGAGTAAAGAAGTTGGCTCTAAGGCTGTTGTAGACACCTGACTCCTGTGAAAGTCATGTTCACATTTTTTTCAACCACGTACTTTCTAAATCTGAATAACCACAAAACACGTTTTTTAAAACACAGCTAATTGTAAAGCATTGCATTCTCGTAGAAATTCCTCAGTAAGCTTTTCATAATGTTAATTGTTTAGAAATAGCAGGGCAGACAGTAGCAGATCTAAAAAAGCATAATTATAGTTTGAAATTTATCAGATTCTAGGTAAATTACCAGCCATAAAAGCTAATTTGAACCATATAGGAACATACACTACTAATTCTGTTATTTCCGCTTATATAAACTAAAATAACAACATTTTAAGTAACGAACAGCCTGAAATGTTATGCTGCTGAGTTATTTTGTTGAGGATAACATTCTTGCACATGATTGATTTAGAAGTTTACAATGATGAGTTAACATGTCCATAGTAAACAATGACAGTATTCGTGTGCAGAAATTACCTACTTCCCCAGTTCAAGAGCACGGACTCCCCAAATGTTATGCATAACTACATCTGAAATAAATGAATACAAGAATGTTTAATGATATATATTTTCAACCTTAAAGTCCATAATTCATTTGTTCTTCTTTTGTTTTAAGGGTGTAATAAGTAAGAAATACATGCACTCAAATAAAACTTATTTTAAACAGTCTTATTTTTCAGTATAAATAATATACAAGAAAAATATTATATCTTGATTACATTTCCATCGCTACAGTATATTCACCCCAATAAACTATTTATATTCTAACATTTAAGAACTAAATATATGTACAGCTCATAATATTCAGTACCGAAATATATTTATGTAGGTAGACACTTGAAAATAAATTAAAAATGTAGCTGGCATTAAGCAAACATTGCGTATGAAGACATACACAGATTTTACCATGAAAATTGTCTTTTTCTCAACATTTCCACTCCAAGACACTGCGGCCACATTAAAACTGTTACCCCAACACATTCACGTAAAATATGTATTAATATTAGAATATATATTCAGAAAGTATATACTTACGTGCACTTTTCCCAGTGAACATACTGTTCAAATGGATAGAGATTAAGAAGCGCCAGGACTTCACCACGTGTATTATTTGCCCAAAATGGAGCCACTACCTCTTCTTTCACGGGACAAGCATTTCTTTGGCCGCCCCAAAACAAAAGCAAAGAGAGAGATAAATGTTACAGTTAGCAGAATTATAATACTCTTAACGGTTACTTAAATTTAATAGTTTAGCTTGAAATTGTATTTAAAAAGGTTTACAGAGGCTGCATAACAATTAGTTTGCCACCAACTCAGTTTGTAAGATGTTACTTCATTAATGTGCTGCTAAACAACGTAAACCTTTGAAAATATGGGGTCCAACTTCTATTTAGGACTCTATTGTAATAAACGTATTTATTTTAGTTTTTCTTTACTCTTTAAACATTTCTACAAACTTAAAAATTTAGCAGCAATAAAACTGTTATATTCAAAATGTGAGAATAAAGTAACACACATAGAGTATCCATGGATCTGCATATTAACTCTCTAATATTATACCTCATGGGATAAAAGTGTAAAGAATTATTTTCTAACATTTAGAGTTCTTGTGTTTCATTCCTTTGTAACAAGCACTTCCTAGTGTGCTACTTAGCGTTTACATGCAAGTCTAGCTAACCAAATGTTGATCAACTTGCTTCTTAACTTCTTGTGTCACACAACCTCTGCTCTGTTTCGGGTTGTCCATCGTAAGGGGTTATATGACCGTAAAATAAAGTAACAAGATGACCTACAGGATCAGTGAGCCTACCAACCTATGGGCACTATTGGACCTTAGGGATATTCTTTTAGCATTTTTCTGAATATACATTTAATATGTTATATATTACAGCGTCAAAGGAAAACTGTTTAAGACTTAGTAACAAAATTCACACATTATTTCCCGAAATATATATTTGCTGTAATTACGTTACACTGTTTTACATTTTACTTTTATCTTTCAGATTAATTTCTCTATGTTTCTGAAGACACTGAGTAGAGAAAATTGAAAATAGAATTTTGAAATATCTGAATTTTATTTTTTATATTTACTGTAATGGAGAATTTCACAAAAATCTTAGGCAATTAAGCCGATCAATAGAGACAATCAGCATTACACAAGTCTTAGCTAGGAGTTTAACCATTCAAGTAGGTGACTGGGCCACTAGAGAAGAATGACCCAAAACATTGAATAACTGTATTTTACAAACCAAAAGAGTTGCTCAAACGTTGACATTGACTGAATTATTTGAATTGGGATTATTTAGAGCATTTAGAGGAGGCTGTTCTCACTCTACTTGTCTGAATCAGAGTGCTCACGCCTAATCAGACACGGACCTCAGTGTCGAGCTAGAGGGGAACGTGAAAGCTAATATGTCACTTATTCGTTCCAATAGTTGATTCAGCCATGATGATAGCTCACTCTCAATTCTTAGATGCGCTGCATATTGCAGACAGACTCCTGTGTGTCCTGAATAATTTACTGCACCTTTGGCGTTTATCCAAGCTAGAACAACCTGATTTAGAGCATTCCAATTATGTGTAGTGCTTGACCAGGAAAATTACTATCACCACCACCACCACCACCACCACCACCACCACCACCACCACCGCCGCCGCCGCCACCACCATCACCACCACCACCACCATGAAAATGGCTTCAAATCAGGAGCATAATTTCAGTTTTTGCCTGTAGTAGTTTCTGGAAATTTATGTGGACTTTAACAACACATTTGGCCTAAAAGACAATCTTCTTTTATTTAATAAATTGCGAAATATTTGTAATAAAAGTACAATCGCTATCATTTTTCTTTTGTTAGAGTATTAATAAACAAGAGCTCAATCATTTCGGGAAACATTGGGGGCAATTGGTTCCCATGTCCCCTAAATGAACCCGCTATTCCAAATATAGAGGTAATTACTGTACCGGCATTATTTGCTCCAAAATAATTAGGTTGCTATCTCTAATAGTTTTTGTTTTACAGGCAGTTGAAGTTGTCTATTTCTTTTGTAGTAACCCTGTATATTAAGTCTTTTGACTTATTCTTTTTACTTTCTCTACACATACTATGTGCATAGTATATAGAGAAGGTATTGTACTGTATCGAAAAATTTGATACCGAGGTTTCACCGGAAATACATGTTATGTGGGACCCCCTGAACCCCTCCCCCCCAAATATTTTTACTTCCTCTACACTTACTATGTACATAGTATGTAAAGAAGCTGTTGTACTGCACAGAAAACTTTGATACCGAGATTTCACCATAAATACATGTTTGGGTCCCCCTGAATAAAAAAAAGCATATTTAGAAAAAGGTCCATGTGTGTCTGTGTGTGTGTGTCTTTGAGCAGCATAGCTCAAAAACGAAAAGTCGGTTAAGTACCAAACTTGGTATTTAGGTTAAGTATCTTCCAAGGATAGGACACGAAGATTTTCAAGAAAATCCCCCCGCCCCCGACTCTTCTTTATATGGGATATTTTTAGAAAATGCTGATTTCTTTCAAAAATGCCCCTAACGATTTTGATAAAGATACCTTATATATAAGATATTTTTATGACAAACGAAACGCATATCTTGAATTTCCTGGGTACGGCATAGGAAGACCTCTTTTAATATAACTGGCAAACGGTAAGAGATATACAAAAACTTATAGATATAGAGCTCATTAAAACCTACAACTTATGTCATATACATTTTTATAGAGTTAACCGTTTTCGAGATATTCCGGATTATTGCTTTCCATTTTAAGCCACTTAAATTGTTCCCGAATAGGAGGACATCTTTCTTCTCGTTTCTCGGCTGTTTGCGCCTCACAAGCAAAGAGATTGAAATTTCAATTGTTTCACATAGTGACCGGCTTTTAAAGGTGAAACAATTGCTTTAGCCTGTGCATTTTCTTACTTCCCTTCTACTTCAAGAAAGCTAGTAATAAGGTTAATTCTGCTTATATGTTTATCTTGATTAGAGTGATGGAGATGACAGATTCATGTTTTGAATAAAAGGGTTGTTTACCGAACAACTAGAGGACGTCATGTGAGTGGAACACATTAGGTTTTTCCCTTCTACATACAAGGAACCACGCAATAGGGACAATGTCTGCTAATGTTTATCTCGATTATCGTGAAGTAGATAGACGAATAAGCTTTTTAACAATAATTTGTTACACAGATGTAAAGAAAGTCATGCGAATGGAACACATAAGATTTTTAAGAAAAGCTCCGTGTGTATGTGTGTAGTGTGTGCGTGGACAGCATAGCTGAAAAACTAAAAGACCGTTAAATACCAAAAATCTCGACATATGGAATACATTACCTTCTCTATACACTATGCACATAGCAAGTGTAGCGAAAATAATTAGAATGAGAGTCAGTTTTCCATTTTTACTTTCTCTATACGTACTATGTACATAGCGTATAGAGAAGGTATTGTAATGCACCCAAAAAATTCGATACCGTGATTTCACTGGAAATACATGTTTTGAGACCCACTGAATCCAAAATAAGCATTTTTAGAAAAATGTCCGTGTGTGCCTGTGGGCAGCATAGCTCAAAAACGAAAATACTATTAAATACCAAACTTGGTATTTATGTTTGATATCTTCCAAGGGTGCAACACGAAGGTTTTTAAGAAAATCTCCCAACCCCAAATTACTCTTTACATGTAAAAAGTTTAGAAATTTTTGATTTTCTGAAAAATGGCTCTTAACGTTTTTGATCAAAATCTCTTATATTTAAGATATTTACATGGAAAATAAAATGTATACATTCAATTTTCTGAGAGCAGCCTCTGAAGACATGTTTATTCTGGATGCATTTTGCGGAATTTTGAATAACTGTAAACCGTAAGACATAGACAAACATTTAGCACACAAAAAATGTATAGCTTGTTAAAACACACTATGATATATTGGTACATTATTTTCGTGGAGTTGACAGTTTTTGAGATATTCTTCGTTATTGGTTTCAGCTTTAAAATACTTATACTTTTCTCATACGGGAATGTGTTAACTCCTGACAATACAAACAAAGGTACTTCAATCACATAGCAATCAGCTTTTAACAGATTTAACTATCGACTTAGCCTATAGTACTCCCTTATTTCCCTTCTACTGACAACAGTCAGTTTCCCATCAGTGATGTCATAAAATCTAAGTTCTTTTTATGGGTGTTGATTGTGTGCGTATACAGAAATACTGAAAAAAAATTCTCTAAAATTAATATTTGGCAAAATATTAAGACTATAGGTAATCCTGTTCTTACTCGTTCAATTGCGGAGAAATATACGGGAATTATATGGAATTAATTTGTTCTTCATTATTTTAACAATGAAAACAACTGCATACAAAAATAGCTCTGGAACTTATGTTTATATAATTACGTACATTTTCTACCTAAATAATGACGCCAAAATATTCTAACTTTGAGCACACCATTCAAAATATGCACAGACTAGTAATGTAAAAACCTGTTTTCAGCATGCATGTAAAGCTTCATATGCATAAAGAACGTTTTAATTCCCGAAAAAATGTATATCAAGTTTCCAACTATCCTGGCTAATAAATATGCTTTGTTCAGATAATATTTGCATAATAACATGATCTACATAGAGTTTCCTTTATTAAGCTGGTTGTTCCCAAAACTTAAGGTAATAATTTTTATTAATTCTGAATCAACTTTCGCGACTCAAGAGCATAAAGTGTTGAGATATTTCCTTGTTAAAATTCGTCTACTAATACCATCTTTTGTTGTTTTTTTTAACATAGTACAATTAAAATCGAGCAACAACAGAAACTAACAAAACAGTTTTAAAGTTTACAGCGTAGAACTTCGGAATACATTTAAGGAAAAATATCTGTTTCCTGGCTCTCTTTGGTTTTCTGTGAATAGCAAATAACACCTGTCGCATGCCAAATAAAACCCGTAATCTGCTGCAAGCCATAGCTCAAGCAGTTTAGCGAATATTTGAAGAGAAAAACGAAATTGTAGCCCGCATGATATTTGGACTATTTAGCCATAAAAATGGCAGGTTTACATTTCTTGTTTCTAAGATGAGGTGAATTATTAAAGTTGCGATTTGGTTTCAACTGTGAGTGTCATAAAATCATATCATAACGCGAATTTTATCTGAAAATGCGTGCTCAAACGAACGGGCAAAGTACTGAATAGCTATGACTTCACTCTCCATGACGTCACGAGCTGGTCCAGTCGAAAGCAAAGCGAGCGAGAAAGATGCAGGAAGAGACCCGCGAACCCAGCCGGTCCCCATGGCCACGGTCGCTAAAGCGTCTCGTTTTGGTACTTCGTGGGCAGGGGATAGAGGGTTCGAGTCCCGCCTTGGGCATGGGTGTTATATGTTTGTGCAATGTGTATATGTTTGTAAAAAACCAGTAAACCAGTAATCAGTAAAACCTACGGGGGGAAATGTAAATAGGGATACAGTGCCGGAGTCCTGATCAGACTCCGTTACTGTTTAAAAAAAAAAACAAAAAAAAAAAAACCGATAACAGCCCCTCAGCTAGGCCGCCACAGAGGGTGTGGAAGGGACACGCCGACCGTCTAGTGTCCACGGGGAGTAATCTTTCTAATTAACATATATCCGTGCCATCTACCCGCACGGAAGCACACCTGAAAGATGAGAGGGTACTTCAATGAGGGCGAAATGATGGAAAGAAAATGCTAGTAGATGAAAAACTACTCCTGCATTCTCCTGGTAAGCCCGGAGAGACCACGAGAAACACAGTGACCAGAATGGGTCGTCATCTGTAATCGAAACCGGGACCTCCCGAATTTGAACGCAAAAGTTACCGCAGTGCAGCCTCGCTTGGTAATACGATCATCAAATTGTTTCAATATATTATGTTTGTGCTTTTTGAATCTCATGTTTTATTTTCAATAAAACCCATCAAGTTATCCGCGGAGATGCTGTCTCTCACCAAATAGGGCAAGCCGCTTTGCGCTTCCAAAGCCCGGCAATGCTTCTGCAGCTCGCATTCGGAATAACTTCACTTCCAATCGTCGTCGAAATAGTAGTATATGAGAGCAACATAAGAGCAATCAAGGTTGGCAGAATAAATTACCTGTATTGTTTTACGCATGATTGCCATGTATAACATGTAATGTAGAAATCTGTAATCTATACGTAATAAAAATCTACTTTTGATTTTTTCCCATTTAAACATCAATTACCGAAAGTGTAGTAGTGCTCTGTTATCATCAGCTCTCCAACTCCTTGTTGTGTAGCCATTTTATCAGTTAAGGTTTAGAACAGTATTATATTAAGTATGTGAACAATAATAGTGATATTATGATGATGCTGATGATAACAACAAAAATGACAATAATAATAATAATAATAATAATAATAATAATAATAATAAAGCATATATTTATTTTAAATACGAGTAGTTACACTGTAAAAGGACATTTATCTCTTATTGTTTTGAAATAAAATCGCCTATTCTCTTTTATTTTTGTTCCAAATTAACTGTTGTTTTCTGATTTCATTCTAATAGCAAAGAGTGTTTCTCTTAAGAAAAACGTTCTCAGAAGAATTTGATTCTGTTGGTTTTCAAAATACCTTCTTTTATATCAACTATTCCTGAACTCAAGCATTCTATAGTTGTACATTTAATAACAAATAAAAAAAAAAAAAACATACCGTACAATACTTTGTCATTGATCATCACACAGCTGACCTTTCATTTTAAGTGATTATTAAATACGTATTGTTTAGTTGATGATTCGAACAAAAGACAATTTCTGCTAGCATTAGATGTAAAAACCAATTGAGAAATCCCCTCTCCAGTTTTGCAGATGAAGTAGGAATATAAAGTAATTTGTTAGTCAAATTTGTTATTTTCGAATGGTGCCTGTTAGCAAAGAACCAGAATATTTTGGAGGATGTAACCCCTTTGTCCAAAACTTCACCAGATATTCCTGTTTTTCTCGACACTGCTCAAATTTGTTAAGATCCTCCTGCAATGTTATTAGTATAGCCTTTCATTGGACCATGGTGCTGTTCAGTGAGATTCTGTCCTTGATATTGTGAAGGAAATATATTTTCTGCCAGACTGTACATAATCGTATTTAGACTGTTTTATTTTGCCTCTTAACAAGGTGTATTTTGCAACCATTACCATGTTTAAGTCTTCAAGCTATTGGGACCGCTCCATCAAAGAAGCCATAGCTATTAAATACGAAGAAAATAACATCAACAGAGACAGCGGCTTGCAGGTGAATGGCATTTGGAGTTCGGTGCTCAGCAAACACTCGCAAAGATTTGTGAAACTGCCAAAAGCTAGCCCTAGTTTTAATACAGGCTCACATCTGGCAACGGGCCAATCAGAGCAGTCCGTCCCGGCAACGGAGACCATTGGTTCCTAGTCAACGCCTCCCATGCCGGACCCGGGTCAATCACAGAGCGGCATCTGGCCGGTCCCCCCCTACGGACTACTATATATAAGGCGTACCCGGAGTCTCTACATCATTCCCTGAAGATGAGAGCGACGTTAGCTCTTGAAAGCTTAGAAATTATTCCAGAATTCACCTGGCTGATAGCCCGAGAAAAGTTATTTTCATACCGCCGCCAGGAAAGCTTCAAGTCATGCTTCATAATGGATAATGTTTGTTAATTTTTATAATTTTCTTGCATTTTCGACTCAGTGTCTACAGCAGATTATGTGTTGAACCGCTTTTTGGGGGCTATTTCAGATTTTTAAAATATTACACGATTTATTCCTGTTTCTTATTCACCTGATAGACTGAAATCCACCAGGAGGATACTACGTCGTTTAACAGTACTTGCGTTAACATTGTGTAGCATTGTAAAACACTACTTGCTCTGTGGAATTAATTGGTCAATTCATCAGTGATAAAACTCAGTTACAATTAACATACGTTTATTCAGATTCTTATTCGTAAACGTCATCAAGTAGTGTGCTTGAAATTGGTTTTTATCCAGCTGGGTGGCAGGATAGGCGCTGTTTCTGTGTCTTTTATTGCCTCCGATCCACACTAACACTTGCAACCCGCTAATGTAACTCTTTATTGTACATCCGTGATTAACTGAAGGGATCTTTCGAGGAATCGCTCGCTAGCAGTAGAATCTAAGTCAGCATGGCGCGCTGAATTGCAACTGTTCGTTTCTAGGTCCATTTGTTCCAATGGTTCGTCCATCTTCACAATACTTTCGCCTGACATGTCTGATGCAGAACTTGCAGACGGCATTGATCTTCATTGCTTCTTAAAGTGCAGAATCTTCTAACAGCGTTAAGATACCCTTTGCAGTATTTCTAAGAATCACTTCACCGATGGAATACTTAAAGCAGTTTTTAGTTCAACTTTAACGTGAACAAAATTATGTTACGATATGATTATAAATTTGTCTAGGATCCTGTATGATATTGAGAGCTTTTATCGTCGTAGAAAAATTCTCTATATTACTACTTGTTGATATTAAGATAGCCTGTATGTATGCTTCCCAGTTACTAAATGAATGATTTTGGATTATATTTATTTTCTCTGACAGTTGATTGTTGTACGACATTAGCTCAGCGGTAGGACAACAGCTGGCACTGGCGCAGGGACCTAGGTTCAATATTCGGTACCAGCGTGGTGTTTTTCTCTCCCACTGAGAAAATTGGGTGAATGTTCTTTCATCATCATTATCATCATCGTCATCAATATCCCGCGGAAGGGAAATGGCAACACCACTGGGATATCACCCTTGCCTGAACGCCGAAATCGAAATATGGTCTCTCTCATAATTCTGCCTTGGTCATTGACCGACCTAAGGGTTGAATACCCGTCATCATCGGCACTTGACTTTGGCAAACAGCTTTAGTTTTGATGTCTTGTTTTCAAACAGGAAGGAATGTATAGATCAGCATCCCAGTCAGTGCAATATAATGTGCCTTCCAAACTCAACTTTTGTCTACAGCACGATGCAGCAATGTTTACATCTCCTTAGCTGTTCTTATGCCATAGTACACAGCAACACATATTCCTAATCTGTTAGTTGCAATACAATTTCAAAATCAACACCATATGCAAGCAATAACGGAATGTTACATCAATAGAATCCGCTTGCTGATTGTAAAATATGCATTATTCAAAATCTAAAATTTGCATGTTATTTACGCGTACTTTATTGTAATGTAGATTATCTACCTTTAGCGTAAAGGCACAATAGTAGCATTACAGATAGCAGCAGTAGTAGTAGCAGTAGCAGCAACAGCAGCAGCAGTAGCAGCATCATGAATAATGCTATTAGTAGTAGTAAAATCTGCAGCTTATATAGTAGTACTAGAAACAGTTGTAGCAGCATTAATACTACTACTTACTAGTACTAGTAGCAGCAGCAGCAGCAGATGTAGTAAAAATGTAAATGGCATGTTATTTATGGACGCTCTTTAACTGCTGTGGTTCTCAGCGTCCCATTCTAAATTGGGCGTGAAAGACCACTTAATTTTGCTCAGAGGCCTCTCTATCAGGCTTGAGGTTCTTTTACGTGCCGTAAATCTACGACACGGGACCCACGGCTTTACTTCCCTTCCGAAGGAAGCCATGCTAAGGATTTTTACACCCGAAAAAAATCCATCGTCCTCGCCGGGTTTGAACCCGCGACCTTGGGTATATGAAGTCAGCATGGTAACCATCACACCACGGAGAGCGACTAGCAGATGTAGAAGTAGTAGTAGTAGTAATAGGAGCAGTTGTATTAGTAGTAGTGTTAGTAGTAGTAGTAGTAGTAGTAGTAGTAGTAGTAGTAGTAGTAGTAGTAGTAGTAGTAGTAGTAGTAGTAGTAGTAGTAGTAGTAATAGTAGCAGTAGAGTAGTAGTAGTAGTAGTAGTAGTAGTAGTAATAGTAGCAGTAGAGTAGTAGTAGTAGTAGTAGTAGTAGTATTAGTAGAATAGTAGTAGCAGTACTATTTATATTATTAATAATAGTAGTGGCGGTGCTAGTATGAAAATCATTAGTAAAAGAGAACTAATAATGGCAATAGTGTAGCAGAATTATTAGTCGTAGTAGCTGGCAATAGTGTAGCAGAATTATTAGTCGTAGTAGCTGCAGTTCTGAAGAGTATTGGTTTGTAGTAGCAGCCATAAAGGTAGGTGCTGAAATTATTGGTATTAGTAGTAATCGTGGTTGTTTTGCTACTATTAAAATTACTTGAATTGGTGGTAGCAAAACTATATTACTAATTCTGTTATTGCTCTTAAAATGCAGCCTTGGCAGAAGTCTATATCCCATGGTAGTCACTAAGCTTGTAGAAATTTTAATATATATGAAATAGCACCTTTTATTTAGTTTAAGTATACGTCAGCGCAGCTAACAACAAAACAGAGATGAGTCATTTTGTATGGCATAGAGCATGCTGTTCCAGCTTCGGTGCACGCCGAAAGAGCGACTAGTTTCTCGCAACTCACAGGAGTTTGCCTGCAATAGTAATCCATTTCAGAATTGAGGGAAACCTATTGCCACGCTGAATCAATGTTGGAATGCGTTGGCTGTCATCCTTCGTTTCTAGCCGAGCTCCTAACTCTGTGGTTGAGTGCACACAAGTACTTAGACTCAGCTGGGTAGACCTGGAGCAGTCTGACGGAGGATTACAGTAATGTTATAGTAATCCTGTTCATTAAGCTCAAGCCCACAGCAAGTTGTCTACATTAGGCACCTTAACTATTATATTACTGTATAACCTATTTCTGTTAAATACACTAAGCCAGTTTCACTGAATGTTAGGTACTCATGTAAAGAGAGACACGTGCGCAAAAATGATTCAAGCGTATGCTCATTGGCTTATGCCAACTATTACAGGGTACGTCGGTTACGAAATGGTTCCCTGAGTACTAACAAAACCTACAGGATCTCCTCTGCATATCGCAACAGCGGTATGTTTAACGCGTTATTATGTAAAGTTGCAGCAAAATGAATCTAAAGTAAGCAATCAAATTGCGTTTAGTTAGAAAATGAGTGAACAACATGGGCAGAATGACGTCTGCTAGTGTCTGCCAGTGAGCTTTGGAAACGGCAAGGAAGGTGGGACCATTAGCACATAACCATTATGCCAAACAAATGCATTTTTTAAACCATCGCAGAGGTAAGCCTTTAAAGAGTAGTGAGAAACTTATAATTTTGAATTGTTTTACAAACTATGAAAGAAATATCCTACACTGACCGCCAAGGATGTTGTCTACGTGACAGCGGAGATTACAGGTGTGTTTGCACGAGGTATAAATCCTGCGCGCAGTGAAAGGTTAAGGCACGCAAGTTATCCATGCCTGAAAAATCAAGGAAACGTAAAATACTCCGGGACGATTAAATCAAAAGGTTGCATGATTTAATCGTGCTGGAGTAGCATCAACCTTTACTCCCAGACTGGTATTATAGTCTATTTAGAGCAATCTGTTATGTAATCCATAATTCACGTTGAACCTTAGTTATGTTAAGTTTTTGTACAATTCAGTGCTAGAAGTTCAGTGTGACGAATTTCTTAGGAGTACAGTGTGTCAAACGGCGAATCATTTCTTCCAAATTAATGAGCCATACAACCAGGAAACTAGTTGCATTTGTGAACGGTGACTCCTACCTTCCTACGTTCAAGCAAATATCCTTTTATAAGGTGTTACTTGACATTCGTTTTGAATTCCGGAAAAGAAATGGTAAAATATCTTCTGTTGACCATGAGGATGTATTGTTAAATTCGCGCATACACACAGGAAGGGCGGAAGCTGTATTTTCTCGACGAAAAATGGATAAATGAAGGCCACACAATGTCCCATAAAGGGAGACGGGAGGAGCAGAACTCTGATCTGGATGGAATACAACCTCTTTCAGATTCAGATTACGTACGTTTTTTCGTATTTATTTACGTACAGTATAGGCATTTTTATATTTATTATTCATACGTTTAGTTCGGAGGACTATACGCAAGTGTTATCTAATCAATAGCATATTTCTAAACAATCCCGCGAAGAGATTAAACGGGTACAAGGAAAGCGATGACAGTTCCAATGTGCCACGTGGTTATTTCCTATGGTTATGAAGTTACTCTCGCTATCACTCCAATCAGAGTAAGAAAACGGAGGTGTGCCTTTTGTGATTTGTTTGCGTAAGGAGGAATTTGTCCGGTGAAAATTGTTTAGTTCATGTCTTAAAGTAGCCTCAAAATACAGTATTTCCATATGTGTCACTATTCGGACCAGATGTTAAGCTCGCCTATACCAATGGTAAAAATATGTGCATAATTGGACCTGCTTATGCCACAATTTGTCTATATGTTCTGTTAACTGCTTTTCTGGTCTAACAACTTTATATACATACCTATACCACCATATTAACATGCATACTGCTTTTGTGCTAGTCAGCAGTATTACATCATACCAAGTTAATGAAAAGCAAAATCCGAACTTTGCAACGTTTACATAGCAAGAGCATTTTAATTTGTTTGTTATGTTAGTTTCTGTTTCCATTAGGTGGAAATGACTCCTCAAGGGAGTTGGGCGTTCTCGCTTGAATATATGCCAACTCTCTCCTATGGCACTGACTGACTTATGCCAAGGCGTTTATCAGGGTGGGAAAGCTTTCAGAGTGCTCCTGCATTTCCTGTGAATGGGTATCCGTTCTGATGTTACCGGTTAAGTTAGAATTCATTTGCCACTCGCATCTCATTTAAAGACTTTGCACGTGTGTTGAGTGTTCTTTAGGACGGTCGCGGGGTCGTTTCCACTGATGAGTATATATTTTCGATATCAATGCGCAGATAAGTATGAATTTGTCTACGAGTGGAAGTATGTGTTAATGTATCTACTTGTTTGAGCAAGTAAGTGTATATGCCTGTGCGGCTGTGTGTGTTCTGATATCCCGAGGTCGATTCCCCGCTGCAACTAATGTTTGTTCATCATAGCGCTGTTGTCATTCATTTGAATTTTGTCATATTGACGATTCATCGGCATTTTATTCGCCAAATATTGGTTGAATACCCAAACAAATATATTTCCATCCTCGCACACCCTCTGCAATGAAATAAAAAACAAATAAAGATTGAAGTTTTCCTGTTTTCCTGAGTCGTGTCATTCCATTATTAGTTATAAGCTGCATTAATATACCTAAGAAACTGTTTATTTGATGATCCATTTCCCTTATATTTCATAATTTTCTGATAATCGGCGGATTTTAAGCGGATTTCTCTAAATAAAACTCTGAAATGTTGTTTTATTTATTTCTAAGTGTTGGTATTGAATAGTTCAAAATTTTTCATGTCCAAAAAGGTAAAGTATAATGCTCACTTGTGATTGTATGCCTTGAAATGACTTTCATACTCCATTGAATTAAGTATAGTAAATATTCTGATTGAGTATTGTATAAAATGTTTATTGTGCATTGAAGGTGAAATCTGATTGCTAATTGGAATTCTCATTAAATTTCAATTGAAAATGACCCTTTAAGTTCCATGTACGTCAACAATGGGGAAAAGTTATAACCCATTTAGTTATTTCGCAATTTTTGTATGGGAGCGTTGACGCGGGCTCATTAATATGCATCAAATATTGATAGCCGGCATATATGCAAATAAATTTCTCTAATTATTATGCAAATCTGCACCAGATGTAACATTCTTATCCTACTTCGCTTGATTTATTAAGAAATCATTGAGACATGTCTGCGTTAAAGTATATCTATTCTTGTTCCATAATTCCTTGCGTTATCCTCTGCGAATGTACAGCAATACTTTCACTTGTGTGACACAACTCTATTGAACTTGAGCGATATCACACAAACACTTCAACATTCATAACTCGTCAACCTTTCAAACAAGTTGTGCAGGCATAGTACAGCTTTTATATAAGCATGTATTATCAATGGCAATAAAGCTGGATTTTCGTTGCGTTTTACACTTTATGCTTTTATACTTCTGTATCATTACTACCAGTACCTATACACTTGCACAATAACTTAAATTATTTATGTTTTCCTTTAATTCATATAAATGTTCTTATGCATTTTATTTATATCTTACTGATAATTTAATTCAGCGCAATTGAGTGCTTCTTATCCTAATAATAACTTCGTTGAGGGTAACGCGAGTTTAAAAGCGACCTTAAATTATCAAAGAATGCTATCTAGCGCAGCTGAAATTTATATACATAGATGGTTTAACAATAATGTGACACTTTTACACTCCTTATTACAGCATTTTCCTAGAAAATCAGAGATTACACAAGCGTCCTCTACGAATGATCAATAGAGACGAGCTTGATATGCTTCATTTTTGGTGCTTCAGAAATTTGTTATTGGACAATAAAGGGAACATGATGAATTCCCAAAGGGTGAAATTTATTCCTCTGCACCTTCCATATTCGTTTGATTAGCCGGACGCTCAGATATACCCTATATAATCGTTATCTTAATACATACCTATTTATTCTGTTAATTGATTCAAAATAAGTGCCTGTTGTTAGCGAAAACAATCAATTAATAGCAGATAGTACAACGAAAAGTCGTACATATGTTGTAGCTACATTGGTAAATGCAGCAAAAGAGCGAGTCGAAAGCGGAAATCATGTGAATGTAATACTTCTAAAAACAAAACAAAGCAAAACAAAAAATGCACGCAGAAGGAAAATACTAAAGTTTATTATTTACGAAATACATGATATGCACTATGGATATAATTCGATTTTCATTGGCCAGTTCAGTGTCTGTTTTCTGGGTGTTTGGCTAAGAAACGTATTTATTTGTGTGGTGATGCAAAGAAATCGATATTTTGCCTCATAATTTACTAAATGTCATTTTTAACGCCTTTTAATAAATACTGCTTCCATTCCAGAGTGTTCCCAAATTACAGTACATGTTGTTCGAATACGCAAGACATTAATATCAAAAACAGGGATGATATACTATTTCTAAAGCTCTATCATTATATTACGTACAACTACGGTCTTCTGTTTCAGTTACCTCATTGTATTCAAAAGAGTACACTTATCATTGCGTAGGAAGCTAGTGCATTTTATATACTAAAATTCAGGTTTGAGATCACAAGGAGCTAAACGTCACATTCTTTGTGTATTTCTATTTGTATACGTCGTAGAGTATTATATTTATAATATGAAAAGGTACTAGAGTAATATTCCATAATAATAATAATAATAATAATAATAATAATAATAATAATAATAATAATGTTATTACTGATGACTGCAGTACTTTCTCCCACCACACAAAGAAGCCATACATTATCTATGCTATGATGAGTTGATGACTGACCCGATAACGGCTTTAAGCCCCAAGAAGAACCAACAGAACCTACAGGTTATAACTGCACCTTTTGACTCTGCGATGACTTTATCAAATGGGGTCCCATTCCATCTTAGATATTGTCATATATCCCCTAGATATATGACGATATCAGAAACCTCAACGCAAGTAGAGAGGTGACCGCTCGAATGTGCCTAATTTCAATTTTATGTGATAGGTAAACGGTTGAAGATAGAAACTTACAACAACGTTTATATGGACGTAAAGCTCACTATGTTTTAATGTGCACATCGCCGAGCATGGACCAAGCGCTGAGGGCAGCATTCGACGCAGGCTTCTCCCACTACCGCACCTGCAGCAGAGAAGAGATAGAGACACAGCGTGCAGAGAGGACGCGCCGGAACCGCATAAGGTGTGCGCAGGGGTATTACGGTGCCGCCCCGCCGCGCAGTGTGGAAACGCTCCCGGCCCCTCCTACACCGCCGACTGCCACTCCACCTGTAATCCTGGAGTAGGTGACTCCTCCACCAACAGCCGTCGCCGCCGTACCGGAACCCACTCGGGACCCGGCCCGGCCTCTTCCACCGACAGCATCCGCCGCCATACCGGAACCAAACCGGGAACCAGCCCGGCCATCTCCCCCGAACCGGCCCGGCCTTCAACACTACACTCCGCCGTGCCTGCTGCTCCACCGGAGCCGGGCAACAACACGACTCCAGACGGCCATCACACAGTGGTCATCTGCGGCGTACCCCGGGACCTACCAGCTCGCTTCGTTCTGGAAGCCGCTCCACAATTTTGGGCTTCAGCAATGAAGGCCAATCACATCACTTCAACCCGGGATCCCACATCTCTGGTCCGGTTTCACCTTGGTTCCGGTTCGGACGTAGAAGCTGCCTTAGCGTCGCGCCTGCCCTTGCTAGGGCATCGGATGCGCGTTGAGGCCAGCAGAAGGGAAAGGCCGGTACCCTGCCGACGCTGTTGTGCTTACGAGCACAAAGCTTAGGACTGCACCGCTGCACCGAAGTGCCACTACAGTCGTAGGGCTGTTTGACACTTGCCTGCCTACAGCATGCTCTACGCAGACGACGTCGCTTCTGCACCACCTGCACAGGCCGCACACACTACACAGGGCAGGTCCAGTGTCCCCTGAGTCCCCGGAGCAGGAAACCATCGCAGAGGCACAAACTGGACTTTCCAGTTGAGCGACACCAACCATCTCCACCGACATCGCCACACCATTCTCCTGACATCATCATCATCGAAGAGACCACATCACCGACAGACACCTTCCTGAAGGACGCCATAAATTTCATCCATCAGACCTACACACTCTCTCAGCCTCCGTCTCGAAGAACTTCAGAGGTCGGCCAAAGAACGACTCGAGGCATTGGAGGTCGAGCACCAGACAGCAGCAAGAGATGCAGACGGCAAGGGCGAGGTACTTGCGTCCATCCAGCGCAAACTGGAGCGCATCGAGAGCCACCTCGTTAATCCGCCTGCCAAGGACAGCGATGGCGGTGCTCGCGACTGGGGTCTCTTAAGGCCTCTGTCGTGGGCATTCGAGAGCTGCAGCACCAACTGCACCAATCCATCTCCAAGCAACTCCACGACTTTCAGGAAGGATTCAGGACCGATCTTCTCACCACAATGGCACCGGCTCCAACTTCCAAGGTAAGCAAGCACCGGTAGAAACATCATCACCACAGGGAGAGAGTGGCAGCTCTCCCTGCACTCCCAATACCATTATCAACACTAACTTCTATCCACCACATCCTACAAATTCCTTTCAATTCCTCACCTACACTTCGCTAAGGGGACCGGCTGGGCCTCAAGTCAAGCCGGTCTGCTAGCAGAATCCTCTCCCCTGGCGGCCGCACTGCGGGCCAGTTCACCATCACCTTAGACTGCGCGGGTGCAACAGCGGTACCGCAGTATCCTCACCTTTCACTTGCGGTAGAGGGGTTTTTTAGTGGTAGGCCCATTTTGGGAGACGCCAACACTCCGGGCTTGCCAGCCCGGGTTAGTCCTTAAGGTGGATTTTCCCTTCCACTTGAAACTGAAAAAAAAAAAACCGTCGCTGCTTCGCCAGCCTGTCACCGAGGAATAGCGCCTCTTTCTCAGCCGGCTGAGGCAAGCTCTGCTTCGCCATTAATAGCCAGCAGCACAGCTTCACCACAACCGCAGACACAGTTGCTGCCAGAGCGATCACCGTCTCCGCTGAGCTCCAAGTCGCCGCCCCAGTACAGCGCTGTGGTTCAGGGGCTCCCTTGGGAACTTCCATCCGGCACTTGCTTACCGCCGTGCAGACGCGGTGGCCATCCTTTCTGCGACCGGAGACCAACGCCTTAAGTAAGAATGGAGCTACAGAGCCCGGTCGAATTGGAAGCTGCTTTTGCGTCAGGGTTGCCCTTGTTGGGGCGATTTCTGGCCGTCGAGGTAAGTCGACAGGAACGCCACCGGCCCTGCCGACGCTGCTGTACCTTGAGGCACAGCAAAGACGCCTGCACCTCAGCGCCACGGTACCGCTACTGTAGTAGCAACGTCTCGACGTCACAGTACACTGGACACGATCTACGCCGCCGCCGTCGCCGCCAATTCTTTGCCACCTGTCGTGGCACAGGACATTTCAACGGCGAGGCCCAATTTATCCTCTACCCGAGGGACAGATGTTCCTCACGCCACCAACCCGTCAACCACTGCAGACTCACACCGAAAACACAACTCCAACTGCACCATCGACAGACTAAGCCACGTGGGACGCCATTCAGGACCTCCACGTGGAGATCCTGAACTTCGCCGCTCGTTTAGCTGCCCTTGAAGAGGCATTCAGCACATCACGACCCAGAAGCTTCAGGACCTATAAGCTGTCACCACACAGCAGTCCGATACAGCTGAGCTATCCAGTCAGATAGATAGCATCGTCTCGCAGCTGAAGCAGGTTCTCGACTCGTAAGCAGTCAACTCCGTAGAACTGCTGCGTTCCAGGAACCAAAAACTCAACGTAGCTGCACCATCTAGTGACGCTCAAACCTTTGTTCAGTTAGCTCAATTCCCTGCATACGCAGCCACAACAGCCCAGGAACAATTTCTGGCAACTAGGAACCAACTCGAAGACACCGCTACCGGAACCAGTAATTTTCATTTCATCTCACTAATCATTTATGTCACCAACCACTGCGCCAGGGGGCACTCAAGGTGCAAGTCATGTGTGTTTCCTGGCTTTTAAGTCATACTGACACTGGTAGGCAGCTTTCATATATCACTATAAATGCGCATGTGCTCTATGCGGTATTGCACAAGTGAGGCATGGGACTGTTGCTTTCGGTGTTTGCTTTTTGTGGGTAGTGCTCGAGTACAGTGCGGGGATTTCAGCACTCCCAGGCTCACCTGGAGGAAGGGCGTTAACAGCCTTTTCCCACACCACAGAGAAAACGAGAGAGAGAGAGAGAGAGAGAGAGAGAGAGAGACAGAGAGAGAGAGAGAGAGAGAGAAACCAGAGCAGATCTTCATTGCGCCAGTTTGCTTCAGGTCGAGTACGTCAGCTCCTTTTAGTAAAACTAGCTATCAATAGCGACAAGAACGTGTGAAGACGAGAAACGTTCTTACCTTTTAATCAGACTTAGAAGGATTTATCAGACTAGGAACACACAACAAGCTACATTCGGCGAAATATCTACGAACTCTACTCCATGAAACAGCTGTATTAAGTGTAAAACTATGTAAGGAACTATAACAAGAGATGGCATGAAATGAGCATCAAAAATAAACATTGTGCTGCAGCACATACAATGGAATTCATCATGAAGAGCAATACAGTGCTGGCATGTCCCTGAAGAAAACAAAAACAGAGCATACCAGACATCAACTAGTAACCAAAATAGGAAATGAATGTGACATGAAAGAGTATGAGACAGCGGCTGAAGGGCGTTTAAATTCCTAATTCATCGGATGCAATTCGAGCAAGGACATGAAGGCTTGCCTCGAGGACAGTAAACATAGAATTTTACAATCTCTTCAGAAAGAGTTCTCCATACATAAAACTGTAAAGATTAACCTGTTAGTGAAATATCAATTCATTAATGGATCTGAAGAAACTATTGACAAGACCTTCAAAACCAGGAATCAGGCAGTGTTGCTGGAAAATAATTTGGTCACCCTGCTGGAGGGCATATTCAAGAAACTGGCTGCTGAATTGCAGGAATCACAACTAAAAGGAAGCCATGAGCTCTGCTTGATGTGGATTGGGTGCGGTGCGCCTTTGAGTTAACAAGTACAATCCCCTTCGCGAGAGCAGTTGTATTCCTCATCTGCATCTATAAAAGCAAAGAAAGCGTGTGTTAACCTCCAGAACCATCGGGGTGAAAGACGCTTTTTATACACCATCCTCACAAAATTCATTCAAAAGGATCCTCAACGTATCAGCAAACACAAGGAGCTGAAAAATAAAGTATACCTCTGGAGTATATCTTTTCATACGTCACTGTCGGAAATCCCGACATTTGAAAGGAAAAACATAATAACTATCAACGGAAGATTTTTTTTAGATGTGACGACCTGAAATATCTATGCAGAGATTGCACCTACGAAGAAATGAACCTCGCACCCTATCAAAAATTCCAGGGTTGTTGTGAACCTCACCACAAGAAGCTGAAGTTTGTGTCACTAATTGTTCATCTGATTCAACGGAAACCTAGTAAGCGAGGCTCTTAAGCATGCGTAATGATACCGCGTGGCAATAAAAAGCAGATGAACTCTGAAGTGCTTAGTTTAGATTATCTTAGGATGTTGGTCTGTGTTTCTCACCTTGAAACAATTAATCTTCCAATGTGCTTTAACAATGTAAGCACACTGTTTAGCAATTCTTGATTCGCAGAGCAGTCACGTGTAGGCATTAAGAAATATTTTGAGAAGCAGTCTCGCAGTATCACAGTAGTTCAAGTGACTAAAACGGCATAGTACGTACATAGGATAACATTAAAGTATCGCTGTTCGAATCCTGGCAATCGCCCAAAAATTTTATTCGACCGCTAAAATCACAGTTTAGTTACTACGTTTCAAGGCACACATTACATAAATGTTTTCAACAATCCTAATTGCTTCCTTGTATTAATCTCTTCAAGTTCCTTGACAATGCTGTATTTAATATAGTACGCTACGTAGATATCATCCACGGTCTTTCGAAAGTAATATGCATTAGAGGGTTTATCGTTTTGGCTTCAGAAATGCAAACTAAGCGTATTAGCGCTGCTCTAATGGTGTACTCTTTAAGAAAAACAAGAACATTAAAAAAAAAGAAAGAAAGAAAACAACAACAACAAAAAACAAGAAAACGGAAACTTCAGAGAGGGGTGCGATTTGGTATCGTGGAATTCCATGACCAGCACTATACCAATTCACACACCGGAGAGCTGTTGCTCTAGCTAACTACATATGATCTGAAATCAATCGAGCTGTTATCAGAGGCGTGCACAAGCTCAAAGAACTGGCAATTTTACCAAAGGCACAAGTCCAATAATTTTAAATATGGTACTGATTGTGCACAAGTACTGCTTTCCTTCAACTACTAACATACAAATGAGGCATTCTGAATGACAATAGGACTCATAGGTCCACATTTTGTTAATTTTCGGCCACTGATGTAGGATCCCAAAAAAATATGCCATACCTTTGATAATTGGCAAAAGGGACAATAGGTTTCCTATGTCAAACTGTTTATCTAGGACACATATACAATCCTGCTAATTTACCTGGTCGAATTCTGGGATATTCTATATATAAAATTACAATTCAGGGGTTGTTTCTTTAGTTTTGGCAACTATTTATTTTCAGGACACATAGAATACATACAAGATTGTAAGTTTCACAGCTTTTCGATGCAGCCATCAGTATTATGTACAATGTATTCCCAACGATGTGGTAGCCGTCAAATGCCGTCAGCTGAATAATCTCTGGATGGTATGCAGAAACCGATTAACTGCACTCAGAATGTCGTTCACTGTTCTTTCTTCCCTTGTAGTAGTTCCTTCAGCTTAAGAATGCGGTCGAAGTCACAGGCACTTATGTCTGGAGAGTATGGTGGGTGGCAGAGTACCTCCCGACCCCAGCGATAGAGCAAATCAGACACCGCTTCTATTACATGCGTCCTCGCATTGCCATGCAGAATGATGGGTGGATTATCCATAAAGAGTCGTTGGGTTCTTCTGCTAACAGATAATTTTACAGAAACAAGTAATAATACTGCGCATCGACGGTCTGCCTTGGGGAATCAACATGCTTTAAGATAACACCATCCTAATCGTAGCCTGGTATTAGCAACGTTTTCGCATTGCTAGCGGTCTGCCGAAATATTTTTTTTCATGGTGACCCATGATGGCGCCATTCGACGAATGACGTTTCAACTGAGGTTCATAGCATTTCGCCCAGGTCTCATCAATGGTGATGATACGTCGTAAGAAGGGCTCTCCTCCCCTGTCATAGCGCTTCCAGTGTGTACGAGCAGCTTTATATCGCAGAAATTTCTGCATCTCCGATAACTCACGTGGAACTCATCGTAAAACAATTTTTCTCACACTAAGGCAGAACTTAAGGATTCGATACAGAGTCAAAGGTACCAATCCAGTATCTTTGGCTAGCTCTCGAGCAGTGTAGTTCCGATCCGCTTCCACTAATGTGGACACTGTCTGCACGTCATTCTCACCAACCGGTGAATGACCAGATCTAGGCATTTTCACATCCTCCTTTAAAGGCTTGGACTCATCTTGCCACTATTCGGTACGGCAATGCATCTGCACCACAAGCTTATCTCAATTTTTGGTGACACTGTCGTACGTTTCTACCTCTGGCACATTCAATTTTCAACCAGGTTCTCTGTTCCTGCTTTGAAAACATTGTACTGCGTTACACTGCGACTCTTAGATCTATACTGATGAACTTCGACTCATTATTACGTGAGGAAGAGAGGGGAGAATGACGACTCCATTTGCCCGGATGGATGGAAGGCAGCTAAACTACACGTACAATAAACAGAATTCCCAACCCTAGAATTATGTGGATTCCATAATACAATTGCCAAACTAAAAACAACCCTGTGGGTTTTCACTTTGATTCAGTGTATGTGCTGATTTCATAGGCAAGAAAGCTTTAGCCAGCACATAATAAGAGCATTTGAGGAACTGTGGAAATTTCCCTTTAAATAAAAAAAAGGCAAAAACAGAATAGCAACATACACTTGATATAAAAATTGAACAGAAAGTAAAAGGAGGTAAAAGTTATGTTTACACAAGGAAATTTAACAGAAATGTTTATGACCTCGACCGGAAATTAAAAGCGCGCTCTATTGCTTTCCTTGCCTTCTGGTTGGAAGACTGATTCATGATCTACGATGGGTGTAAAATATCAAGGCCATATCAATGCGCATATAAAGTATTAAAATGCCAATGCCATGCCAACACTTTTATATAACATTCAAATATCAATATTTATGCATCATCCAAGACAACAGATTGCCTTATGTTTTTTGGAATATTTAAGTTTGCTTTACATGAACATGATGAGACAAAAACGTGAGATTATTCCGGCGTTTTTTTTTAGGCATTATAAATTGCCTGTGTCGAGGGAAAGAGGTATAAGTCCAATAAGATAAATTTTCACCAAGCAATTTCACGCAATTCTTACAAATTGCATTTTACCAAAGTTTAGATTAGCTACCAGCGTGATAATGGAATGCTGTCCACAATTACGAGTGAAATATTTATTTTTCTATTTTTCTTTCTCTTGCCTAAATCTGCGTGTATAATATATGTATAAAAGGCAAGTTTTGAAATAATGACCTTTTCACATTCAACATTCTCGAGTTCGAATCTCGGTAAGGGTGAGTTACCCTGATAAAGTTTTTTTCTAGGGTTTCCCTTATCCTGAAAAGACAAACGTCGTGCATCCCTAAGCTCTACTGACTCCGGGCTATTCGACATTCATTTCATCAGTTTCATTCAATCACCGTCCAATATAACCCTCCAGGTTAAGGGTGTTTAAACTATAAAAAGAAAGGTGAAAATTATATGAAAAGTGTGTACACGAATGACTATGCTTTTTTTTTTTTTTTTTTTTTTTTTTTTTAAATCCTGCATATTAGATCATCAAATATATTGCATATTGTGTTCTGAAAGAAGTGGACTTCAATATTAAAAACTATCACTATAAAATAATGGTCTACACCTACGATGGAGTATGTAGTTACCGGCAGCATGAGGCAACACAAAACCAAACGGCACGATCCCCTCGTACAGTATGTGTGTTGTTACACACGTCCGCTCAATCGTTATGTAGAACTCGTTTACTTAAAATCAGTCCATCAGCATATGCTACTGCAGTCTCTCTCTTTTCTCAGCAGAGAAAAGTGAGCTTTTTGAAAGAGCTTTCCTACGTTTAATAACGTTAAAAGCTACTGCTGTCCAGCGTATTTGTAGAGGATCCCCAAAAAGATAATAATTCAAAACCAGGACTGATCATATCATACATGAGCAGAAAGAATAACTGATTCGATTGTTTTAATGACTAGAGATATATTTATTAGACAAGAGAGCACAGTAACTTACTCTCCTGAGGCAAAATCTGGAGGGCGGAGAATTTTTTTTCAGAAAGTAAGACACAATACGTTGACGTGTTGTATATTGTCGCATGTATGTGTAGGAGGACCTTTTTTATTTTACAATACCTTGAAATATATTATAGCTCTGTCACACTTCTAAATTCTTTGGGTTTTATATTTTATACCTTATGACTTAAGAGACTTTGCTAAGTTCATTCGTGACAGGATGTATGTGGGCATACCAGCCTTCCTTACCATTACCACATGGGACTTTTGGAATGACGTTATTTTCATTGAAAGTTTTAGAACATTGTTGCATCGGACAACATGGCACGATCACGCGTTTCCGCTCAATCCAACACTCAAGTTAGGCGTCGGCTCACCACACACAGGAAACAGACGTCATTAGGATTGAGTCAGATCGAACTGATATAAGGGAATGCGATAGCGCCGATCGAGGGAGGTAGTTACATTCTGGAATGAGGGTCGCGACGCTGCCCGTCTATCTTTCCGTCTTGCAGATAGGCCAAATCTGAACGATGTAGCCTCCACGACTCCTTCTCGGTACACGATAATACTTCAAGGTAAGACTCACCAAGTACTCTAGCTTTTTCTCCCCTTAAGATTGTAAATTGCTCAACACGCTTAGAATTTATGAAGTGTCAAACCAAGAAAATAAACTATTATTAACGCAAATTTGAGTTGTTTCTATCCCTACCAGCTACACTCCTAAGCTCCAACCATAGTGGTTGTGACAATACTCAGCTACAAGCAAACGAGGCAAACTTTACGGTCCAATCTTTCACCAAAACAATTGGTGCCTTGGTATTGCAGTCGAACAGTTGATGTAATACATAAAATTGACGCATCTAACTTATTTTAAAAAATCTCAGGGAAGTGGGGAAAATAATCTAGCAGTAGATGCCGAGGAAGTGTGTAGCAAAATAATATTGGAGATAAGTAGCGGTTTCCAGTCTACGGAATTTCTGGATATTGAAAAAATGAATAGGTGTGTGCGAAAAGCTCTGCAACATTTTCTCAAGTTTCTTCTGAAACAGAAGTTGGCTTGTCAATAATCGCTATAAAGTGCTTGACAAAGACAAGCTCCGAACCCATCTAAACATTTTATATGAGCATATGGAATTTCAGGGAATCAGAAGCTGAGCTTTTACTCATATAGATAATATAAAAGAATAATCTATAACGATGCATTGGTAAAGCACCAAAATGTTGCGCATGGTGTGACAATTCCCTTGTCAACTGTGGAATCAGAACGCTGTTTCTCGTCTTTAAAGAGAAGTACCGTGTGTCAGGGTTGGCTCACATTTCTGGCCATACTATCTATTGAGAGGAAATGTTTCACAACATAAGGATTTCAAGAGCGGAGTAATGGATAGATGTTGCATGTAGAAACATCGGCGAATGGACTTCATTTTTCAATGCTAAGTGATTTGCAAGCTCTTTTTTCGTACAGCACGCTAATTGTTTTGTGCGAGCCACCTCTGACGCACAGCAATAAATTAGTCACACACGTGGGTTGCTTGTCTTGTAATGAGATTGTAACACATTCTTATAGTTTTTATTGCTAGACATGATCATGCCATTCATTACTAGAAAGAGATCTGTTATTATTGTCTGTTGGCTCAATTCTTTTAAATAATTTTAAATGCAAAGCTTTGTGTTGCCGCTAATGTTAATCTGACACTTATTACAAGTGTTTATAGCAGTTATTAATATTTTGGTTGTTGAAGCCTTGGGTTAGTGTTTTGGAATATCTGTTTAAAACTAATGTCTTAGCGTTAATTGATTATTACGTAAAACTGCAAATACTTAGCCTTGTTTGCGTTACCGATATATTCACTGCTTTATTGTTTTCACGATTTTCATGTTGCATCACATTTTAATTCATTTTTCTTCAAAACGGTTGCGATAAGTAATTGATCCCGCGCGATCGCAGCATCTACATTGTCAATTAAACGGGATTTCTTAAAGGAAATGGTAATAACTTCAGATTTGATACTTTAACTGACTTTAAAAACGTGTTGCATTCAAAAGTTAGACTCTCTGTCTCGTTGGTTGGAGGTAATTGCCCTCAATTATCAGGAAGCAGCGCGGTTTTAAGGAAAACAAATAGCTTGTTATCTATATCGGAAAATAAGCTGTCCATAATATAAAAACATTATGGAACTCATCCATAAGTTAAATCTGCTTTGGAATTTCTCCAACAAGCGTTCACATGTACGCTGCACGTTATGTTATTTTCCTTTGCCAGCCGTGTAATCACACATGCAGGAATGGGTAATCGGTATGTTAGAATTGTATTGGATCGGTATGTGAGGGATGTTTTACGTAAATATAACAGACGTACCCTCCAAAAATAATGACATTTGCCCAAAATTTCATTTTAAATGATTTCAAAACATTGGTTTGCTTAACAGTACTTCTAGTATAATTTCATGCTACATAGATTCCATTGCTATAGAATAACGATGACCTGAAGCACTCTCTACACCATTAACCCACAATCAGCGCGATGAAAAATGTACCGGAATCAAGCCCACATAAAATGTAACCACTAAATCCGTGTGGGGTTGAGGGGGGACGGTGGAAGTATCTCCCGAAAACGTTTGGAAAGCGAGAGAACTCCCCGGGTACTCCTGCTTACAAGAACCACTCCACTTCCGAGACAAATTAACAGAGAAAAATGGAAAATTATTGGTAAGTCTCGATCATATTTAAACGGGAGGCATCTAAATGGACACTACATAAAGCAAACAATCCAATAATTCGCTTAATTATTGGTTGCTCTATTTTACCCAAGCATTTGCTTATCATCCGGTATTATTAAATATTACTGTCGTTTTGGGTGTTTGGTGATCGACAGTCCCCAATCACCTTTCAAGTCCCCCCCTCCCAGGGGCCTACTACGGTAGGTTCGGGTTAGGTGCACCCGGGGTCCCGAGCCAACCTTGACTCCCTCTGTGGGCAACCTCAGAGTGGTGAGGGAGTCAGTAGGTTAAAATGCCCACCCACGTGTAGGCCGTGCGTGGAGACCCATGTCGGTGGAAAGGAATATCCTGGATGGTTGAGGGTTGCGCATCTAAGCCTGGGTTTCTGTTCTTCGGTAACTGGGGAGGATGCGCAGCCTAATACACCGCTTTGGTTTCTGCTTTGCCTAAACGGGAGATTAGGTACTAACCCACCCCTAGTCAATCGGCCAGTACTAGGTATTATACCAAACTCCATGGTGAGTGGGACGGCGAGCCTGCTATATACCCTGTGTAGCCCTTTCACCCCAGCGGGGTGGCCCTCGTTGGGCTCCGTGGTGGATGGGGAGCACTGGGGGATGAATCTGAACCCTTATTTATGGGCAAAAACAAACTAACTCCAACTGTAGGAGGAAAAGAAGTAGTCGAGTCCAGTGGTCCTCGCTACTTAGTTGTAACTCGAACAGAGGAAGGAAGAAAGTTCACGACAGTGAGGCCTTTTTTCATCCAAAAGGGCCTTGATAACATCGCTGGTCCGGTTCCATCTTGTGTTAAAGCGCGCAACGGTACACTTCTGGTCGAGGCAAAATCTACCTCCCAGGCAGCTAAACTACTTATAGCCACCCTCTCCTTAGGCAGTTAGCCTATTAAGGTCATCACGCATAAAACCATGAATTCCTCTCGCGGAGTTGTCACCACCCGCGCATTGGACGGATTCTCAGCTAAGGAAATTCAGGAAAATTTGGCGGAACAAAGTGTCACATCTGTTTATAGGGTTCAAAGGAAAGTGAATGGCGAATTTTTGCCTACCCGTACCCTCTTCCTTACCTTTGATCGGGTAGGTCTCCCGAAAATAATTAAGGCAGAGTACGAAGCCATCGAGTTTAGGCCCTACATTCCGAAAACCCACTCAGATACTACAAGTGTCAGCGCTTTGGGCGCACAAGTGAATTCTGTGCAGGTCAGTCTCGCTGTGGAATTTGTGGAGAGGCAACACACGATGGAGATTTTGCGTCCACTCCATCGTGCGTTAACTGCGGCGGCGAACACTCATCTAGTTCACGCGATTGTCCCCGTTACGCAGAGGAGAGAGCTATCCAGGAGATCCGAGTGAAAGAGAAGGTGCACTTCTAGGAAGCTCCTGCGTATCCCCCAACCCTCTCTGCCGCGCTCTGGTACCTATAGCTCTGTTGTAGCTAAGCCGGTACCGAGCCGGGACATCGCCACTCAAACCGGCGATATTAACGGGGCTACAATATCGGAAAATACCCTCACAGCTAGATCGCACCCAAAGTCGTCAACATCTACTGCTACATCGGCGTCCACATCTGCCAAATCTGCCACTGTGAGGAAAGTTCCAGCACTCGTATAACCCAAACTGTCGGGCGGCAAGAAGGCTTACCAACTGCAAGTTCTGCACCAGCTAAATCATTTTAGACTAGGTATGTCAGGTCGGATTTCCTTAAAGACAATGTAAAGTCTCCTCCCAAACTATCCAAGGGACGGAAAAGTCAATCTCAATCTCCACGTAGATCCTCTTCGGAGGAATCACCGGTGGGGAGTATAGATCAGCGACGTCCAACTACGTGAATCAGTACCTCTAATCAGTTTGAGGTTCTCGAACCGAAATTTTCAATTGGAAAGGGGTTCTCCCCCGTGGAGGAGATGGACCAGGAGGATTCTGCCCCACTGCCAAACAAACAGTGCGGAAATGGCAAGATCGTGCTCCTGAAAACAGTACTAGCCCTACACCTAAAAAGAACAAATTGAACCGACCACCACAGCCCAATCAGCAGAAGCGTTTCTCGATTTAAAATTTTTCACATAGTACTGAAAATGGCTATCCTACAGTGCAACATACGCGGAATTACACCACGTCGACCAGAACTTGAACTGTTGCTCAGCCAGTATCAACCGTTGGTCGCCGGCTTACCAGAGACCAAGCTCCGTCCCCATGCCGTCACCTTCAGGAACTACTCTGCCATACGGTGTGAGTTATCACTGGAGGAGGGTGTTCCTGCAAATGGGGACACTATGTTGCTCGTCAGAGATGACGTTTATGCTGACTCCGTGCCCTTACAGTCTGGTATTCAGTCCACTGCTTTCAGCATCACGCTGTCATGTATCAAATTCACTATTTGTAGCATCTATCTGCCTCCATCTGTTGATCTCTCACACACTGATCTAGACGACGTAGTTTCACAGTTACCACCATTTCTGTTAGTCGGTGATGTGAATGCCCACTACCCACTATGGGGTTCACCTTGGGCTTGTGCGAGAGGCCATCTAATTGCCCATTTCTTGAATAGTAATCACCTCTCTCTCCTGAACACCGGAGAGCCTACCTTTCTTTCTGACGCCTTCCACAGTTTCTCCCATTTCGATTTAGCTGTTTGTTCTCCACAGTTAGCAGTTTCCTTACAATGCAATGGCATCTCTGATTTATATTCTAGTGACCACTTTCCAGCTCTTATAAGTCTCTTAGCATCCCCTTTATGTTCTACATATTTACCTAGATGGCGCTTAGATAAAGCCGACTGGAACCTTTTCTCCCGTTCGGCGGTTTTTGATCGTAGCGAACACGACTCGGTGGATATCTTGGTTGAACACCTCACAGCCACCATTCTTTCCGCGGCTGAGCAGTCTATCCCGCTGTCGCCTGGCCAACCTCATCGATTTCCTGTTCCTTGGTGGACAGATGAATGTCGAGATACCATTCGTGCTCGCAGACGTGCTCTTCGGCATTTCCAGCGTCGACGTACGCTGTATAATCCAACGCAATATAAGAAGATGCGTGCCAAATCTAGACAAGTTATTAAGGATAGCAAAAATCTATCATGCAGCCTGTTTGTAGGCTCCTTTAATCGACATACACCTTCCTCTGTCGTATTGGATAAGTTAAGGCGTGTAACCGGAAAACCGGACCATGTGCCGATCGCCGGTCTAAAAACAGCAGCACGCGCTGTGGTTGACATGTTAGACGTGGCTAACACTCTGGGCAGTGCTTTCGCTCAAGTTTCTAGCTCAGATAATTATTCGGCGAGTTTCTTCTAGTTAAGACTTAGTTTGATTCTCAAGGTTTTGCCTTCCACTCTGGGAACCAAGAAGACCACAACCGCCTTTTCGCCATGGCGGAGCTAGACCATGCTCTCTCATCTTCTCGAAAATCTGCGCCAGGCCCAGATAGCATCCACGTGCAAATGTTGCAACATCTCTCTCTTGCGGGTAAGGCTTTCCTTCTCGTGGTCTACAATCGAGTCTGGGTAGATGGCACTTTTCCTACTCAGTGGCGGGAGGCCACCATCATACCTATTTTGAAACCTGGAAAGGACCGTCACCTTCCTTCCAGCTACCGTCCAATTTCCCTCACCAGCTGTCTGCAAGGTGATGGAACGCATGATAAATGGGCGGTTGGTGTAGTGGTTAGAATTCCACAATCTTCTGAGCAACATCCAATGTGGTTTTCGAAGACGCCGATCAGCGGTTGACTACCTTGTATCTCTATCGACGCAGATCCTGAACGGCTTTCTTCGGGATTGTCAGACAGTTGGGATATTTTTTGACCTCGAGAAGGTTTATGACACGTGAGGACGGTCAGAGATTTTAAGCTCCCTCCACAGTTGGAATATCCGTGGCCGTCTACCGTTGTTCATTCAGGCGTGTATGCGGAACCCTGTTTTTCGAGTAAGGGTCGGTTCGGTTTTTTCTCATTCTTTCAATCAAGAAAACAGAGTGCCGCAGGGCTCGGCACTTGGCGTGACGCTGTTTCCTATAGCGATAAATTCCATATCGCATTCTGTTCCTCCAGGTATCTCCTTCTGTCTTTTAATGGACGACTTTGCCAAATTCTGTACTCAGCAAATGCCGTTTATAGAATGCCGTCTCCAACAGTGTTTTGACAATCTTTACGATTGGAGCTTGAAAAATGTCTTTCGTTTCTCGCCTGAGAAGACAGTCTGCGTTAACTTCTGGCGACGTAGGTGGCGAATGGCTCCTACTCTCACACTTGGGCCAGATTTAGTTCTTTCGCAGATGAGGTGAGATTCCTGGGGTTAGTTTTCGATCGCAACCTAGGCTGGTCACCACATACAGCGCAGCTTAAAGCGGAGTATGACCGTTCTCTCAATATCTTACGGATACTCGATAGCAAATCTTGAGGTGCAGATAGGATAGTACTGCTGCGCCTTTATCGTGCAGTGATCCGATCCAAGTTAGACTATGGACGCATTGTTTATTCTTCCGAACAACCATCTGTGCTGAGACGCTTAAACACTGTCCATAATCAGGGCATCTGTGAGGCTGTTGGAGCTTTTCCAACCAGCCCAGTTGTTAGCTTCTACGCTGAATCGGCAGAACTTCCTCTGCGGTGTCGGCGTGATGTCCTATTAGGCAATAATGGCTGTTCCCTTCAGTGCATACCTTTGCATCCAACGTTTACCCCTTTCTTCTGTACCGACCTGAACGAACGATATCGCAACCACCTTCTTAGTCCACGGCCTGCAGGTTTTCGTTTCCGTGAACTTCTCCGGAAACACAATATTGCAGTGCTTCGCATGTTCCCGAGGGGGAAGAGGGTGTGCCGTCCTTGGCTACGCAATACCTTGCACGTAGATCTCGGGATGACAGATTACGGAAAATCTGCGTTGCCTCTGTCTAGTATGCGTAGTTTTTTTTTTTTTTTTTTTTTTTTTTTTTTTTTTTTTTTTTTTTTTTAGAAATTTTATCTTCTTACAGTGGCCGATCTTTTATTTACACCGATAGCAGTAAGTGTGATGATGATCTTGGACGTGCCTTTGTTCATGGTAACGAACCTTTTATTTTCGGGTTGCATCGTAACACATTCATATACACTGCACAGCTGTACGCTATATACCAAGCAATTCTTTATGTTCGCCGTCGACGTTTGGGTGACTGCCTTGTTATGAGTGATTCCCTTAGTGCACTCCAGATCGTTCGTGAGCTGTACCATTACCATCCTCTCGTGCAGCTTATTCACGATGCCCTCCACATGCTCCACACTTCGGGGTTTAATGTGGAGGTACGTGGATCCCTGGTCACGCTGGCTTACAGGGAAATGAACGGACGGTTTTGGCAGCGAAGGCGGGGACCACACAACCCAGTGCTACTCTTCCTTGTTTGACAAATGAAGATTTTAGTCTCGTTATTCGGAGAGCGGATTTTTCTTGCTGGCATGATGAATGGTCAGCGCTTCGCAGTAACAAGCTCAGAGTAGTGAAAGAACTACCATTAAACTGGGTGACCTCGTCTCGCGTATCTCGTCGAGAGGAGGTGATTTTAGCACGCTTGCGTATTGGCCATTGCTTTTTTAGCCACAACTACCTGCTTAAGGGGGAATCGGCTCCCGTCTGTCCACTGTGTAGACAAGGATTGTCCCTCCACCATATGTTGCTGGAGTGCTTTGTTTTAGATCATATTCGAGCCTCCTTGCACCTGTCGGTTTCTCTTGATGAGCTCCTGGCGGATGATGCCATAGCGGTGGAACGAATTTTTAAATTTTTATCAGTGGTGACTTTTAAACTTACGATTTAGCTTTATGGCGGTTTTATCCTCTACGTCACCAGCATAAAGCGGTCGCTTGTGTTTCTAACTTTTTAACTGATGTGAATTTTAGCTACGAGATTTTAGCTTTCGTCTTTAATTTCTAGTTCCTTTGTTTTTAACAGTTTTTAGTGTTCGATCTGCAGTGTGCTATGGGTAGTTTTATTTTTACTAGCTTTTATGTTACCTGTGACTTCTGCTTTTATGCTCCCCGTGGTTTTATTTCCGTTCCACAGTTCTTGACAATATTTTATCTAGCTTTTTATTGTGTTTTTAAGTTTTATTGTGCGGACCTAGTTCCTCGTTTTCTAACTCCTCGTTACTGTTTGGGCACTAACAACCATTAAAGTTGAGCGCCCTAAAGCGCTATTACTACTACTACTTTTCAAGCCGCTTTCATCTATGAAAAAATGCAGATATGATGCCAACCCCAAATCAGAGAGTATAAAGTATCGACTGTCTTATTTTCTTTATTGAACAGTTTTGTCAAATAGTCATAAAGATTACACTAAAGAATGGCACACACCAATACCAAGCAAGAACTATAAATGTACAATTAGTATACTAAGGGATGAAGTTTGATCTAAACGTGTTCATTAAAATTGATAATACTGTGGGAGAGGTCATTACTTTTGGCGAATGCGCCCCTCATTCAGGAGGGAGATGGAGATTGTTGTGCTTTTAAATTATTAGCAAAACGTAAATTCCCAACCTTAAGGCGACTCTTTTTTGCATTAAGTAGTTGGTCTATGCCACTCCTAACGCATGCACAAGTTTTCACAGAATTACACATCTTTCATCATGTAATACATAAGTAATACACATGCTTCTCACACCTTCGCCTCTAGCCATTGTCAATCTGCTAATAGTGTTTACTCATTAGAGGCTCGTGTCAATCCAGAGAACAACGATAAACACATTGTACATGTTTTCTCAATTAGAAGCTCTAATCATTGCTTAAAATGGTTTCTCATTTATAATATTATATCCATTGATTAGCAATTGAGTGTTAATAATTAACCGAGAATATACGCAAGCTTGCTCTGATAATTGAGTAAATACAATACACATTGAGGGGTCATTTCAATCTGAAATTCGTTGTAGATTTCATTAATACAGTCAGATTTAACCTATTTCTATGCATATAAATTCTGATCATAATTGAATTAAATAAAACCCAAAAAATCCCCAATTTTTTTAATGCACATCGCGACGGGTACTGATTGCGGATTTTCACACGACACAAAGATAAAAAAAATAAATTGCGAAGGATTTTCAATCCGAATCTAAAAAAACTACCAATCTAAATCAGTGAATGCTAAAATGGCGGCAGATGACCCCAACCAAGTTGGTTTTAGGCTTTATTAAACGAGCAAGGGACCTAATAGAACTATTTTTTTTATTCCGTTTTCAATTCTGCAAAGGAAGTTACGCATATTGCTCATAAAATGATTTTCGAATGAAATATAAAAAAAGCTCCCTTTTTTCAATATATGCCAGATCCCTCAAGAGGTGTTTTTCTATAGTAATTAATACAAAAAAAAACTTCATTTTATTTTATTGTTGGTAATATTGTGCACACAACAGAAACCATTGCGCGCGCCAACGTTTAGACACACTAATTTGATTTTTCAAAGCGAATCAGAATTTTAAATCACAAATATTCTAGCCGTGGAGTCCCGGCATCGATTTTAAGAATACTTAAAATGTTTGATACTCTACCGAACAGCTCACAGATTTTCAATTACTTATACTGCAGATACTTCAGATGGTCTAAGTTCGAGTTTAGGGCAGGACATTAATCTTTAATCTTGTATAGGACTTATGCTAGATAAATACTTGGAATAATCTTCATTCAATACACGGACTTAAGGACAACGATTTAAATATATACAAATGTGCCCGGGGTCAAACAAAATCTTAAAAAATAATTATCTCAGGAACTATTAATCATAATGAGTCGGAACAAAGCTTTCAACGCAGCTACTACTACACGAGATCATTTTCGAAAATAAATTATGGTTGCTGGTCCCTGTTTCGAATTTATAACGTTCGAGGACATTTTAAAATTTGTGCATAATCCTCAATTATGAGACTACATTTACGGAAAAAGTACATATTGATAATTCAATATTCTAAGTACTTCTTAGCCTAGCGCACCCTGTTCGACCACCGACTCGATGGATTATCCCTTCACGTAAATTTCTCTTCCTATTCCACAAATAAACTGTTGTTGCAAATCTTATTCTATATGCGACATTAAACAAACCAATAACTTTATAAAAAAAGGAATGCCGGTACAATTCTAATCCCTTCAGTAGAGTGTCTTTTAGTATTTAATATATATCTGAACTTTAAAATCCACAATAACAATTGAAACGTGTATTTAAATGCATTTAACATACTGAAGTAGGTATATAAAACACCCTAATCCCTGCAAACAAGTTTCTGACTACCGAAAACTTAGAGTGTATTTCTTAAACTAGAAGGCCCTCTTCGCCCCCCCCCCAATTTGAGGGACTATCCCTTCACATGAGTTTCCCTAATTATTCTTCAACAAATTATTCCTGAAAAGCTTATTCTTACTGAAATATTAAACTGGCTAATGCTTTTATAAAAGGAACACCTGTTCAATTCCCTTCATTTCATGAGAGCGTCTTTTAGGATTTGTTATGTATTTTAACTTAAAAAGCTAAAATAACCATTAGAATGTATAAATAAACAGAGCTGACACTGAGAAATATAAAATTCTTACTTCCTAATAATAATGTCATCTTATTATGTCTTTGAACCTTAAAATCTAGAGTAATCATTGGAACTTGTAGCTATATACGTGTATTTAATATGCTGAAATAGGTATATGAAACATCCTAGTCCTCGCAGTCTAGGCGTCGACTACCGAAAGCTTAGAGTGTACTTCTTAGCCTCTTCGACCCCAACGACTCGATGGACTATCCCTTCAAATGACTTTTCCTACCCACAAACTATTCTTGCAAAGATTGTTTTTACTGCGATATTAAACAGGCTAATAACTTTATAAAAAAAGGACACCAGTTTAATTCCCCTTATTTCATGAGAGCGTTTTTAGGATTTATTATGCATTTGAACTTTAAAAGCTAAAATAACAATTGAAATGTATAAGTAATGCACCATAAACAGATCTCACACGCTGAGAAATGTGAAGGCGGTTTAACAGATACACTTAAATTAATTCTTACTTCCAAATAATAATGTCATACGCTTAGGCGCTATTTGAAGTTTTTGGAAACACCTAAGAGCCTCTTTCGCAATTAACATGAACGAGTTGGATTTTTGGCATCTCTTGTTGATAACGCAACGAGTGAGAATATGAGAGCTGGAGAGAACACAACAAATCAACAACAGAAGTAAAGCATATATGCAAGACAGTTAAAGCAAAAAATGATAAATGTACATTTTAACATAAATAAATGCTTCCAAAAATCGTTTAAACGAAAACGGGGGGTACCAAAATACAATTATTGTCGTTTTCCACAAATGTCAGATGATTGCGATAAACAGGCGACAGTCAGTTTTCATATCTCTCTTCTAATATACAGAAGAACACATTTACTTGGAGGCATTCTTGAAATAGCCCAGGAAATATGAGTGAGGTTCCATAAATGTTTCAAAAACTCCTTACCGCTAGAGGTCAGCAACATTCAAATGAAGTTAAGCGGTACTTTGTGTACATGAAAGAATATTTACTCTTGGAGGTGAGTGGAAGTCTCTGGATTTTCCACGGAGAGATACTAGGGTTAGAACACGTTTCATCCGACATTAAGGTGACACATTTATGTTCTTTCAAAGCAACTACTTATGTTTTTATCCAGTTTTAACATTGTACAGAGCATGAGCACTGCAAACAATATTACTATGTACATAATATTACATTAATACATTTCACAAGTTCATAAGTGTGGCTTACCTGCGCACTAGGAAATTGCCAATTCCAGCGGTTTCCCATTATAAGTACAAATTAGGAAAGTTTTACATAAGTGGACTACACATCAACAATGGGCGGTAAGTAATATTAATTATCTTCTTAAATCACAATATTCAATTAAGTGTGATACTTGTGCATGACTAAAAAGAGGCTAAAATAATGTCTTCACTCGCGGGCTAAATGACTAACCAAGGAACTTTGCCTGAATTTGAAAATGCTGTTTTATGACTCATATAAAACAATTAATGCTCGAAAATAAGCAATATTTTACAACTGTTAGCTAATATATTAATCAGATATGCCATAGTGAAACTTTCATTGTTCAGGAGCGCTTATAACAATATCTTTTAGTTTATAAAGCTAGAATCATCAATTACTTCCCCTTTTACAGACCACAATGAAAAATGGATATATTTTCTGTCTTTAAACTTTCATTTAATATCATTTGAACCCAGCATATGCATGTAGCATACTGCGAACTTGAACATCTCTCACAAAGAAGAGATATGCATTGTGATGTGCAATATTTGCGTGAAAGGATTAATAACTACAGCTATAAATACATCGTGGAATTGTTAATAATAATAATAATAATAATAATAATAATAATAATAATAATAATAATAATAATAATAATAATAATAATCCGGCATGCTCGATAACATTGCCTGATGATGCATATGAATCAAGCAATGATTCTGCATTAACCATGAATAATGCTAATCAAGATTCAAGAGAAGTAAATGTCTCCATGAAGAGAGTGATGGCATCGCATCATCTGAATATAATAATAAAGACAAATGTGGAAAATGTTGAAATGAAATGTTTGAACTGTGTCGGCAGCGTGCAGTTCATCTTATGACAATGCAAATTCTCTGACAAATTGACTGTGATTGTTAATGTATTCGCAAGCAGCGTACAATGGAGATCACTCAATGGGTTAGTTAGGATAGTTCAGGTTAGGCCAGGCTAGGTCCTTCCTATAAATTTGTGCAAATAATGAATTACGGTGATATAATCACTGGAGATAATTAGTACACGTAAATTCACACAAGATGAAACGTTAGTTTAGTTTAGGTTAGGCCAGGTTAGAATAGGTTAGATCCTTCCTATATTGTTATGCAAATATTGAATTAGGGGGTAGCAATTAATTAATTGTTGTGTCTGGTGCTGTAGGATTTGATGAGAGGTTAGGTTAATTTTAGGTTAGCTTTGGTTAAACGTATCCAGATTATTTTTTACAGAGGTGCGCTGCTTTCCCTCATGTTTTCTTGCATAATGCACTGTCGTGTAGGTGTTGATACTGATTGCATACTGTTGATACATTTTTGGTTGTATCATGTTAACATATACCTTATATTTAGATTGCCTGAAAAGGAGTGACATTTTGACGTTATGTGTTTAAAATAATAACATCTCTGTTGATTCTAAATGCTATTGATTAAGAAATGAATGAATGCAATGCATTTTGATATTACAGTTTTTGTTTAAGCTTGTAACTTTACTTGATAAATACAAATGTTTATTGACCAAAATTAATCCTGGAACAAGAGAGTAATTGATATGTGAAATTAAAAGAGTTTTGACCTTTATATCAATAACGTAGTATTCATATTCCCTAACTAAATCACTTGCAGCTGCTTTATGTGCACAATCAAGGCCTTCACACTTGCTTATTATTATATTATCATTCTGGTCTTCCCTCTGAGATTTACTGAACATTGGTGTTAGTAAGTAAAGCTCATCTGGATACAGATGCGTTTGAGATTATATTTTTTTGCCTGAAACAATTTATTCGATATATTCGTCTATTAGAACAAAAACAGTGAAACTTGTCTTACATTTTCTTCTTGAAGTTATTTTCTTTCTGAATGTATCTATTGTGCACTGTTATTCATGTTTTTGTTTGTCGAATTACTGAGAAAATCGGAGAGTGTTTCTTTCTAGATGGAGTTTGCAGCTCGACACGTGATTATCCTTGGGTTATAATACCGGCTCTCAGGCAATCCAAATAAACATTTTAGCTAATTTGAATTTGCATGAGAATTCTTACTATGGGTGGGAGAGGGGAGAATGGAAGCTTACCGTTTTGTGTGCATGGTGGTAGCAATGGCAGTAAGACTATGATGGATACCATTTTCTATTTTGTGAGCAGTTGACTTTAATCTTTGCTCTTGGATTGTAGTCGTGTTTCCTAAAGTGCGAAAATAATGTTCATCATAAAACGATAATATATTTTTTCCTTGTTATACAAATGACACATAATAATCTAATAGCATTGCATCCTCTATGTTAACAGACTTTGAGAAATATCTCTTAAAAGACCTGCTGCAATAGGTGTATATTATTGTTGAGCCCACTTTTAAAACATTCATATGTTTTTTCTTATGCTAGTCTATATACGTATTTATCGCGCCTGTGGTGATATCTGATGTTTAGCAACGATAAATTGTTGTGATAGAAGAATATGTATTATTTGTCAAATCATGTATTCGCAATATGCTTATCTTCTAATAAATAGCTAAAGCGCACAGAATGTTAAACATTGTTTCTTGTGTTGAGTGCAGATCTGCATTATCCAGCGTCCAACTTTACTGTTCTTTTCAGTGTGACGGCATTGAAATGAAAAGTTCTTTAGCGGAAGCGAAAAAATGGAATTGCAGGTCTGTACTCCTAAAAGCTCTATTTATTTTTATGAATTGTGCATTTAATACATTTATGTTATGGATAGCTTATGGTGGTTAGGGTATGCTAGGTTAAGTGAAATTCGACTCGTTGCTCTGTGCTTTATTTGCACTTGTGCTTGCTTGCGCCTCAAGAGGCACATATGGTGATTTTGGAAAATATCTTAAACTCGAATACATACTTCTACTGTAGCATCTTAAATTTTCTTTTGTATCTATTACATCGGCGTTTGTGTGATTTAAACGCTTACTCATTAGTGCATCTTTTCAAGTACTCCTCGCCTGCCTCCATAGCAAGTTGATGCATTGTAACTTGAGAACGCTTACTCATTAGTGCATCTTTTCAAGTACTCCTCGCCTGCCTCCATAGCAAGTTGATGCATTGTAACTTGAGAACGCTTACTCATTAGTGCATCTTTTCAAGTACTCCTCGCCTGCCTCCATAGCAAGTTGATGCATTGTAACTTGGGAGTTTACTAGTTTAGACCAGTCGTTGATCCCGTATTCACTGCCGCCTGTTTATGTTCTATAGACTTTGGTAGTTCTAAATATGAAGAAGCATGAAGGGGGTCATAAAGACAACTGCTAGACACCAAAGCATTAACTGCATACATAGATTTCGAGGAGACATACCCTTCGAATTATGAAATATTTTCCAATATTTCCTGCGTCATTACATGAAAAGTTTGATCCAAATTGGCTGTGAAAAGGAGCAACTTGGTTGCTGAATTTAAGAAGGATGAAGTCAGCTTTCCTTCGGATGGTTTATGGCTTAAATGAGAAATCTCCAGAGAGCAAATCATTTTTAATCGTGACCTGTGCTTGTTTAAGATAAGCTTTCGTTTGTTTAATCACAAGGTAGGTCTTTGCATTTATTCATGAACCCATTCTAGGGTCAAGTATTTATAACTACTAAAAATTCGCCCTTTGAATGCCAATTCTAAAGCCCTTACATTGGAAATCATGATGATGAACGGCACTGTCCTTTGCTTTTTTTAAAGCTACAGGCTCATCTTGTAATTCCGTACATCTCTCAATGTTTGATACTTGAATTCCTTCACTCGAAGTTCATGGTGCACAGCACTCACTGTTCACTGCTCTCGGTCCGAAGGATTGCTTCTTCTTTCCAGCAAAGCTGATGAAAGAAACTTTTTCTGCTGCTTAGCTGACGGTTCTGAAACATTAGATAAAGATAAACAGTAATTGCAATGGTAGCTATTAATACCATATACAATGTCAATAAAGCGTTATTCGTCTGTTTACTTCATGCTAATCGAGATAAACATTAACAGAAATGGCCATATACCTCTGTTCCTTATATTTAGGCAAATTAGCTGAAATCATTATGTTAGAGAGATCGTTTATGACGAATCGCCATGTGTTTGTAATTGAAACCCGGTTCTCTTCGCATTGCCTGCAGTCAAGCAAGGGAGATGATGAAACGGAACGTCACTTGCAGTTTGAGAAAAGTTGAAGTAGTTTATAAATGAAGTAATGAAATGAAACAATTCTAGATATTAAACTTAAATAACAAATCCTTCCCGTTAATAACCGTTTAGTTAGTTTATAGATGAAAACAATATAAGGAATACCGCGGGCTAGCAAACTTAGGTACAAAGCTTGGAGTTTTAAGCGTATTTTTTTTTTCTTTGTGAGCAATACTATCCTCAGATACACACACTTTAACATTTTCTCTGAAAAAGCTTTTGGTTAAGGGGTCCTCAAAAATGTATTTCGCTGAAAAATCTATTTTTGTATATAATGCAATACTTCCTCCATTAATTAAATGTAAGCAGCACGGAAAATAAAACTTCCGTGTTTAATTTGAAATATCTTTCTTTATCGGAAGTTACTTTTCCATCACTTTGTTTTTTGAGTTATCATGTTTACATGGGAATGAATATATACAAATATTTTCCTGAAAATGTTATTTCGGATGAAGCGGGGATCTCAAAACTTGTCTTTCCGGTGAAATTTCTGAATCAAAATGATGGGTGGAATGCAATACTTTCTCTAGCCGCTTTGTTCTAACTAGAGATAATCAAAATGCCTTTTTGAATACAGTGGCACCTCAAAAGAGATTTCCGGTGTAATCTTAGTATCGAAATGCTGTGAGTTAAAATAATGCACTCTCTATCTACTATGTGCATTGTTAATGCATACTATCAGTGTAAAAAAACTATTTTTACCTTTATTCAGTGATGATTGCCGATCATTCCACTGTTGCAATGTAGGAGTGACATAGGGCTGAAATCTTTCTAATTTGCTATTCTGGACACATTCCCCTTTCAAAATGTCCCTCGCTTGAAGCATTTACTATTAACGAAGTCTCAACTGGAATGTAAAGAACAGCAGCAACAACAATAATAATAGTAATAATAATTATTGTTATGATTATTATCATTATTATTGTTATGATTGGTATTGTTATTATTGTTATTGTTATTATTATTATAATTATTATTATTATTATTATTGCGCTTTGGATTTAAATGATATTAAATGAGGTTTAAAGAAAGAGTCTATTTATTTTACATTGTATTCTGTAAAATCCCAAATAATCAATTTTTTAAGCTTTATAAACTAAATAACATTGTTAAAAGCACCCCTGCCCAATGAACGCTTCTCTAGTGTGATTAACGTATATATGATGAAGAAATTAGCTAATAGTTTTTAAAGTTCACTTATTTCATGAAAGCAGCATTTTCAAATGCAAGCAATACGCTTTAAAGGGCATGGCTGGTTATCCATTTAGCATGTTATTCATTCTTCGCAACTGAACTCCTTATTGTAGCCACCTTTTAATCATGCACAATAAATGTGTCACTTAATTGGATATTGCCATTTAAGAAGATTCTAAGTAAGTATTACTTACCGGTCGTGATAGATGTGTAGTCCTCTGATGTATCTCTTCTACAATTTGTACTTATAGTGAGCAAATGCTGGCAATTGCAATTTCCAACCACGCAGATATCTCATAATTGGAAATTTGTCAAGAAAGATCATGAAATATTATGTATATAGTAATATGGTTGTCAGTGCTCATGGGCTGTACAAAAACTGTACTGGATAAAACATGTGTAGCTGGTTTTGAATGAAAGTAAGTGTGTCACCTCAATGCCTGATGGAACATTTTCTAACAGTAGCTTCTTTCCATGGAAAATCTATATACCTCTGAGAATTCTCATTCATGTACACAAAATACCGCTAGCGTTAATGAGTTTTGGAAAAAATTAAAGGAAACTCATTCATATTTCTTTGGCTATTTCAAGAGTGCCTCCAGGTAAATGTGTTCTTTTGCATATTAGAAGAGATATATGAAAACAGACTGGCGCGTGTTTATCGCAATCATGTGACATTTGTGAAAAATGATAATAATAGTATTTTGGTAACCCGCCATTTTTGTTTAAAGAACTCTTGGAAGCATGTATTTATGTTAAAATTTATATTTATCATTCCCTAGCTTTAATTGTCTTACATACATATTTCACATTTTTTGTTGATTTGTTGTGTATTCTCCAGCTATATTATATTTTCATTCGTGGCATTATCAACAAGAGATGCCAAAAATCCATCTCGTTTATGTTAATTGCGAAAGAGGTTTTTTAAATGTTTCCAGAAACTGAGCTTAATGCAGACGCAGGTGACATTATTATTTGGAAGTAAGTATTCATTTAGGTGTACCTGACAAACGATCTTCATATTTCTCAGCGTGAGGTCTGTGAGTGGTGCACTATTTATACATTCCAATTTCCATGACATAAGAAATCCTAAAAGGCTGTCTCATAAATGGACAGGGATTGAGCAGGTGTCCTTTTTTATAAAGTTATCAGTCGTTTAATATCGCAGTAATTCCCCTTCGTTTGTAACTTTATTTATGCTATATAACGTTTTTAGTTATAGAAGAAAAAGCTTTGCAAGAATAGTTTGTTGAAGAATGAGTAGAGTAAGGCGTGTGAATGGATAGTCCGTAGAGTATGGGGTCGAAGAGGGACCGTTAGGCTAAGAAGTGCTTAGAATCTTTAAGATCAATATGCATTTTCTCCGATAATATGGCCTCATAGTTGAGCATTTTGCATATGTCTTAAAATGTTCCTCGTATGCTGTACGTGGGATCGCACCAAAGCCCTGCATACATAATGTACTGTCGCAATTGTTCTGTTGAAACATTTGTCTCGTCTCGTCAGGATTTTCTGTTCGTGATGTAATATTGTTTACATTTTTTATTCGAACCCCTCACCTTACATCTGTATATATTTAAATCATTGAATGTTAGCCCCCTATATCGAATAAAGTTTATTCGAAATATTTATCTAGCATAAGCCCTATACAAGATTAAAGATTAATGTACTGCGCTAGTCTCGAACCTAAGCCATCTCAAGTATCTGCAGTATACGTAATTGAAAACCTGTATGCTGTTTGGCAGTGTATCAATAAGTATTTGTTTCCTGAAAGCCAGGACTCCAAGATAGGCAGTCTAATTATGGCAGGGTCTCCTTTCAGCTTTCACTGCCTGTATTACCTGATAATTACATTTGTTTTTCATTTTCAGATGTGTATGTGTCATTTCGGGAGACTTACAGATATATGTTGTAATAGAGTAATTATTGTGTTAATAACATTTTAATTATGCATGGCTAGAATTACTCTAATTTCACATTTACATTCGCCTTGAAAAATTAAATTTATTTTGTATATGCCATTTTATTCTGAAGTACCAAATTACAGCCAAGTGCCTAATTTAATTGTTAGAGCAAGCTCGCCTATATTCACCTTAATTATTGATACTCAATTGCTAATCAATGGACATAATATTATAAATTAGAAACAATTTAAGTAATGATTAGCGTTTTTAATTGAGGAAACATGTAAATGTGTTTATTGCTTTTGTCATCTCGAATTGACGCGCGTCTCTAATTGAGTAAACACTATTAGCAGACCGACCAACGAGTAGAGGAGGGTAGTTAGAAATATGTGTATTATATGATAAACATTTGTCATTACCAGAAAACACGTGCATGAGTTAGGAGCGACATAGACCCACTACTGCATTACAAAAGTTAAATTTGTAGTTATATTACTAATTTATATTTCCTAGCTAGCTAAAGGTAGAAAATCTATTCTAGGTCCCCACATGTTGGTGTATTAAAATTGAGAAGCATATCCTCACATGGAGCTTAGAATGTTAGCTGTACTTTACTTTCAGTTCGACCCAAAATTTCTTTAAGTCAAATTTAGGACCGAGTACCGAAAATAGAGATTAAAATTTATTTACTAAATCAAGGTCTTCGAATAAACATTAGCTCATTCATTTTAACCTCAAATCAAATGGATACGAAATAATAATGCGATATAACCTGTGTAACACAACCACATACTCCTAAACCATAACAACAAACAATTATTAAACAGGTAGATAACCTTAAAAAGGTAAATATATTTGTGTGTATCTTTATTTAACAAATACGGAGCTCCATTTCCGATATATATATATATATATATATATATATATATATATATATATCGGAAAGGTATACCTTTATAATCTGATATTTGTAGAACTAATTCTGGTTTTAATTACCAGAGAATAACTGCAATTATGTGTTTCAATATTGGAAAATAATGTCCACTAAAGCGTTTTTTACCTATTACATAGTGCTTTTGCATCTAAAATATCCTGCTTCCAAATCCGAATGCAAACTGGTTATTACAGTAACCTATATATACTACTACTTCACAAATGTTCAGAAAATTAACAGCTCTTAAATCCGAATGAAAGAACCAAATAATTCTACGCTACCACAATACATCACTAATTAAATCCACTAGAAGACTTATAACATAAATTCAATTTTAATTGCGAAATGCAAGCGACCAGACTGAAGCCATTAACGTTGTCTGAACATGAAACAACTGAAATTAACAGTTGCAGTTGTATGTATTACATTCATAAGTACAACTACAGATCTTCATTTTAGTAGAAAGTCTGTTGCAGCTACATACCAATCGCAACACTGAATTTAACATATAGAGCAACACAAGGAGGTTGTGTCGCTGTGTGCTCCCGTCAGAACATACATTTATTGTGCTGGGATGCATAAGTGCTTATATACCTATACCTAGAGCTACTTCGGGTTGTTATAGGGCACGTTGACATTTTTGTGTTGTACACGACGGAATAATCATTGACAATTACTGACCGAGAACAAATCCTTGTACGTATGTGTGTATATATGTGAGTGTGTATGTGTGTGTGAGTGTGTGTATACAGAGAGAGAGAGAGAGAGAGAGAGAGAGAGAGGCAACAAGTCCTCATTAGTAGCTTTAGAACGCATAACTCGCCAAAATCTCATCAGAACTATCCAAAAATGTGCATAGGGAACAAATACGGTCAGTAATTTTTGTCGGCTAGCACACACCGGAATGATAGAGGCTGGCCACCTGGCTTATTCTTCGTTAACGACAAACTTGGAAGTATTGTTTGAACTCAGCTAAACAACCAAAACGATGGATTGTGGCAATGTACCTTTAGTATTATATGTACATCAATACTACGCTTAGAAAGAATGACCGACTATTATAGGTATGACGACGGCGTATATTGTGCAAGGCGGGACCTTAGATGTTCCCAGGATGGATAGCTTAAGATCACAGCGGTTAGAATGACTTGTGTCAACCAGAACACAATATTGTCAAAAGTACAGGCGAAAATTTCACCTTCCAGAGAAAGATCTCATTCCCTGGGCACTAAAACTGCCATAGTGAAAAGAGGTTTGTTAAAAAATAGTAGCAGGGAACACATTCCCCTTCTCTAAATACCAGTATCTCTGATTGACAGAGCCATGCAGCATACCAAAAGACAAGTTAAGAGACATTTCCGGAAATTTAGTATGTGGCGCATTAAATACATTGTTGAGCAGGAACAGCCAATTGGAAAAGAACAGGGAAAAGAGGCAAATCTTATTAAGATTACCAAAAGGACCAATACTTAGCGAGGTGGATTCGCGGTAAGATGTGCGGCTCGTATTCAGAAGGTCCACAGTTCAAATCCCGCCAGAATCACCCTCCATTACGAGATTGTTTTCTGAGGTTTCTTTGACAAATACTGGGAAGATGCGCTATCGTTATTTCTTGAAGTTTCCTTCTAAACTTCCTTTCCCAAATATCACTTCATTGCATGTTTCGTTATTTTTCGGCTAAAAAATAAATGGCGTGTTATTTATGGACGCTCTTTAACTGCTGTGGTTCTCAGCGTCCCATTCTAAATTGGGCGTGAAAGTCCGCTTAATTTTGCACAGATGCCTCTATATCAGGCTTGAGGTTCTTTTACGTGCCGTAAATCTACGACATGGGACCAGCGGCTTTACTTCCCTTCCGAAGGAAGCCATGCTAAGGATTTTTACACCCGAAAAAATCCATCGTCCTCCGCCGGGTTTGAACCCGCGACCTTGAGTGTCTGATGTTATCATGGTAACCATTACACCACGGAGGGCGACACAGTTTTCGGCTGATAAGTCCCGAGCCTCAAACAGATATAACGCCACTGGGCCAGTTAGACGGTAGCATCGTATAATTTAACTCTAGACTAGCTTGTATCCATAGTTACAGGTCAATATCTTGTTTAGTTTTTGAATGACAGCATTTTAGACAAGACAACTTTAGATTTTTCACGAAAATGGAGAATTTGAAAAAACGAGCAGTGATAAAGTGCATCCTTTGAAAGGCTTAACTCCAAAAGAAATCAAGGAGGAAATGGGCAGTGCATTGAAAGACTCTGCCCCTTCATATTCAATGATTATAAGGTGTGTTGCAGAGTTTAAAATGGGACGTACGAGCACTAGTGATGAGCCTCACTCTGGACACTGTAGAAGTGACAACCCCATAGATCATTGAAAAATGCATCGTTTAGAGCTGGAAGGCCGCATATTAAAGTTGTTTGAGATACCAGAGGCTGAAAACATACCAAAAGAACGTGAAGTAATATTTTAAGTAATGTTTTGGGCTTTCACAAGGTCTGTGCAAGATGGGTGCCGCGTTTGTTGACACCTGATCAAAAGTTGCAAAGAAAATCTGTTTCTGTTAAGAATGTGGAGCTTTACCGTAAAAATTGCAATGAATTTTTGAGACGGCTTATTACCATGTATGAAACTTGGTAACATCACTACACTCCATAAAGTAAATCACAGTCAAAACAGTAGATTGCGCCAGGTGAACCAACTCCATAAAAGGCAGTCAATTTTTGTCAGCTAACAAGGTTATTGCGAGTGTTTTCAGGGAATTATTCTTATTGGTTACTTGGAAAAGGGTAAAAGTATCACTGGTGATTACTACGCAAGCTTACTGCAACGTTTGAGTGATGATGTGAAAAGTAATAGGCCTCATTTGGAAAAAAAAAAAAATTGTTTCATCACGACAATGCTCCGACCCATCGTTCAATCATTGCAATGAGGAAAATGTGCAAATTAAAATTCGAATTGCATAAACATTCACCGTATTCGCCAGATCTGGCACCCAGTGACTACCACCTGTTCCCAGACCTTAAAACATCTTTGGAGGACGAAGATATCATAGCAACGAAGAAGTCATTGATGTGGTAAACAGCTATTTTGAGGACCTTGATAAATCGCACTATAGAGATGGTTTACTTAAATTAGAACACCGATATGACTTATCAGCAACCCTACAAAGTTCGGGAAGTATTTTTAGTTCTTGGAGAGTAGCAAATATACCTAAAATATTAATACCGTGAAGACTAGGAAATCCGATGCAGGGCTGTCGATCCATTACTCTGTTATCAATTTTAAGAGTAATTTTGGAATAAAAGCCTATAGCTCAGGCTAAGCTTTTATTTCAAATGAAATTTTTCATAATCTCAATTCTAATTCAGATTTCAGTAAGGCTAATAAGTACTTTAAAGATTTATATCCTACTCATTCATACCAATATAGCTTTGTATACTAAAAGCGGGCTATTGGCATTATTTCTTTACCTTTCTAGCGTCTTTTATAATGATATTCACGCCCCCAACGAAGACAATACAGGCGAAGCTAACTCCTTAGCAAACCAAACATACAACTTAACGTTTCTGGTCCTGGACGTCCATCAAATGTAACGGAGAAACAATAATTACCTACCGTTCTACCAATAAACGGACTGGAATCTATTTCTTGCGAAATTACTGACGCACACGATATACTATTCACTACATTAGAAAGACCACAGGAGTAATGTGTACATCAATTATTGGATACAGTATATACAAAGACTTCTGGGCTGTACTGCAGGGATCTGTCCCCATTTAATCTTGTTGATTGGTGGAAAATTTGCCCGGAAAAATCAAAAGATATGACATCGGCGTAAAATCTTTTATCTATATTTAATAAACCTCTATGGAGAGCACTTATTTCATGAGTCATATCGCCTAGAATATTTGCGAAAAAAAAAAAACAAACCAAAATACAACCCATATTTAAGACTTCTTAATATTACTTTGTTATAGGGATAAATCTGCTGTATCCTAGTTCCTAAAAGTGAAGACAACATAACGGAAGACTCATTTACACATCAGCATCTGCTTTAACTAGTTATGATTGACACGAAGTAAAACATTCTTGCGTCTCAGTCAGTGACTTACACCTATGAATCTTTCTCTAATAGGCAACGAAGAGGGTTTGAAAACCCGCGACAAAGGATACTCTACAAAAGCGTTAACACAATGCATTCTTACTTATCTCTTATTTTCTATCAGTAGAAGAGCAACATCTTTTAGTATAAACATGTAATTTTTCTATTATTAAGAAACGTGTAGATATAACTGCCAACATTGACATTCGGATCGAGTCAGTTCCGCGGGAATAAACACGCAATGAAACGACTAGAAAACTGTGGAATTAATAACGCTACACAAAGGAATGGACCACTCTGAAAGATATGAATACAGACAGCACATCCTACTATTTCAGCACACTACTGTTGTACCGAATATCAGCAGAAATAGCTGAATGCTAAGCTATCACGAGATCATACCTCTACAAATCTGAACAAGACAACCAAAATAGTCAGCAATTCGCCTTCAACACAAAACACAAAGAAACGGTCATTACACTCAGAAGCCACTTCACTCACACTAAATGAATGCCAAAGACTCATAAGTAGTGTGCAATTACGTCCCATAATAGGTACCTTTGGATCGCCCACTTATAGGACTGCATGCTATCTGATTCACTACTACAGCACTATAATGATGCCTTTGCAATTTCATTTTAAGTACGCATATAATTGTACACAAAAACTGTGCAAATTGATCCAATCCGTCTGATCCAACATGCATTCTTTGGGTTTTATATCACATTGTTATTTACCATAGCGCCTGTAAAGGATTTGTTAGAAAATAACAATGAGCTTTTCCCAAGATGTTAGTGATCCTATTATGGAAGTTTTGTGCTAGGTGTCGACAGGTATAAAAAGGAGTGCCCAGACTTCAGTTTCAACTGAGAATGCATAGCGTGTAGTAGTTGAGTGAGTTTCGACGGTAAATAATCGTCGCAGCGATCGTCGAAAGGAAATTATATGGTATAATTCTTGAGGAAGCACCGAAGAAAATTATTTCTGAACAGCTTTTAATTTTCATTCAGAGAAGCAAATAAAGTATTTTGGTGGAGTAAAAAGAGTTTGGTATAAAATAATAACCAATTCGAAGAAGAGAGAAGAGGACTGGATGGATTTTAAATAGTAACACTTTTAGGGGATGAAATATTATACAAGTACTTAAATACTTTAGCAAAACCTATGAGCAAATTAGCAAGAGAAGAGAGAACAATAGTGGAAACGCCATTTTAAATTGCAATATTAGAGCAAATCCAACTTAGAATCGGAGAGGTTACAGGGACAGTTATTGTCAAGAAGTACAGAACACCTAATACCCTCTTCCCAATTACAAGTCAGATCCTTTTGATTAAACAGCATGGACACATGGAGCAGAAGGGGAAAACGATAGATGCGGAGCTAGAAGATAAAGAATAAATGAAGACTATATTAGATGGTAGCAGAAAACATAAATATAATAGAAAAATGTATGGATGTTTATGAGAAGAACTAAGAAACAAAAATGATAAAACAGGAGAGACGATGGATGAGATTACGAAGAAGAAGCATAAATAGGACACGGATACTAATTAGGAGGGGAAGTGGAGTACATGAGCGGAGCCGTATAGCCGATAAAGAGTGAGGAAGAGCTCGAGGAGGTATTTGGAGACAATCCCGGATATGGCGAAGAAGGAGTTACCGGAATGTGGGAGTTGGTATTGTAGGGGCCAGGAAGGAGGAAGAGGATGAGGCGAGAAGTATCATGGTTGGTGGACACAGTGCAAGTGTAGTGATTGCGATAAATTGAGTGACTAAATGATTAGAAAATGCTTAAGTAATGCTAAAAATTAAGTACAAGAAATGTGTAAGTTAAATGAGGGGCGAATTGCACATTGTCATGAAGATTCAGTACAGTGAAGTAATATATGTTGATGGAGTAAACTTGTTTCAGAAAGCTGAAGGAATAGAAAAGTTACAGTGAATTATATGTATATCAGCGAAGACACCTATAGTGAAGTGAGGGAAAAGTGATATGGGATGCATATCATGGGTATAAAAAAACATCTTGGTGAATAAGTGAAGTAATAAGTAGAGCTTAGTGATCTAATGGTATATACAAGTAAGTTAACGGGGTATTATTTTGAAAGCTATAACATAAGATACTTTAAGTAGAACGTGTTGGATGCCAGTACATTTATATTGCTGGAAATCAGTGATAAACAATTCAGTATTAGCTTTAATATTTTTGGGAAGTATTGCAGGTAGCATGTCTGTGTTTGCTGGCTCCCAATAAGTAGTTAATAAAGACTCAAAGTGGGTACACACTTCATTTGACCTTATTTATATTTAACTGTAATTTATTTTTCTCCCTTTTTTCTAACATTATTATTCATATCCTTTCTATTTTTGTATTATATTTAATTATTATTGTTGTTACTATTATTATTTTTTGATTTTTATGTACGTTAGTTGTTTAGTTATTCTGTAAAATAGTGAATATATACAATTGTTTTGAAAGAAATCAATAAATATATATAATTGCAACACAGCTCCTTGTTTAGGGAACCAGATCCCAGGACGACATATTACAGGCTGTATTTTTATTTACTTTTATTTTTCTAGACGTACTGATATATAGATAAAACAAAAGGAGTGTAACTCGTGCAGTGTAAAGATAGCAAACACATAACACGGTTATCTCAGCATGCACTTTAATCACCACACTAAACGAAAAATAATTCTTATTAAAATGTTAGTAGAACATGCAAAAGGAATCCATGGTCCGGAATATGTTAATCAAGAATACTTAGAACATTTACACAAGCCACTGCAGTAGGATGACTACACGAATTTGAGTTTTTATTTACGGACGCTCTTTATCTATTGTCCTCAGGTCCCATTCATTATATGCTGGCCATGAAAAGTCGCTTAATTTTGCTCACAGACCTATTTTATCAGACATGGGGTTCTTTTATGTGCCGTAACTCTACAACCCTGTCCAACTGCTTTACTTCCCTTCCAAAGAAAGCCATGCTAAGGATTTTTATGCCCGAAAAATTCCATCATCCTCCACCGGGTTTGAGCTGGCGATCTAGAGTACAAGAGACTATCGTGGTAACCACTACACCACGGAGGGCGACAATGACTACACGAAGAAAGATGCTATGCATTACGTTCAATAACAAATAAAAACCAAGTTTTATAATCGAAGTTTCTCTGCCCTACATAAATATTTCCAACAAAGCGTTTTGGGAGCATAAACTGACGAATTAAGCCGATATACATATTAATCAGTAAAGATAGTCCATATTCTTAAATAAATAATCGAAAGGTCTACTTTAGAAGCATTTTAAAGCCGGGTCTACATATTTTTAGCACAACAGAACGAGCCATAAACGGAACACAAAACAAACCGCTTAGAATAAACAGATGAGTAACCAGTGGTACAATTAATTATATCACTGGACAACTACCGGGTGGAATATTTTGAAGCAGGTGTGTTAGTCATAACCGAACATTATTATGCTCGTTATAAAAAGAGGTAGGCGGAACCGTGGCAGAGAGGTTAGACCTCTCGGCTCCCGAATAGGCCGATGTGGGATTTGTGATGGAAGAAGCGCCGTCTGGGCGGGTTTTCTCTGGTCCTCCGGTTTCCCCCGCCACTCATTCCATCAATCGCTTCATCATCACCTTTCCTATAATCCATCACTCACTTCCTCACAGTCATTTCTGGCTACGGGCCGGCAACTCGTCCAGGTTCTTCATTCTGTAATACGTGCTGTTGGCTCCCCGTCAGGCTTCTGACCCCAATGCATCCGCTTGTAAGTCCTAGGAGGGTGTCAGCCATACATACGGCGTGGGTAAGCCGACTACGAAAATAAAAAGGGGTGATAGAAATTTATGAATACACCTCGAAATTCAACAAGATAATGAATATAAGTTAAATTCAATTTTGACTCCTTTACTTTCGCAATTCTGCAAAACTGCTGTTATTATTCAAGAAACAATTACATGCTTAACCCTTTCAAATGATTCCGCCCAATAGCCAACGAGGACGAATACCCACTGTGGTTTATTTGTTTTACAGTGTTTAACGCCCGCTTTAACTACCTACGGCACCGCAGGCGACACTTTGGTTTAGCATGCATTGGTTAAGAGAAGGGATATGGTTCCGAAACCTCTGAAGGTTTCCAGCACAGCAATGAAAAGTTAGGTGAAAGCATTTTAATCTATAAACCACAACAAACCAGCCCGGGCATTTGGAAAGATATAGGTAATAACAATTTGTACAGTTGTAAATATATAGCCAGAGGCAATCTATAAAATCATTTGAGGAAGTGTTTTACTGACTAGAGGAACTGTAGGCACGTTAATATTTTCCTCAAACGTTGTCCTCTGAAAAAATCAAATAAGGCTGCTCTATTCACAACAAGAATATTAAAACAAGACGTGTTAATATACCTGGTAGCCCCGTCATTTGCTGAACTTAGTTACTTCCAGATATTGCGGACGCCGAAAGTTTTGCCTAGGCATGTCAGTAAAGAGGACACGATACCTTGCTAAACGTAAGATCGGAGCAAGAAAACCAAACTAACATCCAACATCTAACTACTATAATTGGTACCATATAGCACTTGCTCACTGTGGTGGGATGCCAGATTCGATTTTGGGCTTGAGAATGGTTCCTATGTAGAAAAATGATTGTCCCTGAGCAAATCAATACGCACATGGGCAAAAGTATACTAATGATTTATTTCAAGGCACATCAATATCTGACAGCTAATTTATCAACACACAATCCAAATATTTGTGCTTCACAACTAGCAATATTAAATAAATGTTATTATATCCTTGATTGCAATAAGTAATAATGAATATAATTAATTTATGTTTCTTTAAATCTATGTTATAGGTTGACATATCTTCATTAATGTAATGTTTATAATGCAAATATTCAAATGCATCACCGCCTTGTTGGATGCATTGATGTAAGCGCCTCTCACTATTAGCATGGATACCTCTTAACATTTCAGCAGATACTGAAGCGCAAGCATGACATATTCTTTCTCTTAACACATCTGGATTTTCTGGTTCCGTTTCCTAAACCCTGGCTTTGATATATCAAAAGAGAAAATTCAAGGGAGATAAATCAGGCGATCTAGCTGACCATCGAATTCAACCACCATGCTCTATTCACTGTTTGGGGTACACATTTTTTAGGTATTCTCTAACCCCTCCGCAATAATTGAATGGTGCTCCATCGAACTGAAACAAGCACCTTACAGCTAAGTGAAGTGGGCTGTTCTCTAGGAAATGATCCAGATTCAGCTCATTCTGTAGAAATTACAAATATAGCTAATCACTTAGTTCGGGAGCCAAATAAACAAGTCCCATGATGTGGTCCTTGAATGCCGCACTATACGTTAACACCCCAGTGCGCTTGCATGTGATGTGGTCGTAACCAGTGAGTTTCTTCAGGAACCCAGTAATGTAGATTATGTCTATTTACAGTGGACTCGTTGATGAAATAGCATTCTTCTCCCCAAAAATCTACTCGATGAAATCGGGATTTACATCTACCTTATTTAAGAGATTTCTGCAGAACGGTACCCAATGTTGGAAATCGTTTCCATATAGCTGTTGGTGCGGGTGCAGTTTAAAGCGATGCCGTTTTGGTTCCTTCAGAATCCTTTGTGTTGAATACCTCGATAGCCTCAGGTCTGCTGCAGCTCTTTTTTGTCCTGATTAAGATGAGAAATAGGTATTGATGGTTGAGAAATAATGGCTTTTAACATCACAATAATATTTATCATAAAAATAATATTATCATTACTATTATCATTATTATTGTAAGTACAAATAATAATGCAAACTAAAATGAAACAACAAGGACACGTTAATGTTAATACTGCATTGTACATACGCATTATTTAATTTAAGGTATGCTTACCTTGCATGAGATTTGCTCCAGTATACCCCATAACGTTCCGGGAAACAACAGGTGCGTCGCAGATTGGTCTTTCCACGACACGTTGTACCTGGAAACATCCCTCGGTTCTTAAACCATTTCTCTACGTCTAAACTCATGCGCAGAAGGTAGACGTCTCATTGAAAAACGATGAGAATGCAGCCTTCCGGCCTCAGCTGCATTGCGGTGCGTCTCTCCTCAGATCATGTTTGAATGAAAGACCTGACTGGAACAACAGACGGCCACGCGACCTTATCAGAGCGAAACCAGAAGGAAAACGCACGCAGCTAAAAGCACTGCTCAGTGGTACGTGCACTTCCCCTTTGAACGGCAGTGACGAGGCAACTGCTTGCACTAACGTATACGGAAAACATAAAATTACAGAGAACGGCTTGCGTGAGTCCCTTGGTATACCTCCTGCTGACTTCATATAACCAAGGTCGCGGGTTCAAACCCGGCGGAGGACGATGGATTTTTTCGGGTGTAAAAATCCTTAGAATGGCTTCCTTCGGAAGGGAAGTAAAGTCATTGGTCCCGTGTCGTAGATTTACGGCACGTAAAAGAACCTCAAGCCTGATTGAGAGGTCTCTGACCAAAATTAAGAATGGGACGCTGAGAACTACAGCAGTTAAAAAGCGTCCTTAAATAACACGCCATTTCCATTTTTGGTATACCTCTGGTAAGGTTAAAAAAACTAAATATTCTACCAATCAAACATTTAAAATAGCACTTTTCCTTCTTTGTATTCATAACGACAAACTTGCTACGCTAAAGAAAAATTCTGCTGAACAAGGTTACGAAGAGGCGATGAAGCGTTGGCAAAGCAAGAAGAATTAACTTCATGTTCAAGTGGAGTTAAAATAAGGCCCGTTATATGTGTTGATTAACGCACGCCTTCAAATAAGAAATTGAAAATACAGATAAATGGTGGTGGTTTTGAATTTTTAAGAAATATTCTAATTTTTGCTGGTAGATATAGCGTTAGCGTACAAAGAGTAGCAGAGATGCGTTAAACACTGTAGCTTTATATGAACAATAATAGCTTTTGAAAGGTGTATGATACACTATGGGTGAAATTAAGGCTTGAGACCGCTTTGGTTAAACTGTAGTCTTTCTGATTTTATATTGTGAAAGTCCACAGCATTTGCCCAGAAGGTTACATTTTTACACCTGGAGCTCATATAACCAACAACATTGCCACACCATTAAATATTTTAGGGTTGTTTATTAATATTTGTAATTTATTCTATAATTTTAATTGAATCCATTAGTATCAGCACAAAAATTTAGCGACTTGTGTGTAAGGGAGATTTTCGAAATTTGTAGGATAACAGATCAATTTTTCCTGAACTTAAAATATAAGTTTCCAAAATGTTTGTCTTAATCATGCTTAGGTATTCTTTGATAATTTAATGAAATCAGAGCGAAACTCAGTTGTATGAACGCATCCAAGTTTTGGGTATTTTAGGGATTCCTTTTCTCTGAAAATTGAAAATGACATTAAAATCTGCAACATGAGAAGTGAATCAGCAAAGATATCCCCTGATATTCACATTTTATGAAATTTTAGTGAACTTTAGTGAAAGTCCTTACCTATGGAAAGCCCCAAATCTTACATTTCTAACATTTTTTTAAAAAATGCATATTGCTTTTTCCTTCAGAAAGAAGTAGGTTTTCACTTTGAAGTATTTGAGGAAACAGATATGAATTTACAGTGATATGATGTGATTTACACAGTTTTCTTATATCCACACAGTAATTTGCGCGTATTTCATTATACATGTTTCAGCCCTCCTTCCTTCATGAGCAATTTCCGTCCAGTTTGAGAACCAATGCACTATATGGAAAAGTTAGGACATATACAGTTCTATTGGGTTCTGGTAACCTACAGAATCTGTATTAAAGTAAGAGATATAATAGGTTCTGAATACTGACTAACATTTCATATGCTGTCAGGTGATAAAACTCAAACTTCTAACTACCTTGACTCCTCAGATAATGTGGCTCCTTTCTCCATCAATATAAACGGGGAAATAGTAGTTGTCAATCAACATAGGGATACAGCTGTAATAAGATGAATTCACACTGGGTGGGGTAGAAGAGTTTTAAAATTGCATTACCAACACAAAGCAATCAGCAAGTTCCCATGCAAGTGCACCCTTAAATGTTATATGCTAAGTATTTCAGAGGAGATTAAAAAACTATTTTCTTTAAAAATATAAGAAATCAACAAAATTCTGTGTACTTACACTCCTCTGAGTTTGAAAAGGCCAACAGGTGTTGACTGACTGCTATCTTCCCCTTTTTCAAAGTTGTGTTTTACATCCTGAAACAGCTGTGATTCAGTGGGCTTTTCTGTTTGTGTGGTGGTAATATCATCATCGTTTGCTACTGTAGGTTCTGTCATGTAAGTATCATCAACAGGTACAATAGTTGATTCTGGGCTAGTACTTGCAATATCATCCTCTACAGTAGTGGATGCCCATGGTAATGTATCATTCTTTGTGGAGTTAAAAACATCCATTATACTTGGTACTGTAGTTGTAGAAGACGTTCTTTGAAACTCCGTGAAATTGTTAACAGTGGTGACGTTGAAATGCCTTGTAATGTTCTGCTCTTCTGTAGGGACTGAATTTTCTGTTACAGTCGTTACTTTCCAATCATTCTCCCTCAAATATTCTACATCATTTGATTCGATTTCTGCTCTTAGAACAGATATATGCCGTTGCTCCCCGTACATTCTCCTCATAAGTCCTTGGTTTTCATGCACAAATCGTCGCACAGCATGCCTTCAAAAGATACACAACACAGGTATAAATATTGCAAAAATGAATAACAGGTGTGTACGTAAATGTAATTAATCTACTGTTGTGCAATAAAATTAAAGTTTATAAAAATAATAGGATTACAAGGTTGTTCTTGGTTAAGAAACACAACAAAGGCTTCAGCTGAAGTGGGCAATTTTATAATTACATGCATTAAAAGATATATAGTTTAAATAATGCATGACTTCAAGCGTACTTTTTAAAAGCAGTCTTGTGACCAAATATCTTATATGATTGTGATCTTTTGTCGGACTGTGTGACACATGATAAATACTCAATATGCAAGTTTTGTTATTCCTATTGGTTTTAAATAGCTAATAGTAAAATCCTCCAACTAACAAAATGAGATCCTACTGCAAAAGAAAGGAAGGAAGGGACTACTTTCTAATTCTTGCATACTCATTATTACCTACGTCTTATTTTGTTCACGATATGCTATTCTTTGATTTACTTGTGGGCTCGAAAGACAAGGATTAGTCACCTACCATGCGAGTTAAAAGTACTCCCGGGATTACACCTTGTTGAATAAATATTTGGGGACCATGCAATGCGCTTCTATGATGAACTGCAACTGGATGGCATAGCATGGGGATGCACCTCAAAAGTGTGAAAAGGAGTTTGATAAAATAGCACAATCATATGCATAAAATTAAAAAGATATCTTCACATTAAGATGAATAAACTTTGTGAATAGCTTGGCGTTATTCACAACTAACAATTAGATGGCCATGTGAAAACAGTGATAACGAATAATTTTACATAGTTGATGCCGTTGAGTTCAAATGACAGGCCCGGACTCTACAAATGTAAGCGGTATAGATATTGGATGGATGTTCACTTTTAACTCTTTAACTACAATTGGGCCTTAAAGGTCCGTCTCTGATTTTTATCCTCTTTTATATTCGTTACCTATACATTTCTTTTGAATGAAATTCGAGGAATTTTCCTAATTTGTGATCTTCGTCATAATTTTGGAAAATAAATATAAAAGTTAACTTATGGCTTTATTTTATAGAGCCTGCTCACGTTTCCTCCGTGCAGGCCTTGCAAGTCCGTGCAGTTACAAGCAATAATAAACTGTCCCGCTGCGTACGATAACACGACGCATGCACATCATTGTTGCGTCATTTGCTATTATTGTCACGTATGTTATTCTTTCAGTGTTCAGCAGATCCCCTTGTTATATTTTAATACCTTGTTTAATAGCAGGTTACAGACAGAAAATGTTACGGAGAAAGGGACTATCATATGAGGGACAGCTAAATGTTTGGAGCAGTCTTCCGGTTCTGATAACATACCTAGTGAGTTTGAATTTTCCAATGATGATGTTAATGTGGTAGACAGTGCTGAAAACTTAGACAGGATGATAATGGTGATGATAATCATCATGAAAAATAAGTTTACGAAGAAAGAGAAGAAACGTTTAGTGCAAATGTTGCTGAGGGTGGCATATGTTTTCTCTTAATTGGAATGAAATATGCACTACCACCCTTTAGGCTGGAATTTTTGGTAGGCGAAAAATAACGATTTGAAATAAGACACACAGCCTACAAGGTATTCCATTAGGAATTTGATAAAGAAGAAACTAATTTTATACTGTTCTATCGTGTTCCACTCATTCAGAAAGTGTAAGTGGACCAATAGGGAAGGTTGAATGATATAGAAAGAGTGGGTGAATATAGATTTGAATGAAATTAAAACTGTTCTTGGTGTTTTGATTTTCAATGGTGGTTTCAAGTCAAGAAATGAAGATATCAGTCACATTTGAGAATGACTCACCATTATTCAATAAAATTGTCTCGCAACAGCTTCCATGCTATTCTTAGAGTGTTGTACTTTGATAATGCAACAGCCCACATGAGCATAGGTCAGATGATAAATTGGAACCAATCAGAAGATTTTGAGATGAGGGAAACTATCCTGAGAAAAACCTACATTCCAGGTTGGAGCATGACTTTGGACGAACAATTGCTCACATCTCGACAACACATGTCATCAAAGCGTGGTAAATATGGTATACAATTCTGGGAAACTTGTACAGTGCAGCAATACTGCTGGAAGACGAAGGTATATTTGAGAAAGATGGAAAGAACCAGAGGAACGCAAATTGGAGAAAATGTGAAAACCCTGGTGATTGAGCTTGAATACTCTGGACGTAATATCTCCTGTGATCACTTTACATCTCTTGATTTAGCTCTTTATTGGCAGTAAAAATATCTGGCACTAGTCGGTTAAATAGAAAAAACAAAGGTGAACTGCTTGCCGAATTTATTACACCTAAAGGACACGAAGCTCATTCTACGCTTTTTGCTTTTCAACCAGATGAGATGATAGTCTCTTATGTTCCTAAAAAGAATAACGTTGTAACAGTCATTAGCACTCTTCATGACCAACCAATGATATTACCAGCAATGGAATTACCAAAATATCCTGAGGTTATGGTATACAATGCCATGAAAGGTGGCTTAGATACCGTGGACCCAAAGACGCGATGCTACATCATTGAAAGAAAAACAAGGCGCTGACCATTGGTGGTTTTCTTCAACACGATTGGTGTAAGTATAATGAATGCATACCTCATTGGGTATGGCATTCAGAAATATAAAGATGAGACGTTGGTTTTTCATCATCAATTTGGGAAAGCAACTAGCAGGAATAAAAAAAAACGCAATGAAGATATTGGTAGCACCTATTCCAGGAACGGTAGTGGAATCTCCAGCAAAGAAAAAGAGAATATATGTGTAGATCAGAAAGACAGAAACATTTATAAGTGCACCAAACCCGTATGTTCTGAACATTCTGCTATTGTCTCTGGACAGTGTATAAAGTTGAAATACAAAGTATATTACTAAAACACTTGACAGAAAAAGAGAATAAAGTATATCCTTAAAAAGATAGTGAACGGCCAGTAAAATTTTAAAAGTTTAAAAATAGCATGTCTTAAAACTATAAATGTATGTAAACAAGATTAAATGAAGTATTTCTATCTTAAAGTGATTCATATCATAAATTGACAAAATAATGCAAATTAATGTCGATTTATACAACAAGGGACTGAGAGGTCCGACTGGTACGTAACGTTTTACAGATTTTCTGGTAAGCAGAGGGTTAAATTGATAAGAGAACTCTTAAAAGAATTAGTGGACTATAGGCTGAGACGATATGGTCTATACACCACACCACCTAAAACTGAGCATTGCCAGCGAATAGACAAAACTTGTTCTTTAATTTTGAAACAGAAAATAATGCACACTGAAGGGTTTTAAATAATAATATGGATATTATACTAAGCTGCATGGTAGTATAGTTTACAGTTACGGCACATGTTAGTTAGAAAGATGATGATGGAGCAAAGCTTTTTATGTGGACGCATCCATTCATCATGATGAATGTCATTCACAGTAAGAAGGGAACTCTCTTTTGGTAAAGTGAGTTCTAAGATCAATGTTTCTAAAACGTGTTGCCCCACGACTTCGAAAATGTAATCCGCAGGCATCTATGCACTGCTTATTAGGGTGCACAAAAGAGTTGCAAATTTGTAAGGGTAATTTGATTAAAAATTTTATTCTTATGTTACAGGAGAGCACAAAAATCAGGTGTGTAAATGTATTCTTCATCGCAGCGCAATAGCTTTAACTTACAAATGTTACAGGTATGCATGATTCATTCATTTAAACTATGCACATAGCGGAAATATAAACAATTGAACTTACAGATTCTTTCCTAAAGTAATGGATACCACCAAGGGGTGTGCAAGTTGCGCGCGATAAATGCATATTTTGACACATTCCTCGCCTGCTTCAGTGTGCCATGAGCTGAGTTTAGAGTAGGTGATGTTATACATGTGTTCCAAATAAAATAATAAAACATTTTACCTTGACAAAGTGAACTGTTAAAAAAAAAATTGAGTGGCGTATGCAATACGAACGATCTTCGGACCTCCAGAAGTTCTCAACTTTAGAACCTCCCAACACACAAAGAGGTAATACGATGGAACTGTGGTTAACAGCGAACTGAAAGGAAAAATAATTTGGCACATTGAGCATGATATGTCCTGTCTAGTTGTGTATTTGTCTTCTAGACTTTACTGAGCTTACTTTGCGCCATTTGATGAGAAATGTAGATGGGTGCACTATAGGACTATCATTGTTTTTAGGTCCTATTGGAAACATTTTACAAAACTGTATGTATCAGCCCGTCACAAAAGTTGATCAAACTAATTTATAATTACCTTCTATAACTGTAAATAATCTTAACTTTGATGAGAAATATATACTAGAAGTTTCCTGATATACAGTCACTGGAAAATGTGAATCAAACTTGGAAAATAAGAAACCAGGGCAGCTGAGCCATGCACGCTGGCATTCAGACAACGTTGTCTCTACATTTCCATGGAAAAACCATCCAAAGAACTTGCAACTTTAACAGATTTTGGTTGTGAATTAGTTGTTTCGATAAAAAGCAATCCTCGTTGCAAAGGTGGTTGCAGAAATATCTTCTTAGTTATTAGTCCATCGAGATTTTAGTGAAAATTATAGACACATATTTCATAGTGTCATGTTAATTGCCACTCAGAAAATATGTTGCTGGTAATCCTGATTGCTAGCAGTTAAATTATGAGATGCTAGCAGGGCAGCGAAATATTCAGGCAAAAGCTCTGAAAACAATGGAAGAAACTCCTACTTTACAAATCCCGAAACTAAACTTATCAGTTACAGGCTATGTACATTTGATCGATTGGGAAGATAACACTTCAAGACACATTTAAAACATGCAAGATTCAGGAATTCTTGAAGAAGGGTTTCTTTCTAGATGGCATGATTTCTTCTGCGTTTTCATATCGAAAAAGAAGATAGGAGACTTATGGCCTGTTGGTTCAAATGTAGAAGTTACGCCCATAAGTTTCGAAAGTGCCAGTACACCAATGGCTAATGATGCTACCATTGAGTGCACAACGCATGAAAATGAAGAAACGTGTTGGAGCGATCCCTCTGGCGTAATAGTTATAGCATTGGATATCAAGTTACAGGTAATGGAGTTTGAGTCTCATTCACTTTTTTTTGTTTTTTATGTTCTGTCCATGCTTTTAACTCCTGTCTAAATGTGTGTTTTTTACCTCAACATAGTAGAATGGATCAGTCCAACTAATTAAAATTCTTTGTCAAAAATGTTGAATCCTGCATAATAGAATTTTCACAAGCTGTACTTCAAAATAGGTGGTTTAAAAGTTGAACAAACGTAAATAAAACTACAAATATTAAATGCAAGTCTTTACATGTGTTTTGTAGGAACTTCTCGAAATGATAACCCACGTTTTCAATGCAAAGTTGATAGCAGCAAATGAACAATTGTCGCACTCTATCCTATTTCTTGGGTTTGTCAAATAATCCCACATGCTGTCATTATTCGGGTTGCTAGGTCTATTCTGAGGTGTTGGGTGTGGTATGCACCATAGAATTGAGGTGGCCCCAGATAAAGAAATCAATTGGGTTGAGGTCAGGAGAATGCGCTGGCCAAGCTGCAGTTGGACTCCCCCTTCCGAACCATCGGGCAGCATAAACATGTTTTAAATGCTCTCACACAGCCAGGGAGAAATGGGGCGGAACTCTGTTATGTTATAGCCACAGTCGATGGCGAATATGAAGGGGTACACCTTCTAAATAAAAAAAATTAGAAAAGGGTTACATGTTCTGTAACACATGAAGATAAACATGTCCATTTAACCAAGGTGGAAGCAGATGTGGACCAATGACACGGTCTGAAATAATTCCAACTCATATGTTCACTGAAACCGTCTGCTGGTGAATCTTCTCCACGACAGCACGTGGATTGACATAGTCCCACACACGGCTTTTTCTTGAATTAAGAATTAGACCATTCCTGATGAACACGGTCTAGTCAGTAAGCAATACCGTTGAAAAGAAATCAGGTTGTTGGAGTCAAGTCCAGCTGCAAAATTGTAGCCGAGAAACAAAGTCTTCTGGCCCTAGTGTTTGCACCTTCTGACGATGAAATGGGTGAAGTGATTCTTCATGTATGACTTACCCTACGCTAACTGCTCAATGCACGTGCAGTAGCGCGTATGCTGATAAACGGATGTTCTGCAACGCTTGGCAGAGCATTCTCCTCAAATTGCACGGTGCAGCGAGTTTGTGTAACACCAGTATCACTCCTGTTGACTTGGAAGGCCCCCCCCCCTCTCTCTCTCTCTCTCTCTCTCTCTCTCTCTCTCTCGTAAACGTCTATCGATGGATTGGATGCGGCTGTTAGCCCATTAAATCTTTATTCACCGTAAATAAGGTGCATATCTGCAAGTTCGGAAAAACTATACACATGCTCCATGTTGTCCCGCAAGCAATCCACGGCATACTAACTACAGTGTCCCAAATCACGGAAATCATAGTAGTATTGTTACACTGGCCAATCAGAATCGTGTCCTGAGTAACGAATCACAGCCATCCTTCCTATGGAATTTACGTATAAAAAGATGAAGAACAAAATTTAACATGGCGGGAACGGAACCAGTTTTTTGGCGTTACAGACTACACTACCAGAGTAATTAAACTAACACTCCAGATTAGGCTGTATTATTCAAGAAGGCAGTTAATCCATGTTTAGTGTCGCACTGTCAGGTGATTAGTTCAACATTTCAGAGATTTTTGTGGCATTAAATCCTGAGAACATTGATGGTGAACTACTGAAAATCGAAATTCTGTACTCAAAGAGCAGACTTAGGGGCATTCTAAACCAATTTTTCACCCGGTTTTCCTTTAACACCGAATTAATTAGCATCTGAAAGCAATGCGTTTAGCACCATTTAATTGTGTTATGTTTAGCTGCATATCATACAATGAGTATCTCAAATTACTTATGTCAGTCCCTCAAGTTATTTCGGTGTAATTCATATCAGTTGGTATAATACGTCACCCTGCATAGTGTAATGGTTACCAATATACCCAAGGTCGCGGGATGATGGACTTGCTGGGGCGCAAAAGTCCTTACCATGGCTTCCTGCGAAAGGGAAGTAAAGCCATCGGTCCCCTGAAATAGATTTACGGCACGTAAAAGAACCTCAAGCCTGACAAAAGAGGCCTCTGAGCAAAATTAGGCGCTCTTTCATGCCCACTATACAATGGGACGCTGAGAACCGTATCAGTTAGAGAGGGTCCATGAATAAAACTCAATTTCCATTTTCAGTTGTATAATACGACCAGAATCACAAATCACAGGACTGCGAAAACTCGCCATTATATTCTCAGGTTGTTAAAACTTTTAAGTAGTTCCACATTGGTGAAAATATCGTAAATAGGGTGTTCTGACTTTCTTTACATATTAAAAAGCTCACTATAAAACGTTTAATTACTATTGGCGTTTATTTTTCATAGTATTTAACGCATGCAGGCGATGACACTGACACCTAGAATGAAGGTGATGCACCGGTGGATTGCAATGGGGGGGGGGACCGGAGAACCCGGAGAAAACCCGTCCTTACACCGCTTAGTACACAAGAAATCGTACATGAGATCGCCTGCGATTGAATCAGACTCACCTGGTGAGAGGCGAGTGAACTAACCACTCGCCCTTGGCGCAGTCTATTATACTTTAGAATTCTAAAATGGATAATTCAGCTGCAATTTTCGATAAAGCCTAATGTGGTCTTTTGGCTCACTGATGAAATAATATACACGAAATCCTATTAGACGAAAGATAGCCAATAAGAATCCAAGTGGAGTCGATTCAACTGAATTTATGGTGAGTGCCACCTAATTATTACCCGACCACAACACTGGGAATGAACAATACCTATATGATTTTATCCATCTGTAAGTATTTATCTATAAATAATGTCCTATTTGACAATTGTACTACTGAGAATACATGTTCAGCTTGTGGCCCAATGCTTGCAGTAGGTGATGGTCTATATAACCAATGAGTGCCGGCAATGCGTTTATCTTCTCTTGATGTCACTATGTTTATCAAGTGCTTACATTTCTCATATCAATGAAAAAATTTATCTGTGAGATTACCTAAACTATGTATAGTAATACAAACAAACTTTCAGATTTTATTTGTGAATAGTGAACTGTTTTACAGTGATTATAAAATAAGTAAATGCATAATATGTCATTTTTTACAAATACTTCCAAAATATATCCTTCCTTTTTATATTTTCATTCTTTACATGTTATTATTTTTACATTAAATGAATCGTAATATATCATCTAAAGGCACAGAAAAACCACTATCACCAGACGGCTCCTACGAGATCATAGCATCCACAACATAGCTAGAATTAAGTTAATTAGCTGCTGTTATTCAGTATTTTAAGTCTTCCTGTTTCCGCAGATGCGTGTAAATACAGCGCTTATAATATACTACTTGAATAGAATGGTAATTAATCTAATATAGTCTTCATCATATGATTGTAACCCCATCGGCTGAAGAGTCCCCTGAATCTATCATTGTCAGCACAAGGCATTCAACATAGTCTATTTGATTTAAGATCATGCATTCTCTGAGGTGCTGAAAAGTCATTCATCTCTCCCAGCACTCATTATCATAAATGTAGATTCATGAGAAAAACATCTAATGAAGTAAGATCAGGTGAGTTTAGAACAGACTATCAGTCGCTACCATCTGGTTCATTGTTTTGGGTGACTCATATAGATTCACATTCAGAGTGTTCTCTATGTAGGTATGATTTATAATGGTTCATTAATAGTTTTAGCAGTTACAAAGTAGATGTAAGTATCCTATCAACTTCATATACTAAGAATTGTTTAAATTATATACATATATAAGGTAGTGGTATTGTACAACTTGTAAATTTTGTTCTGTATTCCCGGTTAATTCTGGTGTATGTCCAGACTCTTAAATGTTAAGGGCAGTAAAATTACCTTTAAGCTGCTACACCGTTTCTACCATCAATGTCTTCAATCAAATTCAATCTCCACTATTACCACAGAGAATTTGATACTCCGGCAGTAGAAAGCTATCTATGAATTATAGGCGGTCGAGCTGAGGACGAATGCGGCAAATTGAATTCCTCCACGATTTCATCAACAAAACATGAGCAAACACCACGTCGACGACGAAAAGTCATCACCGCAGAGCGAGTATTACGGTGAGTAATGCATAATAAAAGGCTTCTCGGCACTAATAACCTAGCAGTTGAGCGCCCTTAAACCCCAATAATAATAATAATAATAATAATAATAATAATAATAATAATAATAATAATAATAATAATAATAATAATAATAATAATAATAATAATAATAATAATAATAATAATAATAATAATAATAATAATAATAATAATAATAATAAATGGCTTCTCCATTATTCACCATAAGGATTTTGCCTCCAAATATACTGACATCGATGTCGGCAAGATAGCTCTTTAAATCCAAATAATGGCCTACAGTCCCGGAGAAAATCCTAAAATCTACAGATTTGTCCTAATGAAAAACAATATGGTTGCTAAGAGAAGGGAGACGAAGGTTACAGAGTAGCTAAAAGACAGGCGCACTAGTAAATATGGGGATGTTTTGGTGAAAACCCTCTATAATTTACGCTTTTACCATTCTGAGAGACACGGCCAAATCTGACAGCCACAGACATAATTAAGAAACCGACAGCCTGCTGTGAGTTGGCCATCCTTCATGTACCACGTCGCCAAAGTACTCGCTTGCCAATTACACTTCACTAGAAGAGTAGCCGGTTTTTTTTTTTTTTTTTTTTTTTGGTAGTGTTTAATGCCCGCTTTAACTACTTATGGCACCGCAGGAGGTGACACTGATGATACATGAATGATGATGGAGCACCGGTGGAATGAGATGGCGGGGGAAACCGGAGTACCCGGGGAAAACCCGCTCCAGCGCCGCTTTGTCCACCACAAATCTCACATGCGGTCGTTTGGGATCGAACCCAGGCCGTCTAGGTGAGAGGCGAGTGGTCTAACCACTCGGCCACGGCGCGGCCTAAGAGTAGCCAATCATCTTATATATCGGTAATAAAAGGTTTTCTGCAGCTCGTGAGATGATACTAGGTCACTTTCAGGTTAGAAGTCGACGATTACGAATGTACGAACGAAGTCCTCCACCAAATCGACTGTGGACTTTTCTGACCTATCCGCCGACCATATGTGTCCCCTATCGTCTTAATAGCAAACGAGTGACAAAATGTGGGATCTCATTGATGCTATTGGATGATAGGAAAGGCAAAGACTATGACATCGTTTCTTTTTCACCTATAGTGTTGAAGAGCCTGCCAGAAGAAGAAGAAGGTAGAATAAATAGTTGCTACAGGAGGCTGCATCCTGTCACCAGAAGAATGCTTGCATACTATCACTCCTTATTCACCCACTACTCAATGTTGCCGGCGCCTAGTGGTTCTCAACATTAGACTTGAAGTCGGGATAATGGTAAATAGTCTAGACCACCGGAATGAGGAAAAGACCGTATTATGGACAGATCAGGATCTATCGAGCTCACAGATATTTCATCCGGCGAATTATCGAAGTGTGATGAAAGCTGCGAAGAAACACTTATAGCACAGCCCCTGCATCATGTCCTTGGACCTCATCATTGTAAGCAACATTATCATGAACCGTCTGAGCAAACTGGAAACGCTGTATAGAGGTCTATAGACAGTTCAAGTTGAGTGTATAAAAGTGCTACTTACTTAATAAGGTAGTCATCTATCTACGCCATTAAGAGTAGCCATAGAATAGGATTAATATACATAAGTGCTGGCATAGCTGAGAAGATGCGAGAAGTGCCAGTTTCTTAAAGAAATGCGGCTGTTATTATAATTTAATCAGAACTTCCCTTACACTGTGGAGTCATTGAGCAGCCTGAAGGTAGAACACTAGTTATAGCGGTGGTCGGAGGAAACAGATACTGGAATCCACTCTCTGAGCTCTATAATTTGCAGTGCTCCGCTTTGAGGGTAGTATCCTACATATTTCCCTCGGATTCATCGTGGAAAGTAATATAACGATAATGGTATTCAAGACATGAAGTATGAAATTGAAAATGCGGAGGAGCATATTAGTTCTTGGAAAGGTGGAATCAGATGGAAAAATTCAATACCACATCCTGGATTTGAACCATAGATCTCTTGGTCTTTATCCAGTCTACCACTAACTTACCAGGTAACATGCCGAATCAGCATTAAATTCCACAACTGACTCTCGTTTTCTCCAGTAAACCACAAGGTGACCTGAAATTATCGTTACCTTTCCAAATCCTGACCTACACACGACTAGGTGAAGGAGACACTTAATTCACAAGATTGATTCTTGTTTCAACAAAACGCTAACTAGGGTTAATAAGAACCATTGTTTTATTCGGCGCCATATCTCGGCAGTAATGCAAGCATATGTTTCATTTTTATGTTTAAGGCCTGCTTTTACTACATATGACACCACAGGCGATGACTTTGGTGATACACGGAATGAAGGTGGTGCACCGGTAGAATACGATTGCTGAGGAAACCGGAGTACCCGGAGAAAACCCACCACTGAGTCGCTTTGTCCACCATATAAATGCCACATGCGGTTGTATGTAAACAAACCCGCATTTGTGAGAGGCGAGTGGTCTAACCACTCAGCCACGGCGCGGCAAAGTATATATGGTTTTCTAAAAAACCTCTATGAATTAACAACAACTATAACGATAAATATAAGATCAGCTATAATATGAACGCAGTAAGTCGAACAGGCACCAAAAACCAACTTCACCTGAAGTAAAGCAAGCAATTGCTTACACATGCTCCGATTATAAGAGGATTGGCAACATAGTCAAAAGTGCTGTAGCGCACGCCCATGGGAAGAAAGCATGTAATTTGCCGTAGCAGATAACTTCAACATTATGCTGTGTGGGTCAATGCAGTACCTCAAACAGTTTCCTTTCTTTCACGTTGGGTCTTGTGTATAGTAAAGCTTAAGGCAATAACGGACTATATTTATTAAAACGATACATAAAATCAAATTAGAGTACTAATGTATGAGCTGAATCGAATCAGAATACCTTCCTTTTCTATGGGCGCTAGTAATGCTAAAGGAGGGTCATTCTGACATACTATATACCCGCACGATATGTCAGAGCTGGAGACCCAGCGGCGGTACAATAACGGATCCACAATATGTGCTTTGTTCTTATAACAATTCGTTTAAATACAACAGTAATGAAGATTTTGCAATTGATTCAGCTTATGCTGTTATGTGTTTATGCATAGCAGCGAGAGTTGATTTCGATTGTTGATTAAGGTAGCGAAAATGCTATGCTGTATTACAGCCACAGAAAGTTTGTCTATAAATGTTAAAAATACCCTATATCAGTATTTAATTAACTTCCCAGCCACTAAATATGACACTGAAATGGATTATCCGTCTTTTTACGACAAATAATTAACACGGTTCCCAGTATATAACCATTTCTTCTCCCAATATGAAGAAAAAGAAATGTTACCCCCTCTCCAGAAAAATGATTGTTTATTAACGACGCGGTCAATTACCTGGATCATATCAGCACCCCTGGTGTGCCGCAATTTGGTCCCACAGGAGTCCTTTAACATGCCAGAAAATAGACTGGCAGGAGGCTGTCACTTTAAGCACACTTAAAAGCCATCGGTCTGGGCCGGTTTTGAACCTGCGACCTTGAGTTCAGATAGCCGATATCTAACCAACTGAATTATCCAGACCGATCCCCTTTCCAAAAGAAAGTTATTTGTCTCAAAGGCGGGTTGCACTTGTACAGCTTTTTAATATTCCATCATGTGCGTATTACCATACAGGTGACATCCATATTACAAATGACATCTATATATACTTCTTAGTACCGATTTGTGTATGATATATAACTAATGCTTGCCATATCTGAAATACTTAGTTATTCTCTTTAAAGCTGAATGGTATTGATATTCTGCATGTTGAAACACCAAGGAAGCCAAACGTTAATTTAGAAGTTAGTACCCATACGAATTCTCAAATTTGTACCTTTATATTTCGGGGCGGCGATGAACTACCTCCAAATGTTAGATTCTTTTGTTACGCATTATATACACATATCGTTGTATGGTCTATGTATTTAGGAAACTTATCAACTTTACTCAATTTCATTGGATTTTATTGTCAAATCACTTTCCTGTAACTGAAATTGAATAATTTCTGGCACATCCATTCTGGCACGAAATACTCCTGATGCACCATTTGTTTTGGATACATTTTCCATTCCCCTCATACAAATATTTATACACTTTTTGAATAAAATTGTGCAGAAGATTGCACATTGTATCTTCTTCACGGCCCCGCCTCATTCTCTTAGAACCTACACCGCTGGGTCAAGTTTTGGCCATGCCTCTAAAGAGCAGCCTCGACATGGATTGGGGAACGCATCTGAGCGACACACCTGTGTCCGCTTGATAAATGTCTCTGACTGTTAGGGAAGTCCACGTGTCTCTATCGGCTGCGTCGAGTTGCCCTGCGGCCTATTGTCTCCTTCGGTTCCGTCACCTCATCCGCTTCTCCCAGATATGTATGCACAAATGTGTCCAGATCTTAATTTGGAGATTGAAGTTGGGACCTAGGGACGTTTTGTCGCCTTCTCTCGATACTGTGATTCCTTACTAGTATGCCGGGGCGTTCCAGCTGGAATTGTTAGGGACTTCCACGTGTCGTGTCACTGGGACTTTCGTTTTCTATGTGCCGGCCAGTAAAGTACCATTCGTCTCATCCCTTCCGCCCAGGAATATAGGCAATTTAGGACATAATAGGTCATTTAGAACTGCAGTGAGTGAGATGTACTCCTCCGTTCCTCACCTACCCACCTACATCACAAAGGGACAAATCATATCCAAAATAATTACTCAGGTCCAGTTTTAAATTTCCTGAAGCTGTAATCAGCTAAAGGCTAATATCATTCAGTACTTGATGAATATGACTCATCAACCTACGCGCGGCAAACTAAATACTCTAGCTAGTATATTTATTGATTTGAGAAGCAAATATTACGTATAAAAGTGACATTTCAGCAGATTAACGATTTTAGTTTATTTTCACTGAACACTACATACACACAAAACTTAGCCAATTTTACAAGTGTGTTAGTTCTGTTTACAAATACATTTAATGGAGGTGATCGTATTTAGTTCCTTTTTACGTTGACGTACTAGAAGTTAGAGAAGGTATGCATTTTACTGTAACATTCCAATTTTGTATTTCATCAGAAATACGTGTTTTGAGGACAGTTGAATAAACACATATTAGAAGAAAAGTTCATGTGTGTGTGTGTGTGTGTGTGTAAGTCTGTGAAGATCATAACTAAAGTCTTATTGCTGTTTGTGTTTAGCAGGTATCTTTGAAAGCTACGATATATTTTCGGGAAAATCAAATATTTGATTTTCTCAAAAGTGGCTCTAATGATTTACAAAAAGATACCATATACAAAAACATCTACATGACAAATAAAGTTAATGCTTGAATTTTATGGGAATACCCGTGAAACCTACGTCATTCTGAGAGAATTTTGTATAATCTTGTACAACTGGCACACGAGTACGCTAAGCGATGATCAAAACGTACTACACAAAAAATTCAGATTTGTTAACAGGACAATTTTATGACATAAGCCATTTCTGAGATCAAAGTTAATGATTCGAAGTCTCCAATGCTTTGTATTTCTCTTAAAGCCCTGCCAATTTTTCAATGTTTCCTGCGATTGCATGGAAAGAATAAGCAACTTTAAGTTGAGCGTCCTGCGTCCAGTTGGACTCTTACTATGCTCTTCATACCTATAACGTAATGCGTAATACAAGTATTTCTGCAAAGAACTCCCCCCAGGGGCTTAATGCGGTAGGTATGGCTTTTGGCGCACCCGGGGGTTCCCGAGCCACCCCTGACTCCCTCTGTGGGCAACTTGCGAGTCTTGAGAGAGTCAGTCTATCAAAATGCCCACCCACGTATAGGCCGTACGTGGAGACCAGTGTCGTTGGAAAGGAATATCCTGGTTGTTTGAGGGTTGCGCATCTGAACCTGGGCTTCTGATCTTCAGTAACGGGGAAGGGTGCGCAGCATAATACACCGCTTTGGTTTCTTCTTCACCTAAATGGCAGGCTAGGGACTAACCCACCCCTAGTGAATCGGCCAGGACTGGGTATTATACCGAACTCCAGGGTGAGTGGGACGGCGAGCCTGCTATATCCACCGTGTAGCCCTGTCACCCCAGTGCGGTGACCCCTGGTTGGGCTCCCTGGTGGGTGGGGAGCAGGGGGGATGAATGTCTTCCTCATTTTTCTGTCTTCCAATAAACATTTTGTTATACTAGGGAATGATATAGGAAAAGATGTAGCTGAGTTTTACAGTCCTCGCTACTTGGTTGTTAATCGGACAGAGGAAGGTGGAAAGTTTTCCACAGTGACCACGTTCACCACTCAAAAAGGGCTTGACAAACTTGTTGGTAACGTAAAGTCATGTATTAAGACTCGTAATGGCACGCACCTGGTAGAGGCACATTAAACATCCCAGGCGGCGAAATTACTTAAGACCACTATGTTAGCCAGCTATCCAGTGAAGGTCGAGGTGAAAAAGACACTTAATTCCTCGTGCGGTTTTGTCACCACCCGCGCCTTGGATAGTCTCCCGAATGAGGAGATTAGGGAGAATCTCACAGAACAGGCTGTTAGATCTGTGTACCGGGTTCAACGGAGAGTGAGTGGTGAATTCGTGCCTACCTATACCCTGTTCCTCACCATTGATCGGGTGGAGCTCCGGTCGGGATACGAGGTCATCGAGGTTAGACCCTATATTCTGAACCCACTAAGATGCTATACATGTCAATGCTTTGGGCACACGAGCAAGTGTTGTAGTGGTTGGTCTACTTGTGTAAAATGTTGAGACGCCCAGCATGATGGAAATTGCACCTCACATCCATCTTGTGTTAACTGCGGCGGGAAACATCCATCTAGTTCCCACGACTGTCCTCCGTTTGCACAGGAGCGAGCAATCCAGGAGATTCGGGTGAAAGAGAAGGTGTCCTTCTTGGAAGCCCGGAAACTCCTGCTACTTTGGCAACCCTCTGTTCCGCGGTCCGGTACCTACAGTTCAGTTGTAGCTAAACCGGTGCCCGGGCGGGAAATCGCAATTCAGACCTGCGTTATGAATGGGGCCACAATTGCTGACAAAAGCAGTTCGTCACTATGTCTAAGTCCACCTCAACATCTCCAAAATCCGCCACCGTCCAGAACGGTATCACCTTGACCTTCGACTTCGGGAAACAGTACTGGCAAGCCTGTCACTATTTCTGCACCAGCGCTTAAGTTTAAGACCAGTTATGTCAGATCCGACTTCTTGAAATCAAGTGTAAAGACTACAACCAAAATACCTAAGGGAAGGACCAGTCCACGCCATTCTCCAGATCTCCTTCTTAGGCATCTTCTGGGTGGGGAGCTCTGATCGGCGACGAGCATCTTCGCCGATCAGTACCTCAAACTGGTTCGAGGTCCTTGAACCGAAATTTTCAATTGGGAAGTCGTCCTCCTACGTAGAAGAGATGGAACTGGAGACTCCTGTCCGCACTGCGAAACGGGCGGTGCGTAAGCGATAGGATCGTGCTCCTTAGAAAAGCACTATTCCGACAGCAAAGAAGAGTAAGTTAAACCGACCAGCACATCCCAATAGGCAGAAACGCCTTTCAATTTAGCACTTATCCCATAATATCGACAACGGCTATCTTACAGTGGAACATACGCGAAATTAGACCACATTCACCACAGCTTGAATTATTGGTCCACCTGAATCAGCCTTTGGTCATATACTTACAAGAGACGAAGCTACGCCCACAAAACACTGCTACCATGATGCAGTACTACTCCGTACGGTGTGATTTATCGCCAGAGGGTGTTTCTGCTCATGTGGGCACAATAATGGTCATCTGCGATATCTTCGCCAAGTCCGTTCCTCTACAATCTGCTATCCAGTCAGTTGCTGTACAGATAATACTTCCATCCGCCAGCTTTACTAAGACCTTTTCTGTTGGTAGGCGATGTGAATGCATACCATCCACTTTGGAGCTCTCCTCGTTCTTGTTCGAGATGCCAACTAATTGCCGATTTCTTGGACGATCATAACCTGGCTCTCTTGAACACCGGAGGGCCCACATTTCTTTCTGAGGCATTTAATGCTTTTTCCCACCTGAATGTATCAGTGTGTTCACAATTAGCATTTCTTTATGTTGAAATATCATCCGTGATCTGCATTCTAGTGACCACTTCCTCTGTCTGATTCGTCTCTTAACGCCTGATGTCTATTCTACAAGTTTACCTACATGACGCTTAGATCAAGCTAACTGGAACCTTTACTTACATTTGGTTGTTTTTACCCATGACGAGCAAGCATCTGTGGATCAATTAGTCGACCACCTCACAGAGACAATTCTTTCTGCTACTGAGCACTGTATTCCGCGCTCTACTGGTGAACCACATCGATTTCCAGCGCCATGTTGGTCAGAGGACTGCCTGAATGGCATTCGACATATTTTTCGGGCTTCTCAGCGTCGTCCTACACTGGATAATCTGATACATTACAAGAAGAATCGTGGACACTCTAGACGGATTATTAAAGATAGGAAGAAGAAATCCGGGAATAATTTCGTAGCTTTCTCAATCGACATACACCTTCCTCTGTCGTATGGGATAAGTTAAGGTGTGTGGCCGGATAATTGACCCATATGTCAATCGCCGGCCTAAAACAGCAGCGGGTGCTCTTGTTGATACGTGTGACGTGGCTAACATTTTAGGCAGTGCTTTCGCTCGTGTCTCTAGCTCCAACAATTATTCGCCTGAGTTTCTTGCAGTGAAGACTCATGTGGAAGCTCAAGGTTTTTCCTTCAGTTCAGAAGACATTGAGGGCTGTAATCGGCTCTTCACCATGGCAGAGTTGGACCATGCACTTCCCTCTTCGCGAAACAGTTCTAGATGGAATCCACGTCCCAATTCGTCAACAGCTCTCTCCTTAAGGTAAAATGTTTCTGCTCGAGGTCTACAATCGTATTTGGGTTGACGCTGCGTTCCCCGGAAAGTGACGGGAGGCCATCATCATACCTATTTTGAAGCCTGGGAAGGACCGCAAACTTCCCTTCACCAATCAGGCTAGATTCCTGGGGTTGATATTCGATCGAAAACTATGTTGGTCACCACATATAGCGCAGCTGAAAGTGCGGTGTGGCCGCTTTCTTAATATTTTTCGGGTACTCAGTGGCAAATGGTGGGGAGCGAATCGGACAGTGCTGCTCCGTCTTTATCGGGCACTGATCCGTTCCGAGTTGGACTATGGCTGCTTTGTGTAATCTTCAGCTCGACCATCTGTGCTAAGAAGATTAGACACAGTCTATAATCAAGGCATCCGTGTGGCTTTTTGAGCTTTTCCAACCAGCCCAGTAGTGAGCCTCACCGCCAAATCTGCAGAACCGCCTTTGCGCTGTCTGCGCGATGACCATTTAGCAAATAATGGCTGATGGCTGTGGACTACAGGCCATGCCTACGCATCCATCCTTTTATCTGTTTTTAATACTGAACTGGACCTTCGCTATATCCACATCTTACATAGCCCAAGACCTGCAGGTTTTCGTTTCCGCGAGCTGCTTTGGAAGCACGGTCATGAACTGCCTGCTATGTTTCCCAAAGCGGAAACGGTTCACCCACTGTAATTCCATGTTACATCCCACGTCGATCTCGGGATGACTGTTTATGGGAAATCTGTTACTACTGTGTCCAGTATCCGTATTTTTTTTTTTTTTTTGCCATGTTTGTATATATACGGATGTCAGTAAGTGCACCGACGGTGTCCGATGTGCCTTTGTCACGGGGATCGAAACTGCTACTGTCGGTTTGCCTAGTAGCACATCAATTTATTCTGAAGAATTGTATGCTATTTACTGAGGCATTCTCCATATTCGTTATCGAAACTTGGGTGACCGGCCTTATTCTTAGTGATTCCCTTAGTGCCCTTCAGAGCATTCGTGAGCTGTACGCTTACCATCCGTTATGGCAGCACATTCAAGACGTCCTCCAATTTTGTACGCTTCCGATGACAATGTAGAGTGCGCATGTGTTCCTGGACACGTTGGTTTGCCAGAAGATGAACTGGCGGATTTAGCAGCTAAGTTGACAATTACGGGCCCAGTCTGGCAGTAACTTGAGCCAAAGCGGAAGATTTTAGAATAGTTTTGCGGAGAGAGGTGTTTTCTGGCTGGTATGCTGAGTGGCCTCCTCTCCGTTGGAATAAGCTTCGGGAAATTAAAGACCTCCCTAAAAAGTGGTTTACCTGCTCACGTTTATCTCGTCGTGAGGAGGTCAGTTTGGCTAATTTGCGCATTGGCCAGTGCATATTTTCTCATTCGCATCTATTTAGGAAGGAACCGCCACCCATCTGTCCGCTCTGCGGCGAGGTGCTTTCTGTCCGTCATGGCTTGGTGGAGCGTGCTCGTCTAGTAACACTGCGAGACTATTTGCAGCTGCCGGCCAAGATTTCGGAGTTCCTGGCCGATGATAGCGGAGCGGTTGATAATGTTTTTAAATTTTTAGCACAAGCGATATATGCCTTCGCCATTCAATTTTATTTTGCTTTTTAGGTTTTGACGGCAGACAATGGAGTGATATGCAAGGCTTTTAAATGCTTTTTACCTTTACCACTTTCCGTCCTCAATTTTAACCATTTTTACATCTTTTTCTCTTCATTGTTTGGTATAAAAATGAAAAATGGTGTGTTATATTTGGACGCTCTTTAACTGCTGTGGTTCTCAGTGTGTCATTCTATACTGGGCGTGAAAGATTGCTTAATTTTGCTCAGAGGCCTCTCTGTCAGGCTTGAGATTCTTTTACGTGCAGTAAATCTACGTCATGGGACCAACTCCTTTACTTCCCTTCCGAAGGAAGCCATGCTAAGGATTTTTACGCCCGAAAAAAATCCATCGTCGTCCGCCGGGTTTAAACCTGCGACCTTGGGTATATGAAGTTAGCATGGTAACCATGACACCACGGAGGGCGACATTGTTTGGTATGTTGTTATAGATTCACATAGGTCTTTGGGCGTTAGTTGTTTATTTTATACAGATTTTATGTCACTTTTATTCTCCGAGTTATTTTAATAGTGCTTTTAGTTTCTGATTCCTTCCGGGATTTTAGTATTATCTTTTAAATATGCTTTTTATTTCTGGTTTTAATCTTGATTTTATTTTTTTGCCCCCCAGGGGCCTACTACGGTAGGTACGGTTTAGGCGCACCCGGGGTTCCCGAACCGCTCACAGCCCCTTCACTCTGCCCATCTCCATCCACTTTTGCCAAGGATTTTGTATTGCTTTTGTTTATTTGTATGTTCATGTTATCACCCTCTTTCCTTCAGGGGCCTGTTTCGATAGGTACGGGTTTGGTAAACCCGGGGTCCCGAGCCACACGCCACATCTTCGCTTTCCATCCCCATTTGTTTACCCCTTCCTCTCTACCATCGCCTTCGTATCTTTCATATTTCCTTTTCCTCTTGTTGGTTTAGTCTATATTACTATTCACTGCTGTCACAATTGAACTTCTCAATTCATTTCTCCTCTCCTGTGACTCAGCCAATTGACGTATGTCCTGTGAGTGTGCGGAAGACAACAGCGACACCTGTTGATGCTTAACATCACTCACCAAGGTATATCCTTCCTTTATATACTGTCATCCATACCTATCCATGTAGCTTTAAATTACCTTCCTCTTCTAGGTTTATACACATATATTAAGTTCGCTATTTAGGATTATTAACACATGATTCACCAACAGGGATCTTTCCAGACTCCGTGGTCCTTTCCCACGGTTTCTGCGTAGATTCCGACTTGTGTGCTCTTCGGAACACTCTTGAATGAAGCTTGAGTGAACCCTTTTCACTGCCCCTCTTTGTAAGTCCAGGTGCGTGGCCAATACCATAAGTCATATACACGTAGTCCTCATCTAGGCCCGCTTCTCCTCAGATGTTTACTTGACTGCATGTCAAGGGAACAGTTTTGGAGCTGCGGCGTGGTACCGCTGACTGGAAGTGCAACGTAATCAACCACAAGTCTCCTGAACCCCTCTGTCCCTGTATTGCCAGAGGACGTATAGCGGAGAGCCAACGGCGGTTATGCCTGTGGTAGGGGCCTAAAGTTACGCTTGCCGATGGTGCAAGACTTACACTGGGAATTCGTAGTAATGGTTGAAGGGCAAATTTTCTTATGCATTCTTAGGGCTCAGGCGCTAAGGAGGTCCCTGCGCAGGCACAGACCGGCAGGTTATGGTGTCTTTTCCTTCTTCAGCCCCCTGATGGCAGGCTGAAGTGGGGCTCTCTCTGACGCGGCTCCTCAGCCCCAAATTGACGACCTTGCAATGAAGGCGAAGTCTTCTCCTCGTCCTGCCTCGGCAGTCCTTTTGACCTTGCCACAGTTTTTGGCAAACCTAAAAAAACACGGTTTCTTGTAATGAGTTGTTCAGGGGAGTGCAAGTCCAAGCATAATGTTAGTGCATGTCGATTAGCTCGCTCTCTTGATAAACCGGTTGGTCCACTCCGTACGGTAGCCCGACAACGTAACGGCATTCTATTTCTCGACGCGACGATTGATAAGCAGATCCACTTGCTGATGTCCCTCAAATCCACAGCTGGTATTTTTGTGACCGTTAATACACACCCCACCTTGACTTTGTGCAAAGGTGTGGTCACCCATGAGGTGTTTGCCAACGAGACCGATGAGCAGCTGAAATTCTTCTTCGAACCGGAAGGCGTTGTAAAACACCAGCTGGAGGGACAGTTGGTCCCCACTTCCACCCTCATTTTGACATTTGATAAATCGACCTTGCCGGAACGCATTTCCAATGGCTTTTTTAACCGCCGTGTACGCCCGTATATCCCCAAGCGGTGCTTCAAGTGTCAGAAGTTTGGCCACACCTCCCAGCATTGTCACTCTGAGTACATTTTTTTTCATGTTATGCGGTGAGAAGGCTCATGACTCCATTGCCTTTAGTGCTCCACTCCACTGTGTTTACTGTGACGGTGCCCATGCTTCAAATTCTAAAGACTGTCCTAAGTTGCAAAACGAAAAGAAGATACAGGTTATTCGGGTGACCCAAAAGTTATCTTTCTCCGAAGCCCATCAACAGTATAAACTTCGACATCCTGTTGAGCTTCCACGCCGATACGCTACAGTTACCACCAACCTGACTCCAGTTTCTGAATTGAGAGCCAGGCATCCATCTATTGAGCCTCGTATTGGTCAGCCTATTAGGCCCCAAACCCGCTCCTTAAAATGTCAGACAGGTGACCACCTGACCTCATCCGATACTTCTTCGCCGATACTCATTGTTATCATTCCTACTAAGTATAGGCAGGCTGAAGCAAGTTCCTGTTCCACTTTCCCTGAAAATCTGCGGTCTACCAGTGCCTCTCGGCATCAGGGATGTGGTGGTCGTAAGATATCGCTCTCCACTGCTTCCACTCTAAAATCAGCATAGTCGACCACCGGACATCCTCTGACAGTGATGCTGAATCTTCGTTGATGGATGTGACTGGGGAATCCGGTTTTCAGATTGCGAAGCACCACTCCCGTCCGAAACTGAAACGCTGACTATGAGCTTTCTGTCCTGCGATCTCAATGGCAACCGCTCCCGAATTGAAGAGCTACAGCTTTTTATCTTCCGATATGCTCTCCTTCTTATATGTCTCTAGGAAACGCGCCTATCAGAACAACCACTGTGTTTGCGTGACCTTAATGATGGCTCCGTACCCACGGTGGCGTTGCTATATAGCTGAAAAATTCCATCTTCTCTAGGCAAGTGATTCTTACTACAACCCTTCAGTCTGTTTGCGTTGAAGTCTTCTTTCCCAACCTAACTCTCACAATATGCAGCACGTATCTGCCGCCTGGTATACACATCTCTGACACTGATCTTGGTAACCTGCTGCCTACTCTCCCTACTCCTGGTGTGGTAGTTGGGGATTTTAACGCCCACAACTCTATTTGGGGTTGCCATCGCACCTGCCCTAGAGGGACATTCATTTACGGCGTTTAGACATCCACAACTTAGTTCTATTAAATGCAGGAGATTCCACACACCTCTGTCTCTCTTCTGGCTCTTTCTCAGCTCTTGATTTAGCTTTATGTAGCCCCTCTGTTGCGCCGTCCTTTGAATGGAGCGTCCTTCAGGAGCCTTATGGCAGTGATCATTTTCCCATACTTCTTCATTTTTAGCATCACCTCAGCCTTCACTCTCTTCTCCAAAGTGGCTTTTTTCGAACGCTGTTTGGACTGTGTTTCAACAGCCCTTCCGTCTTTCTGACCAGTGCTTTTCCAATGTAGATGATATGGCCACTCATTTTACTTACGCTGTACTCTCATACGCCTGCCCTTCTATTCCACAGTCCTCTGGAGGCAGCAAACGGCAATCCGTACTATGGTGCAATATTACATGCGCGAAAGCCGTTTGTGCCCGAAAAATTTCACTGCAACACCTTAAGTGCCAGCTTACAATTGAAAATTGAATTACGTACAAGAAATTCAAATATCGAGCATGGCAAACCATTCGTGACAGTAAAACCCCCTCTTGGAATTCTTGCATTTCCTCTATCTCGTCCAACACGCCTTCCTTTCAAGTTTGACGAAAGGTTCGCAAAATCAAAGGCCGCTCCTCTCCTCCTTCTGTCAGTGGGTTGTTGCACAAGGGCTCCGTTGCGTCAGTACCCGCAACAGTTGCCGAAATTCTTGCTACTCACTATGAGATAGTCTCGAGTTCTGGAAATTACACTGGCTCATAAAGCGTTAGAGGAACGGCGTTCGCTGGATTTTTCCTCTCGTTTCACTAAGGATAACATTGCGGCCTTTACTTTGCCAGAGCTTCAGGCGGCACTCAGTTCCACCAGATCTTCTGCACCTAAACACGGTGGCAATCACAATGTTATGCTGCACGATCTTCCACCGTGTGCTCTGGCTTTCCTTGTACCGCTCTAAAATAAAGTTTGGGCCGACCAAATTCTTCCTACTTCATGGCACGATGCCTTTAAAAATCCCTAATCCCAAGGAAGGGAAGGATCGCTCTCTACATTCTAATTATCGCCCCATTTCCCTGACGAGCTGCTTGAGTAAGCTGCTAGAGCGGATGGTAAATCGTCATTTACTATGGGTCCTAGAACACGGAAGCTATTATCCGATCTTCAGTGTGGGTTTCGAATACACCGCTCGACGTCGGACCATCTCGTTTCCTTAGCCACTGTAATTTCCCAGGCCTTTGCGATGGGGCAGCACCTAGTGGCTGTTTTCTTTGATATCGAGAAGGCTTTTGACACAACTTGAAGGCATGGAATCCTGCATACATTACATTCTTGGGGTTTCAGGGACACACTTCCCTTGTTTCTCCAAACTTTTCTCTCGGAATGGTATTTTCGGGTCAAACTGGGAACTGTATTGTCGAAGAAACGCACACTTGAAAATGATGCTCCGCAGGGTTTCGTTTTAAGTACCATTCTGTTTTCGCTTGCCCTTAACAGTAATGTGAACCCCGTTTGCCCACCAGTCAGCGCCTGACTATATGTTGATGAATTCGCTATTTACTGCTTGTCCGCTAGCATTCCGGTCATCGAGCGCCAGTTACAGCTAGCTTTGATCATACTTCCTGCTTGGAGTGACCACAGCGGCTTTCGGTTTTCACCATCGACTACTGTTCGTGTTCACTTCAGTAGCAAGCCCAATTCACAGGCTCATCCATCTTTGTCTCTTGTGGGTAACTTGTTACCTTTTGTGCCCACTACCAAATTTCTTGGCCTTTTCTTTGACCGGTCGTTTACCTGGAGGCCTAACGTCTCGCACATGCCCTCCACAAGGGCCTACTATGGTAGGTACGGGTTAGGCGTACCCGGGATCCCCAGCCAACCTTGACTCCCTCTGCGAGCAACCTCAGAGTGGAGAGGGAGTCAGTAGGTTAAAATGCCCACCCACGTGTAGGCCGTGCATGGAGACCCGGGTCGGTGGAAAGGAATATCCTGGTTGGTTGATGGTTGCGCATCTGACCCTGGGCTTCTGATCTTCAGTAACTGGGGAGGGTGCGCAGCCTAATACACCGTTTTGGTTTCTGCATCGCCTAAACGAGAGGCAAGGGACTAAACCACTCCTAGTCAATCAGCCAGGACTAGGTATTATACCGAACTCCAGAGTGAGTGGGACGGCGAGCCTGCTATATCTCCAGTGTAGCCCTGTCATCCCAGGGAGGTGACCACTTGTTGGGCTCCTTGGTGGATAGGGAGCGCTGGCAGATGAATTTATGCCCTTTTTGTGGGAAAACCTAAACCAACATTTAATGTCCAGGGAAATTAAGTAGTTGAGTCATGTGGTCCTCGCTACTTAGTTGTCACTTGAACGGAGGAACGTAGAAACTCCACGTCGGTCAGCTATTTTGCCACTCAAAAGGGCTTAAAGACATCGGAACATTATATTTTATTTTTGGTGCATGAGCAGGAATACTAGGAACATCTTTAAGAATTTTAAAATTACTGGTTCGGTTCAATCTTGCAAACTTGCGCAAAACAGTACACTCCTGGTAGAGGTAGTTTCAGCAGCCTAGGCCTCTAAATTAGTACGAGCCACTATGTTAGGCAGATATCCAGTTAAGGTGGAAAAGCACAAAACCCTGAACTCCTCGCGCGGTGTTGTTACCAAACGCGTTTTGGCCGGATTGAGCAAGGAGGAGATTCAGGAGAATCTGGCGGAACAAAGCGTTACATCTGTGTATAGGGTCCAACGCCAAGTAAATGGTGAATTCATGCCTACCCGTACCCTGTTCCATACCTTTGATCGGGTAGATCTCCCTCAAAGGATAAGGTCAGGGTACGAAGCCATCGAGCTTGGGCCCTACATTCCCAACCCACTCAGATGTTACAAGTGTCAGCTCTTTGGCCACACAAGTTCATTCTATAGTGGTCAGTCTAGATGTGCCATCTGTGGAGATGCCACGCACGATGGAGCGTGTACTTCCCCTCCATCGTGCATTGACTGCGGTGGTGAACATTCAGCTAGTTCCCTCGGCTGTCCCCGTTATGCATAGGAGAGAGCAATCTAGGAGATCCGAGTGAAAGAGAATATGTCCTTCTCGGGAAACCGCACCCGCCAACCCTCTGTCCCGCGCTCTGGTAAGTACAGCTCAATTGTAGCTAAACCTGTACCGAGGCGGGAAATAGCAACTCAAACTGGCGATATTAACGGGGCCACAATTTCTGAAAAGATTCTGACGGCTACACCGCACCAAGGATCCTCAAATTCTATGACTACTCCGGCATCAACATCTGCCAAACCCGCTCATTTAAAGAGTAATGCAGAGAAAGTGTCACCCAAGCCTTCAACCTCGGGCACCAAAACCAGTTTACCTGCCACCAGCAAAGAACTTTAAGACCAGTTACGTCAGGACCGACTTCTTAAAAGACCATGTAAAGTCTCCTCCCAAACCATCGAAGGGATGGAAAACTCAACGTCCATCTCCAAGTAGATCCTCTTCGGGAGAATCTTCTAGTGGGAGTGTGGATCGACGGCGAACATCTCCGTCGATCAGCACCTCAAATTTTCTGTTGGAAAGGGGTCCTCTACTGTGGAGGATATGGAACAGGAGGATTCTAACCCCACTGCTAGACGGACAGTGCGGAAACGCAGGATCGAGCTCCTGAAAACAGTACAAGCCCAATCCCGAAAAAAGCAAATTAAACCGACCAGCACAGCCCAATCTGAAGAAACGTCTTTCGTTTTAAACCTTATCCCATATTATAGACCATGACTATCCTACAGTGGAACATACGCGGAATTAGACCACGTTGACCAGAGCTAGAAATGTTGTTCAACCAGTACCAAACATTGGTCGTCAGCTTACAAGAGACCAAGCTCCGTCCTCATGACATCGTCATATTCAGGCATTACTCTGCTGTACGGTGTGATTTATCACCGGAGGTGGGTGTTCCTGCACATGTGGGCACTATGCTACTCGTCAGAGATTATGTTTATGCTGAATCCGTGCCCTTACTGTCTTGCATCCAGTCCGCTGCTGTCGGCATTACGCTGGCATCTCTCAAGTTCACAATTTGTATTATCTATCTGGCGTCATATACTGACCTCTCGCGCACAGATTTAGACGACCTAGTTTCCCAGGTACCAACACCATTCCTGTTGCTAGGGGACGTGATTGTTCACCACCCACTTTAGGGCTCCCATCGGGCTTGTGAGAGAGGGCATCTAATTGCCGTTTTCTTGGACAGTCATAATCTCTCTCTACTGAATACCGGAGAGTCGACATTTCTCTCTGACGCCTTCAATAGTTTTTCACATCTCGACATAGCTGTTTGTTCTCCACAGTTAGTCGTTTCCTTAGAGAGGACCGTCGTCTCTGATCTGTACTCTAGTGACCACTTACCAGTTCTTCTAAGTCTCCTAGAACACGACGTATGTTCCACGCGCCTACCTAGATGGCGCTTAGACCGAGCCAACTGGAAACTTTGTTCCCATTTGTCTGTTTTAAACCGTTGCGAGCAGGACTCAGTATATGTTTTAGTCGAACAGCTCACAGCCACCATTCTTTCTACTGCTGAACAGTCTCTTCCTCGGTCGACTGACCACACTCGTCGATTTCCTGTTCCCTGGTGGACAGCTGAATATCGGGATGCCAGTCGTGCTCGCAGACGTGCTTTACGGATTTTCCAGGGCTGGATAACCTAATAGAATATAAAAAGATGTGCTCCGAGTCTAGACAAGTTATTAAGGATAGCAAAAAGCGACCATGGAGCCAGTTTGTAGGCTCCTTTAATAGACATACACCTTCTTCTGTCGTATGGGATAAGTTAAGATGTATAGCCGCAAAACCGACCCATATGCCGATCGCCAGTCTAAAAACAGCGGCAGGCGCTATAGTTGACACGTTTGACGTGGCCAACGCTCTGGGCAGTACTTTCGCCAAGGTATGTATCTCAGATAATTATTCACCTGAATTTCTTCCTGTTAAGGCCCAGTTTGAATCTCAAGGTTTTGCCTTCCGCTCTGGAAACCTTGAAGACTACAACCGCCTTTTTGCCATGGCGGAGCTAGTCAATGCCCTCTCATCTTCTCGAAACTCTGCACCAAGTCCAGATGGCATCCACGTCCACGTGTTGCAACATCTCTCTCCTGCGGGTAAGGCTTTCCTCCTCGAGGTCTATAATCGTGTCTGGGTAGATGCCACATTTCCAACTCAGTGGTGGGAGGCCACCATCATACCTATTTTGAAACCTAGAAAGGACCGTCACCTTCCTTTTAGCTACGTCCAATTTCCCTCAACAGCTGTGTTTGCAAGGTGATGGAACGCATGATAAATTTGCGGATGATGTAGCGGTAGGAATCCCACAATTTTCTGACCAACATCCAATCTGGTTTTCGAAGACGTCTATCAGCGGTTGACCACCTTGTTTCGCTATCGACGCAGATCCTAAACTGCTTTCTTCGGAATTGTCAGACGGTTGGGATATTCTTTGACCTCGAGAAGGCTTACGAAACGTGTTGGTGGGCAGGGATTTTACGCGCTCTCCACAGTTGGAATATACGTGGCCATCTACCGCTGTTCATGCAGGAGTTTTTGCGGGACCGCGTTTTTCGAGTAAGGGTCGGCTCGGTTTCTTCTCACTACTTTAATCAAGAGAACAGAGTACCGCCGGGCTCGGTACTAAGCGTGACGCTGTTTGCTATAGCAATATGTTCTATATCGCAATGTGTCTCTCCAAGTGTCTCTTCCTGTTTATTCGTGGACGACTTTGCCATCTTCTCTACTTCCCAGCGTACACCGTTTATGGAACGCCGTCTCCAGCGGTATTTGAACATCCTTTACAATTGGAGCTTGAAAAACGACTTTGGTTTCTCACATGAGAAGAGAATCTGCGATAACTTCTGGCGTCGTAGGTGGCGAATGGCTCCTACTCTTACACTTGGGCCAGATTTACTTCCTTTCGCAGATGATGTCTGATTCCGGGGTTAATATTCGATCACAGCTTTTGCTGGTCTTCACATATAGCACAGCTGAAAGCGCGTTGTGGCCGTTTTCTCAATATTTTACGGAAACTAAATGGCAAATCTTGGGGTGAAGATTGGACAGTATTGCTGCGTCTTTATCGTGCACTGATCCGAATCAAGTTAAACTATGGATGTATAGTTTATTCTTCAGCACGAGCATCTGCGCTGAGACGCATAGACACTGTCCATAATGAGGGCATCCGTGTTGCTGTTGGGGCATTTCCAACTAGCCCAGTTGTTAGTCTCAACGCTGAATCGGCAGAACCCCCTCTGCTGTCTCGGCGTGATGTCCTGTTAGGAAATTATGGCTGTTCCCTTAAGTGCACTCCTTTGCATCCGACGTTTACCCCTTTCTTCTGTAGCAAGCTGGACGAGCTATATCGTAATCACCTTCAAAGTCCACGGCCTGCAGGCTTCCGTTTCCTTGAACTTCTTTGGAAACACAATAGTGTAGTGCCTCGAATGTTTCCGAAGGCGGAAAGGGTGTACTAACCTTGGTTACGTACTAGCTCTCAAGTAGATCTCGGGATGACAGCTTACGGGAAATCGGTATTGCATCCATCTAGTATCCGTACTTGTTTTCTTAGAATTGTTATCCTCTTACAGTGACCGATCTTTTATTTACACCGATAACAGTAAGTGCAGCGACGGTGTGGAATGTGCTTTTGTAACTGGTAACGAACTACATACTTTTGGTTTACATATTAACACATTCATTTATTCTGCCGAGCTGTATGCCATCTACCAAGCCATTCTGTGTGTTCGCCTTGCAATTTGGGTAACTGCCTTATTTTAAGTGATTCTCTTAGTGCCCTTCAGAGCGTTCGGGTGTTATACAACCACCATCCCCTCGTGCAGCGCATCCAGGACCTCCTCCACATTTTACACACCGCCGGTATTCATGTGGAGTGTGGCTGGATTCCTGGACACGTCGGCCAGTTCATTACCCTACATTCCTGTAGGGTAATGAACTGGCGGATATGACAGCTAAGATGGCGGCTACGCAATCCAGTAAGTTAATTTATTTTGTAACCGCTGCGGACTTCCGGCTTGTCCGGAGAGTGGTGCATTCCGGCTGGCACGTGGAGTGGGCTGCTCTCCGTGGGAACAGGTTCAGGGAAGTGAAGGACGCTCCTGTTACCTGGGTGACCTCCTCTCGTAAATCATGTCGGGAGGAGTTGCAATTGGCTCGCTTACGAATCGTTCACTGCAAATTTACGCATAGTCATGTTTTTAGGAGAGATCCTGTGCCTATCTGTCCGCTCTATGGGGCAGTATTGTCGGTACGGCATGTTCTGCTAGAGTGTATTGCTCTAGCAGCCCTTCGATCAGCGTCACATCTGCCGGCCTTCCTCGCGAAGGTTCTTGCCGACGACTACAGTGTGGTCGATAGAGCTTTTAACTTCTTATCTAATTTGACGTTTACTATAAGGACTTAGTTTTTTAGGTTTTCCTCTATCTTTATCGCTTTTAATTGAGTGGGGGTTCATGGGTTTTAATGATGTTTAATGTTCTTTCTTTTTAATTCATTTTAACCCGTCGACCACGTTTTAGTTTTTTTGCATCCTTTTCGCTCCCTTTTTTAAATGTTTTAGATTCATGTTTGTCGTTTAGCCACCAGTTTTTATCTTCTGGTGTTAAGTGACATTTGCCTTTGTACTGTTCTTTTATTTTTGGTGTTTTTATTTAACCTTGTTTTCTGAGGGCGCTAATGACCTCAGTAGTTGAGCGCTCTTAAACACCAACCATCATCATCATCATCTCGTACCTGCGGAAACGATGTACTTCATCGCTGAAACTGCTTCGGGTGTTGAGTGGGACACATTGGGGAGCAAGCAGTGTGTGTCTTCTCCACCTGCATCGCTCTCTTGTTCGTTCCATTTTAAATTATGGGAGTGTCGCTTATGGCTCTGCAGCTCGTATCAAGCACAAGCCTTTGGACTCTGTTCACCATCTAGGTATTCGCCTGTGTAATGGAGCTTATCGCACTAGCCGAATACAGGCGTTGCTTGCTGAGGCCGGTGAACCTTCTCTTTCTCTACACCGCGAAACTTTATTGGCCAAATATGCAACAAAGCTTAGTGCCTTGGTTGACCATCCTACACACGGCGTGCTTAAACCTCTTTGTGCCTCTTCTAATGCGGATCCTCCTTCCCTCCCTCGCCCGTTAGGTATACGTTTTCGCTCTGTGTTGGAGAGCCTCAGTGTGACCCTGCCTCAGACACTATCCATGGTACGCTGCAAATCCATAACCTGGAAACGTCTTCGGCCAGTCATGAACTTCGACCTCTCCGCCTTCAATAAACATGATACCCCTCCTTTCATTTACCGGCTCTTTTTTGAACAGCTAAAATCCTCTTACCCGCAGTTTCCCTTTATATACACAGACGGTTCCTCTAAATACACCTCAGTGGGATGTTCATCTCATACTAGTCGTGACACAAAGTACTACATGCTTCACTCTTTTAACAGTATTTTTACGGCCGAACTGACTGCTATTCACCGGTTCTGCTGACACTCGATATGTCATCTGCACAGATAGCCTCAGTGCTCTACAATCTATCTCTGCTTTGTATTCTACCCATCCGCTTGTGGAGCGAATGCAGTTACTAATCCACTCGTTGTTACAAGACCACTATGCAGTTGCACTGTGTTGGGTTTCAGGTCACGTAGGCATATCAGGAAATGAAGCAGCAAACACAGCCGCAAAACAAGCATTAGCGAAAACCCATATTGATATATCTCAGGATGTGCGGCACTGTCTTCATCGTCAGCTATACTCCCGATGGCAATCGCATTGGGCAACAACATCTTACAAACTAGGTGAAATCAAGCACACTATAAGTTCTTGGAAAACATCCTGCCGTAAGAATCGTCGCGAGGAAGTTATTCTTTGCTGCCTCCGGATTCGTCACACTCATTTGACGCACAGATATCTCCTCCAAGGTAAGGATCAGCCACTGTGTTCCTTTTGTGCGCTCCCCATCACCATGAAACATCTTCTCCTCGATTGCCACAATTTCACTGGCAGTCGGAATAAACACCGGTTTTTCCCCAGTCTCAGCATTTGTATCCGACGACGATGATGTCATTGTACGTCTAATATTATTCCCACGCGAAAGCGGACTTTATAGTTTCATCTGACTTCATATTGCCTCGGCTTTTACTTTCTTGCTGTTTTAGTTTCCCCTGGCTGCTGGTCGTCTCCTCATGAGCCGGTTGTAGTTTTTATCCGTTTTTACTGAACTTCTATTCATGAGAGCTAATAACCCCAGCAGTTGTTGCGCCATAAAACTGCTACTCTACTACTACTACTACTACTATTTTTTTTGAGGGTGCTAATAACCTTTGTAGTTGAGCACCCTTAAACCTCACTCATCATCATTATCAGCAAAGACTTATCTCTATTAACATGAAGTAGATAAAAAATAAGCTTATATACGTTCCATGTACAGGATAGGTAGAAAAGGGTTTGCATTCCATCCAACACTTCGATATCCAGACTTCGCCGAAAGACATATTTTCAGCAATTGAATTAAAATAAAAAGCATTTTTATGAAAAATGCACCTGATATAGTGTGTTTTCGTGTATTTGACAACCTCGAAAAGCCATATTAATATCAAATTATATTTAAGTTCATCAACTTCAAAGATGGGGTATAAAATTATTAAGATACGTTTCCTGAACCCATCCCCTACCCAGACTAAGGTACGGTGGCTCAAGCTTCAACAACAATGCCAAAAGCCGTACCTCGTGGTGAAGATGTTTTATGTCATCCAGAGGCTGCCCCGGGTAAAGTGGCTGGAGTAGTACATTTGGATCATCCAACCCATTTGAATGTTGCTGATCCAGGTGAGCAGACCTGAGGAGGCAGAAATGTGATTACGCACCCATGTGAGGCTTCTACATGTTTCTACCGAACTGCTTCATGTATGAGGTCCGCTTTCTTTATAAAGATGTACTCATTGTCGCACTGTGCGTAAATTTAACATGAGAATTACATTGAAGCCCTGAAACATCACGCATATGTGTAACTTTGTGACCTGTGCGTCTACTTTACACGAGCACTAATGAGCCCCACTTCTGGAAATTTCTTTCCACGACATCAAGAAGTGCATAAGAAGAGCTGGCTGGCTCGTAGGATCCAGTGTAAGTTTATCAGGCGACTTCGGAGAGTACAGTTGAGTTAGAGAGAGCAGTTGTCAACTGTATACAAGTGTCGAAACGACGAGGGATGAAACTGTACTAAAGCAATGGGAAAACAACAAAATTTGAAATAGTAAAGAGATTTTCTTACAATACTCTTGTATAATTGGTACTTCCTTAAGAGATAGACGAAACATTATTTTTAAAATATGTAGATCTCATGCAATATCAATATCAATCATTAAAATTCAATGTATCAATTCTTTGCATTCTCTTAAAATATTCATTTGCTTCTTGTATCCTGAACAGCGTGTATAAATATTAGTAAATGATAGAGGAAAAAGAAAATCGTGTGAATATAATACATCAGTTGTGAATGTGATGCAAACAACATACTAATATGCCCAAAAAGAAAAACTTTTCCTCGTTAAACTATGTAGTTTATGTAAAACAAATAATGCGTCCCAAGTTTTATGATTCTATATTTATATATCATTGTGTACTTAATAGCCAGATTATGTTTTTATAAGTTGTAACAGTATATTAGCACGCTTTGAATTTTATTATTTTAATTATTATTTTTTAAAGGTTTAACATAGGAAATATATTTGCTTCAGTAGCCAAGATTGAGCAGATTGCAGAACACAAAATTTTAGGGTGCGAAGTTGTTATTCTGTATGTCGAGGTTACTTCTTTTGTTAATCCAGCAACACAAATGCTTTTGCAAGAGCAAGGTTTTAGCGCATTAGGGGCCCAAGTGACAGGGAGTTTTATAGACACAGGATTCTTCCCTAAAAGCTAGCAGCTCGGGAGTTTTCCACTATAAAGGGCGGTCGCGTGAGTGCAAGACAATTAACTTCCAAAATTAACCACGTGACAACGTTATTTTCACGCTTCTTTAAAACTAATCAGGAATGAGCCCTAAAATTGGATATGTTAGGTAAATAAGCGATGAGCACACAAGAAAATAGCCTTTTTTTTATGCTATACGCTGTAGGCTGTATGTTGTACGTACGTGGATGCGGTAGTGTTGGCGCACCAGTATGTGATATTCTTACACGAAGCATTGCAGTTATCATATGAGCTAATATGTCGCGTAATAGGGAAGTACGCGGTAATTATCAATGACAGTAGAAAACGAGAAATTGGTAAGCAGAAGGAAATAGCACTAGTTACAAGTAAAAATTGTACATCTACAGGAATTATGTCGGGAGTCGCTCGAAGGATTAGTGCCTCAACAAATAACAAAGGTGAATAAAAGTATTAATTCTGAAGAATTAAAATGAAGTACTTCTGTTCGTGAGTCTACCCACTGTGACATACCCCAGTCATTCTTTCTCCCCTCAGTGAGAGTCAAATTTGTGTGTTCTACATTGATGAGCACAGCCGGTGCATCAGAGAACTTCAAAGAGGTGTGTACTCGCTCGTTTATAAAGTGTTTCATTGGCGCTAATTCAGACCGACTCCAAGGTAGAAGAAAGAAACTGCCACATACTGGAGCCCTAATGAGGGGCAAGAAGGATAAAGAATGATGCAATATAGAAATAACTAAGTGCTACACTTCTGCAAAAATAATAATAATAATAATAATAATAGAACAGTAATAATAATAATAATAATAATAATAATAATAATAGTAATAACAACAACTTCGGAGAACATCTAGACTGCAACCAATAGTTTCGTAGGAAGGGACACATCGACGACGTCACCAGCCAACTACGAGCATCAGGAAAGACAACGAGAACGTCCAGAATGTCGGTTGTGAGTCCTTTACTTGTGTAAAGTGTTAAAAATAATCACCTCAGTGAAAGAAAAAGTGCTAAACCAGCTACAAAAACAGTAAGGTCAGAATAACCTTTTTAGAAATTTTAATATAGCTATTTTGGAAGGGAAAACTTATATTTGTGTGATTATCTATGTCATTAAGAAGTAAACGGATGATTTTTGTAACAATGGCAGGCCCAATGGAATCTGATAATATTGAGGAAGGGGTCACCCAAAATACGTAATAGGAAACAGGTAACAGGAACAAAACATAAAAGGGGAAAAAGCCCAAGGGGAAAATAATAGTCCAAAACTAAACACCAGGTCAAGGGATGGTACTTCAAACCTAACCATGTCTTAAACTTCAGGGGGAGTTGTAGAAATGTTTAGGATCAATGACCAGTGACAGGTAAAAAAACCACTAGAGGAATCAGCTGTGAGAGAAACAAACCAGAATCCACAGTGTTTAGCTGATTTATTTGCTATGTTTAAAACTGAAATGCAGTCACTTCAAGAGGGAATTCAGTCACAATTAAGTAACAATAAAAAGGAAATCCAGGAATAAATGCAGTCACAAGTAAGTAATAATAAAAAGGAATTAAAAGGAGAAATGCAGTCACTTCAAGGGGAAACTCAAGGTAATTTTCAAAATTAGAAAAAGGAATTAGGAAAAGTAATAAGGAATTAGTTCTTAAAATTCAGAAACTCTCCCACCAAGTTGAAGAAAAAGTTAGTGTATCAGACGGCAAAATTCTGAAAAAGGAAGAACAGATTTTAGGAGAGGCACACCTTGCTTTAATAAAACAGGGAAACCATATACAGAAAAAAATGAATGACTGTAAAGATGAAATGTCGCTAATTCACACAAGCTTAAGTGGAGGTTTTGTCTTTTACATAAAAAGGTAGATACAGTGATAATTAGTAATACGGACCATATTATCTCCGACTGAAGTGGGAAACTCCCAAATCTTAAACTTGAGTTAAACTCAACGATAGAAAACTCTAGTAAGGATAGTAGAACTGAACATGAGAAATTAGAGAAGTATTGCAAAGAATTAAGCAATAAAATCGAGGCAAAACTGAACTCAGAAATAAACATGCCAGCTTCTCCTTCCGGGCAGAAAATGAGTGAAGTTGCAGTAAATATAATGTAGGCCTTTTGTCACATACCTAGAATGCAATAATAAGTTCAGCACGAGACGAAAGTTATAGTCATAGGGGACACTAGATTTAATGATGGCAATATACACATACCGCCGGCTTTGACAGCTTGCCTCCTATTATAGCGTTCATTCCTTGCCTAATCACACCAAGCTTCTCAGAACAGAACAAAAGCTCACCTATAGTATTCCTTGAACAGCTAAATGAATACTTTGTTATCAAAAACGCTCCAGATCAACTTAAGGTGACAGTACTGAGAAAATGCTTAGATGCGCGCACGTTAGAATGGGTGCAGCTCGCTATGACTAGGCAAAACTATTTTTTTTTCAACATAACTTTATCAATAGATATTGGAATTCTTCACGCCAACAGAAGATTAGGGCAAAGTTATGCTATGGCCAATATTCAGCGAGAGAAAATCTAAGTATGTCAGATTACGTCCTACAGCAGTCTAAATATATCAAACATCTCAGACAGCAAATTATAGAGCAAGATTTTATAGAACTGATTATGAATCATTTTCCATTAAGAATTCAGAACTATCTGCTAATTGCTCGTCCTCGGAACATTATTGCTTTAGTAGACCTATTGTCGGTGCTAGACCTGCAAGAAATGGAGTGAAGCCGAAACTGGAATCAGGAAACTACAGGGAATCTACAAAATTGACGCGACGTAGTTTCTGAAAATCACCGGAGTCGGTGAATAAACAGACACAATCATAGAGAACGGTACCAGAGAACTTTACCGGAATTTGAGAGAAATAGAGACAGGAACCAGAGAAATAGCAGCCCAGAACGCATAAATACGCTGCGAGTATATAAGAACCACAATAATGGCCATAGAAATAATAGTTATGATAGTCAAGCAGGACATAATAATTTTAGAGATCGAGGCCAAAATCAAAGAAACTTTAGAGGTCACAGAGGATCGCACCGCGGAATTCAACAGAATTACAGGTCCGATGAAGAACGCGAGTCATATTCCACAGAAAGGGAAAATAGATCACCTAGATGCGTAGTTGAAGAGCAAGAAATAGTAGGAGAACCTGTACGCTCCCGAGGAACGGATAGGAATATGACGAAAAACTATTAAGTGATTACATGTTGAAGGACGTTATGCGGGTTACGAAATTATCCATTCAAAATTGTCCCCAAATAGCTAAATTATCAACCATAAGCACACACAAGAAAAATAAAAACTTGGAAAATTCTGAAAAATGCAATTTTCAAATTCCATTTATTACTGTGAGAAATTTTAATGTTACATACAGAGAATTTCTGGATAGCGGAGCATCTTTTTCATGTATTTTGCTAGAAATTTATGAACAATGGATCAGTGAAGGGTTTAAGTTCATTGAACTACCCACAACCAACATAGTATGTACTGTTGCAATAGGGAAAGCAACTTAAGTTATTAAGCTGCAATGTATGATTACTATGTATATTTAAAAACAACTCGCTGACATGTTCTTAGTTGTAAGTAGGTTGAATAACCATATTATTATTGGTGCAGACGTACTTAATGAATACAGTGGTCATTTAGATATTGAAAGAAAGGAAGAACAATTTAACATTCAAGGAAAAACTATTTTTTTTGGTAGTATTTAACGCCCGCTTTAACTACTAATGGCACCGCAGGCGGTGACACTGATGATACATGAATAATGATGGAGCACCGGTGGAATGCGATGGCGGGGGAAACCGGAGTACCCGGAGAAAACCCGCCCCAGCGCCGTTTTGTCCACCACAAATCTCACATGTGGTCGCTTGGGATCGAACCCCGGCCGTCTAGGTGAGAGTCGAGTGGTCTAACCACTCGGCCACGGCGCGGCCCTAGGAAAAACTATAATAACCAAATTTATACCTGAGGTAACAGAAAATATTCAGATTTCTAAGGAAGAAGCAGGAATTATTAACTCAGAAATATTCATTCAAAACATCAAGATCTACGAACTACCTCACACTCCTTCTAAAGAGAGAAAGGAAGTTAGATGGGATTCCATTGAAAACCCACAATACGTTAAGAGGGTACCTGCTCATGCAGAACTAACAGCTGACGAGCTAAGGCATAAATGTCAACAAACCGTCCGGCTGATGGATAACCAGCGTGATGAACTATGCAACGTATTGAAGCAAAATTTATGTCTTTTCAGAACAAACAGGCTTGTGTAACCTGTATGCACATATGTTCAAGGCAGAATCAGTACAACCATTTCACCACAAATATAATCATTTGGCCTTTGGACTACAAAAACAAGCGCTAGGTGTTATTGACCAGATGGTTAGAGATAACATTATTCAACAAGGTCATTCACAATATATTTCACCATTATGTTGGATAATTAAAAAAAAAAAAAAAGGGAGACCCAATAAGATTACGCGCTACATTAAATGCTAGAAAATTAAACACTAATTTGGAACCTGATTACTTTCAGAATGAAAGCGTTGACCAAACTCTAGCAAAGCTGGCACGTGGCAAGTATATGTCTATTATTGACTTAACAAATAGTTTTTGGCAAATTGCACTTGATCCCGCTGTTAGGCAGTATTTTGGTTTCTCATATGTTCGAAAAATTTATGTTTTCAATGTACTTCCATTTGGAACTAGGACAGCTGAAGCAGCCTTTCTATGAGCCATAAATGAAGTATTCAAAAACTATGTCTATGCTTTTCTTGTTAATTATATTGACGACTTTTTAATTATATCTGAAACGTATTGCATTTGGAACATATTAATTTTGTATTGAGCAAATTAGGACAAGCCGGATTTACAGTTAATTTAAGTAAATCTCAATTTTGTGTAAGAGAAGTGCAATTTTTAGGCTTTCTTATAACTGAAGAAGGAATGCACCCTGACCCAGATACAATAAAAACAATAAATTAAATTACAGCTCCAAATAATCTAAAGCAAATACATCGAATTTTCGGTATATGGAATTATGTGAGCAGATTTTTACCAAAATATTCCCAGGAAAACGCACTCTTACGTGCTTTACTTTCCAAAGGTCAGAAACGGAGATGGGGTGATAAACTTCAACAGTGTTACGAACATGTACAGCATTTTTTTTCCAAAACAATCTTGTTAGAGACACCAAGAGAAGGTAGAGAATTTTCAATTTATGCAAATGCCTCAATGTGTGCATATGGATGTATAATAACTGAAATAGACGAGAATATGAAAGTGAATGTTATAGCAACCGCGTCGAGAGTTCTTACAGTAACCGAGACAAAACCGTCAGTTACTCTTTTGGAATTAGGTGCAACTTATTTCGCCTTAACAAAATTCAAGACGAACATTTATAGCCATCCAGTAACCATCTATTGAGACCACATAAGTCTGTCATTTATAAAACAATGCAAACTTTTATCTACTAAGCTCTCAAGATACATTCAAGCAGTGCCTCATTTTCAAGCAAATATAATTTATGTACCAGGTAGAATTAACACATTTGCAGACTTACTATCTCAAGTGAAAACTATCGCCGAAGTTCCAGAAAAAAGTACACGTGCTAAATGAGAGGTTAAAATTTGAAATATTCAAAACAAGCTTAGCTCAGAAACCAAAGAAATGCTAAAGCAGTTAAGTGATTTGCAGAAACGCGACGAGCAGTTAGCTAGATATTTAGACACAGCGCCCAAGCTAGAGGAAGGCCGTTTATAACGATTTGTTGTACAAGGTACACGGTAAAGATGAACCTCAACGGAAAGTTTATATTCTACGATGTATGGTAAGGAGACTAATTAAGGAGTTTCACTCGCAATTGATGCACGTAGGCACAGACCGCACTACCAATAGTATTTTAGAGCTAATGTATATACCTACAGTAAGGGAAGAGGTGGGAAAGGCCATTGCATGTTGCTTAGTATGCCAGCAGTGTAAACAGAGCAATATTAAGTGCTACCCTAAGGACTTAGCCACACACCACCAATTGTTGTGTTTAGATGTTCATGGTCCACTCCCCATGGCTAAGCTAGGATACAAGAATATCTTAGTTTGTTACGACATATATTCTCGCTATGTTCGATCATTTGCGTTAAATGCTGCAAATAGCAAGACTTGTATTAACGATTTGATGAAGCGATATATACCCGAAGAAGGAAACCTTGAGGCAGTACTTATCGATAATGCAACCACATTTCGAGGAAACGTGTTTGAGAATGGTTTAAGGGAAAAAGGATTTAAACGCCATTATGGCTCTACGTACCGCCCCATAGGTAACGATAGCGACAAAGTTATAAAAGAATTAAATGTGCTGCTACAAATTATGATTAATCAGAAACATACACAATGGATTAAACTCATGTACTCAATACAGGCTCTCCATAATAATACAGTTAATTCAGCTACCGGTTACAAACCAATCGCGCTACATGCAGGAAAACACTCACCTCAAATGTACCAGAAACAATACCCGTGTCAGATAGTGTTGAGAAAATGTAAGCTTTAAAGAGAATGTATGATGCTACAGCCAAGCGGAAACGAAGAGAAGACGGCAAGAATATGGGAGTTAAGTAGAAAATCAAGGTCAACGACCTAGTCTTGTGCCGCAATAAAACGTTGTCCAATAAAATAAACAAGGAAAACTTCCGTTTGATGAAGTACTTTTTGGGTCCATTTTTGTAAGGAGAATTTTTTGTACGGATACTTACGAGCCTGCCGATCCCAGGAATAACAGAATTATTTAAGATTATCACAAGAACCTTCACGACCGTTCAAACAAGACATTGATGATAGTAATAGTTGAGAAACTTCGATAAGAAGAAGAAGAATAATAAGAGGGGAAAAAAAAAAAGGAATTTTGATCGGGTGAAAGCACATCAAAGAGAAAGTTTACAAGAATAAGTTGAGAAAATCATGTGAAAGCTAAAAGATAAGGATAACGATCGCACGTGATATGAGAGTAAAGAACGAATGCTATTGCTTCACATAATTATTTCAGTCAAAGGGATCAACAGGTTAGACAACCGAAGTTATGTGTATAATTAATTTGGTGTATCAGACTTCTGTTATAACAAGCTGCCCATATTAACACTGTGTAGCTTAGAAAATAATTAATGGGAAATATAATGATGTTTATTACCTCTATTAGAAAGAAATTAATGAATACTAACTTTGAGTGAATATTAGGGTATCCTGTTCGGTAATCAATATAATTTTAAGCACTGTGACAAATAACGAATTCGTGCTAATTATGTTACTGTTGCGAACAGGGTATTGACAATACAAACTATTTAGTGGATAAGGACTAATATGCTTCATGTATAAGGTTAGGAATATATAAAATGCAAACAGATTATGTAATAACAACAGTGTATATATACATATTGGGTGAAGGTTAAAAAGGAAAGGACAAAGACAGTGAAGGAAGGAAAGAAACAGCTCTCCCATTAATTGTTTACGATGATAGCCAAATATGGATGAAAATAAAATGAGCTTGAAAAACTCTCAATCACCTGGCTACAGAATACGCTAATTTAGGGTGATACCAAGATATAAGTGTAATATTAACTTATAAGATATGTAAGTATATAATCATTTTGTTTTAAGTTTGTCTTAGGCTAGCAAGTACTTTTATTAAAAAAAAAAATAAGATATAATGAAACTAATGTAGTGAGGCCCTATCCAACTGCCTCCAACTTTAAATTCTTTAGGTAGAATGTAAATACACACTTAAGAATTCCGATTTCAGGAAAATAACAGTGAACGTGCAAATAGAAAGACACAGAAAACAGAATTATTTTGAGTTAGGATGGTGAACCTAATGCACCGGCCGTTGGTATTCGTTATGTAAACAGATACTTAATGTACATACGCCGAAGAAAGATATGTAGAAGTATAAACTTTTCAAGGAATGAAAAGATTTCAACTTCACCATAGGGGCATTATGCAACAGTATATTAGCACGCTTTGTATTTTATTATTTTAATTCTTATTTTTCATAGGTTTAACATAGGAAATATATCTGCTTCAATAGCCAAGAGGTATGTACTCGCTGGTTTATAAGGTATTTCACTGGCGCTAATTCAGACGGACGGACGGATGGATGGATGGATGGATGGATGGATGGATGGATGGATGGGTGGGTGGGCGGATGGATGGATAGAAATGTGTTGTAAAGTGAGTTAGTCAGTCATAAAGGGAATGTATCTTTACTTAGAAGAAATAATAATACCCCTTAGGGTTGTTATCAGAAACATTACTTAATTCATTACAACTAGCGTTTACTATTATTGTACATTTGAAATAAGAATGATAGGCACATAGTGCTACATTTTTCATTTTTCCAATGCTGCTTACCATGGATATGCACTGCCTGGAATTGTACACCAAGATTGGCGCTGGAATTCACATGGTGGTTCAGGGCGTGCCTTTGATGTTCGATATGGCCGTGAACAGGACGTATATCCATCATATCCAAAGGAAAGGGCAGTTAACGTCAACATAATCTGAAATAATGAAAGCAAAATACATGGTTCACTGTAATCAGAATTAAATATAGAATGGAATGCTTAGAAAGATAAAATTATATTGTAATTCCTTTATTGACTCAAAATTGATTACAAACAAAATGTATGATTCACTACTGCGATTAATTCACTCGCCGCCTAGACGTCTAAAAAGTTGATCTTTTCCACGCCATTACACGCCACTGTGCGCAAACACTGCAGTCACCCACGACTCAGTACAATTCACAACATTTCAAAATTCACGACATATTCACGCTTGCAATTCTTCCTCCTACTATACCTAGCAATATTAACAGGACATCACAGGACTTTCTGGAAGCTTGTAAAAACCGAGAATTCTGGAATACTCCAGAATTTAAGAGATGCGTCGCGTCCCAAAGCCTCCGGTTACCTCTGCACCGCATTTCCTGTGTTGTTACACACTCCAATGTCTCCAAATGCAACGACTCACGTACAAAAGGAATAAGAGAGTTTCACCACACCAACGGAACTTTCACACTGCTCGCCATTCAGAGCTTATCGTCCCGACCAGCGGCATCGTAGCGAGCGATCCAAATCTATTACCAGTTTCTTTCCTCGGAGAGCCTCCAGATGCAGTAGAACACATGTTATTCCCTTTAACAAAAGCTACGGCCACCGCTTGTTATTATTAACATTACTACTACTATTATTATGATTTTGATTATTATTATTATTATTATTATTATTATTATTATTATTATTATCATTATTATCATCATCACTATCACTATCACGATCAGTATTACTATCACTATCGCTGTGATTATTATTATTATTATTATTATTATTATTATTATTGTTGTTGTTGTTATTATTGAGAATTGGAGCATATTTGAGCTTGAGTTTTTTTATATGGACGCCCTTTAACTGCTGCGGTTCTTAGCTTCCAATTCTATGTTGGGCGTGAAAGTCCGCTTAATTCTGCTTAGAGTCCTCTTTATGAGGCCTGAGTTTCGTTTACGGTAAATCTTCGGCACGAGACAATACTTCCCTTCCGAAGGAAGGCTTGCAAAGAAGGATACGGCCGAGAAAATAAATTTCCCTCTCCGGGATGGAACCCGAAACCTGGGAGCCAGAGGTTAGCATGTTACCCCTAAACCACAAAAGACGAAGAAGCTTTGGGCAGCGTCCCTAGTCCGGAAAGGGCGATATGGCCATAGCAGAATATGTTGGAACCTCGACTTTTGGCCTACCACTCAGGTCTTCATGCGATCGCTCGCTACCTGGATGTTTTGACGAGCCATCTCATTCATGGCATGAAGTCGATATATAAAACGCTGCACGTTATGGACTATTGGCTGTTCTGCCAAAGGAAAAGTATGGAGTATTAGGTCACGTGGTAGACGTAGCTCTCTGCCAAAGACAAAACTGACCGGTAGTGACTTCATAGTAGTTACCCTCCGACTATCACTACTGACCGGTATGTGACAGTTTCACCGAAGGCAGGCCCGAATTTATGTCCCTATCACAGGAATAACCGTCAGTGGCTCCCCAATATAGGCATTGCTGCCTCAACGAGTCAGCGTGGATTCAGCGGGCTTGTGGTTGATTACATTGGTCCCCAGACAGCGGTAACACATCGAGTCCTCCCGATCAACCCAGTCACTCACGGTCACCGAGCTGCTCGCGGGGATCCGGCCCCTTGGGAGCTACGTGAGTGTACATGACTTCGGAACGGCTCCGCACCTAGGGTCGCACGAAAGGGGTAGTGAGGAGGGTCCACTCAACCTTCATATTTGAGAGCTCCGGAGAGCACACAATTTGAAAGCTGCGCCGAAACCGTGGGACAGGAACCATGGAGATAGGAAAGATCCGTGGTGGTGAGACAGGAGTTCGTAAACCTAAGACCTTAAACCTAAGAATTTTATAAACCTAGAAGAGGAAGAGACTATCATAATGAGGAATGGAGCGTTGTAATATGAAGCAGAGTCCTACGTGGCTGTGACAGATGGGGATGAGCGAATGACAATGGGGAGCGAGTGGCTCGGGCACCCCGGGCACGCCAAACCCGTACTAACAAAGTCAGTCCCTGGGAAGGAGTAAGCCTAAGGTCTTAAAAACTAATAATCTCCGTAAACCTAGAAGAAGAAGAAGAAGAAGAAGAAGAAGAAGGTGAGAGTGTAAACAAGCGAAACAAAAGCGGAAAAAAGACGTGGCAGTATCGGATGTCAGTGGGTAAGGTGAAGTGGCGATGAGCGGCTCGGGAACCCCTGGGTACGCCAAACCCGTATCCCATAGTAGGCCCCCGGGGGATAATGTAAAGATTTTAAGCTTTATTGATTCTGCAAACCATTGAACCCCACATTCTTAGAGCAATCCTCAGAAAACAAAACCCAGCGCTATATATACAAACTTAAGTCCAACACTGATGCCGAAAATGCTAGCTACACTTGGAGCTAGCTATTCCATTTCTCCCACCTCAAACCAGCGACTTTCTGACAGGCAAAGATTGAGAGGTTATTAGCTAAGCTCTCGTGGAATGACTGTTTAATGTGGTGTTACTCAGCAACTGTACATTCATAATCATTATGAACAGTGCAACTTAAGCGTAATACGATGGACCTGAATCACAGTGATCGTTTATGTTTTATTTAATTCATTTATTCATTGATGTATGTATACCAAGGACTGTATGGCTGCCTATTTTAAATATTTTGACAGACATTTATAAGAAGAAACAGAAGCAAATTCTATTTTTGAATTTAGAAGGTTTACGAATATTATCTTCATAACACCTTTCACCATGGGAATACTCTGAGAAGAAGGTTCCTTACAGCCTTCTATTAAATGACTGCCATTAATATCATGCATACAAAAGAAATGCACGATGTCTTTAAATCGTCTTCCGCTTTGTTCGCATAGGCACCCACATTACATCAGCGATGTAAAATATCTTTACTGTCTTATTATATGCATTACGAAATGAAATTGTGGTTTACGTATGGATGCTTTTACGTCCTGTGACTTTAGCGTCCTGTTCTATATTGAGCGTGAAAGGCTGGAAATTTTGTTCAGAGGCTTCTATCAGGTTTTGGCATCTTTTACGTGTCATAAATTCCCTTCTAAATGCAGCCACATCAAGGATTGCTACCGCGAAAAAATCCATCCCCCTACGCCGGGTTTAAACCCGCGAGTAGACGATTGATACTCCCAGACCACGAACGCAGATATCATTACATTTCTTTGGGGTACGTGCTACTGTTTGAGTATTTTTATTCAAAGCCGTGCAGTTGTTGCTAAAATATTCACCGCGTTCGAGGCAAGTGTACTTAGTGTACTAATATGTAGCTCTAATTCTCACACCAATCTAACCAAAATACCAGTTGTGTATTATTAATGTTTACAATCGCGTAATATTATTAAGTTTGTAATAATGTAGTAACTGTAATCTGTAATATAATGGTGTACAACAACAGTAATGCCACCACACAATTCCTGTTTGGCCAACATATTGGAACAACTCTCCATATTACCCAAAATTAGTTACAAATAAAATCTTCGCGTTCAAAATCTTCCGGTTACCGACGCGCCGCACTTCCTGTGTTGTTAGCATTCCAAAGTCTCCAATTACGCCAACTCATAAATCAAGGCGAACTTGAGAGCAGCAGCACACGGACGGCGCTGCCATTATCTCCTCAGTTATGCTTTGTGTACGAGTGATTAGGTTGGCGGATTTTAAATGAGAAGGTTCCGATTTCACCCGTTCATATCTTTTATATATACATGTATATAAATCAATATAGACTGTTATATCTAACATACATACTATACTGTATATACGTATATATAAATCAATAGAGACTGATATATCTAACATGCATACTGTACTGTATCTTTGTGTATATATATACGTATTTATAAATCAATATAGACTGTTATATCTAACATACATACCGTACTGTATCTATGTGTGTATGTACAGAGGCACAACTCGCAATTCGTTTAAATTTGTATCACCCCTAAAACACCTACAACATACCACAAATATTACCGGGCTTCCACAGACAATTACAAGAAAGCTCTAAGAAGCGGGACAGCAATTTGGGAACGTTTTCTATGTGCTCTAAATATTGTTGATAGCGTGACAGCACTGTTCGTATGCTGACTCTCTCAGATTGGCTTTGGTATGTGAGTGAGTACCAAGGGCTTTGGAACGCAACACGTCTTGTACACTCTGGATTCTTCCAGAAACTTCAATTACCACAAGCTTCCAGAGAGTTTTGTGACGTCATCTTCTAACTATAAAAGGAAGAAGTATTACTAGCCTGCTGTGTGTCGTGAATTCTACTGAACTGACTGCAGTGTCTGCGTTCAGTGCCCTGGAGACCATCAGCTGTTTATGCGTCGAAGTGTCGAGTGAATTATTTGCAGCAGAGAATCATAGACTTTGTATGTTAACAATTTGTAAGTCAATAAAGACATTTGTTACACTGGTATCAGGAGTGGGATTAAGAAGTCAAGATGGAAGAGATGCTTCAAAAATTAAATATTGGAGAAGATCCACAAGGTGGGAAGGGAAGTGAATTATCAACAGTGAAAACGGAAATGAACGCCAAACTGAACACCGAAAGAAGAAACTAAGACCGAGATGAAATCCGCAATAGAGAATCTGAAAACGGAACTTTCTAGCAAAATCGACCCACAACCGAGCGGCATGAAGGTGGATATGAAGGAGCTTGGAGGAAAGGTGGAAAGTTTTAACGCCCAGGAGTGGGTCGAAGAATGAATTGATGCCATGGAAGTCCTCGAGGGAAGGCTTTAATACCCCGGAGGAAAGTGTCGCCAGCGGCGCCAAGGAACTGAACGCCGTGGTGGAAAAGATGATCCACGGAAAGCTGACAGACCTGAATGATTACACGTCACAACGACACAATATCCGCACGCGTCGAGCCATCCAAGTACGGGAACGTAACCTTTGAAGTCTTCCACCAACAGTTCACAGCCGTCGCCAATCATAATAGATGATCAACAGAAGAGGAAGCCGCACAGCTGATAGCAAGTCAAGAGGGACGGGCGGCAGAAGCATTGAATGCAATCCATACGTCGTCGAAGTCCGGAGAAATCTGGGAGGCAGACGAGGACTGCTTAGGAAATCTTTACTTGGCTGCAGCCTATCTCAGTCAGCTTCAGGCGAGGCTGTAACAGCCAGGTGTGACAAGGTTCACTCTAGCCGTAGAACAGTTAGAGGACCTACACGTGTTGACTGCAAGGGGGTGGGGTGAGCTAGGCCACCTGGTGAGGGACTGTCCACACAAAGACGACGAGCAGGCGAATATTGTGTAACAACCGGCGTGACGGGGGGCACGCAGGACCTACTTCATCCTCTCAAGTGACGCTACGTTACTTTAGCAGAACATTTGGCCAGAGGCTCATCACAGACTGCTGGATACAAGGAAAGCTGAGCCGGCTAATCGTAGACATAGGTGAATCCTTATCTGTACTAAGACCTGACGTGTCAAAGGGTTTGCCGACACGAACTTCTATTTGGTCCTACTCACTAGTGAAGGAGTCGGGCAACAGCTTACCTGTGGTGAAGGAAGCCCTGGTGGAATTTACACTGACACGGACCACGGTGAGCCATGCAGTCAGAAGAGACGGTGAGCGCATTTGCGGCGCTAAAGTCAGCACTCTGCAGTGCCCATATTTTTGAATGGCGATAACCTGGTGGAGTCTTTACTGTGGACACCTATGTCAGCGATACCGGAATTAGCGATATTTTATTCCAGGTCCAGAATGGCCAGGAGTAGTTAATTGCCTCTTACAGCAAGTCGCTCTCGAAAGCAGAAAGGAACTATTGTGTTACCGAGGAAGCTCCTGGCAGTAGGAAAGGCGCTAGAGCACTTCGACTAATATCTGTAAGGTCAGTAATGTCACCTGAAGATTGACCTCTCTGCCCTCACCTAGCTGCAAAGTTTTAAGAAACCCATTGACGGCTAGCTGCTGCAAGAGTAAAACTTTACATCAGAAGATCGAAAAGAAAGGAGCCACACCAAAGCGGATATCATGTCCAGAAGACTCTGTTCCGAGGAGTGCGGCCCCTGCATTAAGGTTGAAAATAAGAAACGCACCGGAATTTTCCGTGTTATTTCAGCTGGGACTCCATCTGGATGGATAGCACAACTATGAGAAGGGAGCAGCTGATGGACGGCGACTTGGGAACACTACTGGGAGAAGTTGAGGCAGGGACTAAAATGGGGTGGAAGAACATCGCACTAAGGAGTGCCGTGTCCTACTGGGCTCATCGGGACTCATTGAAGATCAAGGACGGTGCCTTTTCAGAATATAAGAATCACTGATGTGAAGACCCAGAGAAAACAGCTTATCCTCCTCGGAGTAAGGTGGCGGAAGTCCTAGAGGAAATTCATTCGGGGACTTTGGGAGGGCATTTGAGACCCAGTCGAATCATCGACAAGCTCCAACAACGGTACTGCTGGCTATGACTTTGGGCAGACTCTGAGAGGTGGTGACATCATTGTCGGACGCATGCCGCAAGTCGCGGCTCACAGACCAAGAGCTGGGATCGCATGCAACAGTATAATGCGGTTGCACCCTTCGACAACATAGGCATCGACGTAACTGGGCCATTCCCTCTGTCTGACAGGGGCAACAGGACTGTGGTGACTGCCATGGATCACTTCACCAAGTGGCCGGCGGTGAATTCTGTTCCTAACCAAGAGACCAAGATCATCGCGAGCTGCCTCATGGAAGAACGTTTTATCGCTGTTGGAGTACTCCTTGAGGTCAGGCCTGTAGCGGGTGCTTCAGGCCAACACAGACCGAAAGATTTAGGTGTCCTTTTCCTGTATCCCCCGGATGGCAGGCTGACGCCGACGGTTCCGGAAGGGGGACTATACCATCGTGGCTCCTCTGCGCGTAACCCCTTCAATACCACGTTTTTTGTTATGCGTTTTTTTCTGTGAAACCAAGACAATGAAAGACATCAGTCCATTTTATATACAAAGGGAACTGGAGAGAGTTTGCGGTAGTCACAAATGCAACAAGATGCAGAGATGGCACACTCTTAATTGAGATAGCCGCTTCAGAACAACCGGCCAAACTACTCAGTGCTTCTCTTTTGGGTTCTTACCCCATTAAGGTGGGGAAGTACAAAACTTTAAATAGTAGCCGAGGTGTGGAGACGACCTCCAGTTTGGATGGTCTAACAAACGAGGAAATAGTGAACTGTCTTTCCGATCAAGCTGTAGTTGCTGCGTACAGATTAATTTGCAAACGGGATGACAAGTCATTCCTACTGCGTACGGTCTTCCTGAATTTTGAAAGAACTGACTTACCGGCTTATATCATGTGCGGTTATGAGAGGGTGCCCGTGCGGCCTTATATCCCGAACCCAATGCGTTGTTACCGTTGCCAGAAGTTTGGACATACGCAACAATGCTGTAACAACTCGCCGGTTTGTGCGCAATGTGGGCAAAACGCACACGATGGCTCTGTATGCGCTGAAGGCCCCACTTGTGTCAACTGTGTAGAGGCGCATACATCCAACTCTAAGGAGTGTTCCCGTTTCATCTAGGAGAAGACCATACAGTAAATAAGAGTCAAAGACCATTTAACATTTCAGGCAGCACGGAAACGTTATCTCGACCTTCACCCGACTACTCCTTTGAAATATTCCACGGCTGCCCGCCAGCCGGCACGGAAACAGAATGCTATAGTTCAGACGCTTCCGGGTACCCGTGTGTCTATTGGTATCCAGACCGCCTCCGACCGACTACGTTTCTCCTCCAAAAGTTGCCCCACCATCTGCTTCCGTACCATCTACATCTTCCGCCACAGTTTCTGACCACCCGATTTGCAAATTGCCCATTCGCTGTCCTTCAATTCGTTCTCGCTCTCCTAACCACACCCGCACGTTTTTTCGGACACTGATACCAGTGATGGTAATCCCGATTCGTTCCCGGTTTGCGACCAAACTAGACGGAGCCGAAGCCCAACGAAAAAGAGAAAGCTTAAATTTAATCAACCTGTCCCGGCCAACCATTAATTCGCTCCCTTACCGGCGCACGCATAATGAACAACTGCCTTCTTACCGTACCTTTATGTCCCTCCTTCAGTGGAATATACGTGGTCTACGTGTACATCAGCCTGAACTGGATATTTTAATCCAGTCCTATACCCCTCTTATCGTTTGCTTGCGGGAGACAAAACTTCGCCCTCGAGATAACCTTGCTTTGCGTCGGTACACGCCGGTCGCTTTGATCTTGAACCGGACGAGGACTCTCCTGCACACGGTGGTTCTGTGGTCCTGGTAAGTGACGACGTGTGTTTCCAACGTGTGCCACTTGCCACAGCAATGCAAGCTGCTGCTGTCCACTTTTCTCTTCCTGGTTTTAGTTTTTTCAGTTTGTAGTATCTATGCTCCACCTTCGTCTCCCCTTACCACAGCCGAACTTGTGCCTTTAGTACCACAGTTACCTCAGTCTTATCTTCTGGTGGGCTATTTTAATGACTATAACCCTCTTTGGGGATCTCCTAGCGCGTGTGCGAGGGGAAGCTTACTTAGTGATCTTCTGGACCAGCTGAATCTCTCCCTTTTGAATACTAGTAAGCCTAACTTTCCCTAAGACCCTACCGGCACCCTTTCTCGCCTCGATTTAAGTCTCTGTTCAGCACAGCTTGCACACCGTTTGGAGTGGAATACTGTCTCTGACGTTCACTCCAGTGATCATTTTCCGGTTGTTATTACACTTCTTCATTGTACTCCTCCAACCACTAAGACCCCAAAATTTCAGTTAACAAAGCAGATTGGTCACTTTATACTCGCCTAGCTCATTTTACTATTGCCGAATATCCCACCGTCAATAGCATGGTTGAGCACCTGACTTCTGTTATCATAGCCGCTGCCGAACGCTCTATTCCCCATACATCTTATTAACCTAGGCGTACCCGGGTTCCTTGGTGGAACGAGAAATGCGGCAAAGCTATCCGTACGCGGCAAAGTGCTCTTCGGGTTTTCAAACGTCACCCAACAGAAGATAACTTATTAGTCTATAAGCGACTACGGGCTAGAGCGCAGCGCATTGTCCCTGAAAGTAAAAAGGCCTTTAGGAAGCGCTATGTGGAGAGCTTTCATAGCTTCACGCGCAATTCCTTGAGTGGGATCGACTTAGGCGTATAGTCGGTAAGGCAAAACCGTGTGCTATACCCGGTCTTAGGGTAGGAGGTGACTGACACCTTGCTGGAGCCGGCCCTTATCGCCGACATCTTGGGCAAGGCCTTTGAGGCAGTTTCCAGTTCCACCATTATGACCCGGCTTTTGCTCCCCACAAGATCGCATTGGAAGTCCAGGTATTATCATTCCGCTCCGACAACCAAGAGGACTACAACCACCCTTTTAGCCTTCGCGAGCTAGAACAAGCTCTCTCCTTTTCTAGGCATACCGCTCATGGGCCCGATGCGATACATGTATCGCTGCTTCAGCATTTGTCTATGGATGGTAAACTCTTTCTCCTCCAGCTGTATAATCGTATCTGGCTTGAAGGTGCGTTTCCTGCTGCATGGCGCAAGGCTACCGCTGTTCCCATCCAGAAGCCTGGTAAGGATCGTCAACTTTCTATCAGCTACCGCCCAATTTCCCTAATTAGCTGCGTTTGCAATGTTATGGAGCGTATGCTCAATGGGTGGTTTATGTGGTGGCTTGAATCCCAGGGACTCTTGTCAAAAGTTCAGTGCGGGTTTCGTCGTACCCGTTCTACTATTGATCATCTGGTGTCTCTTTCGACTCACATTATGAACGGGTTCCTCACTAAAAGCCAGACTGTAGCTGTATTTTTTGATTTAGAGAAAGCTTACGACACATGCTGGAGGACTGGCATTCTCCACACAATTCATCAGTGGGGTTTCCGTGGTCGCCTTCCCATATTCATTCGGGAGTTCATGAAAGGCCGAGTACTTCGTGTGCGCGTGGATTCCGTTTTATCTTATTATTTTACTCAGGAGAACGGAGTACCTCAGGGTTCAGTACTTAGTGACACTGTTCCTTATAGCTATCAACCCTCTTGTTGACTGCCTTCCCCCGGGGATTTCATTGTCACTGTTTTTTGACGATTTTGTTGTATGCCTCACAGCTCGGCGTACCTGTATCCTCGAGCGCCGTCTTCAGCGGTGTCTAGACTCTATTTCCTCCTAGAGTATGTATGGCAAATGGCTTTCGCTTCGCCGCCGAGAAGACGGTTTGTGTAAATTTCTGCGCCGGAAGGAGTTTCCTCCTCCTTCTCTTCGCCTAGGCACAGAGATGCTACCGTTTGTTGAAGAATCGAAATTCCTGGGTTTAATCTTTGATAGAAAGCTATGTTGGTATGCCCATATAACTTATTTGAAGGCGCTGTGAATACGTTCTCTTGATTTTTACGTGTTTTAAGTGGCACATCCTGGGGAGCCGTTTAAGATGGTTCTTCTGTGCCTCTACCGTACATTAGTCCGTTCCAAATTGGATTACGGGTGTATTGTCTATTCTTCCGCACGACCCTCTATCCTTTGTCGAATAAACACCATTCACCATCAAGGCATACGACTAGCAACTGGCACCTTCAGCACTAGCCCCGTCAGTGGTGTATGTGCGGAAGCTGCAGAACCACCGCTACGTTATCGGCATGAGTTTCTCTTGTGCAGCTATGTTTGCCGTCTGTCCAGTATGCCTCAACAACAGGCTCACTCATACTTTTTTGACGGCTCTTTAGACGCTTCGTAAGCCTCTCGCTCCCTTGCCCTCTTGCCTCCAGGGGTACGTTTTCGCAAGCTTATAGGACAATTGGGCATGGCCATGCCTACCGTGCTTCCCAAACGAGAAACCCGTTTCCCTCTTTGGCTTCGCCTATCCATCTATCTAGGGTTCTCTTCTTTTTTGAAGTCGATTACCCCTGATTGCATCCTTCGGTCTCCATTTTTGGCTCTTAAACAGCAACATCGCGACCACATATTTATTTATACTGACGGGTCGAAGAATTATCAAGGTGTTGGATGTGCCTTTGTAGTTAACCAATGTTTTACTTTTCGTGTTTTACCAGAGTGTTCGATTTTTACAGCTGAGCTATTAGGTATTCTTCGGGCTCTTTTTTGTGTGCGGCGACATGCGCTACCACTCACTGCAATATGTTCAGATTCTCTGAGTGCTCTCCAAAGTCTTCCCCGCTGTACACTTACCACCCAATCGTACAGCGGATCCAAGATTGCCTTCACTCCATTTCGGCAGTAGGTGTAAGTGTTACGTTTCTGTGGGTGCTTGGACACACGGGAGTAGCGGGAAACGAGACAGCTGATTCTGCCTCCAAGAGAGCAAATACATCTTCCAGGATATTTTCTTCTTCCGTTCCAGCGAGTGATCTTAAGGCGGTGTTGCAAGGGACTATTCTTTCTCGTTGGGCCACTGAATGGTCCTGAACTACTGGAAACAAATTGCGGGTAATTAAAGCACTCCCCGAATCCTGGAAAACTTCTTGTCGCGCCCCGCCCCCCCCCCCGCCGAGAAGAGGTCATTTTATGTCTTCAGCGTATCGGACACTGTTATTTTAGTCACTGTCATTTATTGCGAGGAGAGCCAACCTTGACAGTGAGATGCGTTTTAATCGAGTGCCAAGTTTTAGCTACAACGCGAATGTCGGTGAGCTTGCGCGTGCATGCGTGCCATTTTAGAAGACAGCGTGATTGCTGTAGAGCGTGTTTTATCTTTTGTTGGACAATGTCCTACGATTTGCGTTAGTTTTAATTGCGCTCTACAGCTTTGACAGTATTTAGTTTTATTTATTTCCTTTAACCATCTTAGGTGTTTAACATTTTATTTTCGGAATGCTATCTCCTAAGCTTTAATCCTCGTTTTAGCGTCTGTGTGTGCGTGTTTTATAGCATGAATTTTTAATCCTTAGTTTTGTTTTATGCTTATTTATGATTTCTTGCATGTCCTAGGGCGCTAATAATCTTATACGTTGGGCGCCCTAAACGCTTACTTCTCTCTCTCTCTCTCTCTCTCTCTCTCTCTCTCTCTCTCTCTCTCTCTCTCTCTCTCTCTACATTATACTTGTCCTTGTAATCCGGGTTAAGGCAATCTCTAATATATGGTGACCGTGACACGACTATGTGTAAGTATGGAAAGGCTACGTAAAATAAGAAGTGTTAAAGAACGGCATTTATGCGAATGCACTTTGAAATAAAAGCAAAGGTGGATTCGGCCCAACCGTCATCTATTTTGGAAGCCCAGACAACGCTCCAATAGAGGAACTTAAAGGTCTTGTTGAAGAGATATTAGAGGTAGATGCAACAAAGGAATGGTTGGGACAGAAAATAAGTGAAATGAAAATTACGCCAGCAAATATTTTTAGGGTTAAATTCATGTTAGAAAAAAGAGTGAGAAAATGGAACAATATTAATATTACAAACAGGCAGACTAAAAATAACCTCCAGAAGAGAAAATTTAAACTATCACAGATTGAGCTTAAGAAATTCAGAGGTTGAGTTAAAGTGGCTAGTATGGTGGGATGAATTTAAAGTGACGAATGTGGAAGCATTTACGTTTTTGTTCTAATATTTGATTGAATCAAATGTACCAAATTTTCGTGCTAGAGAAATGGTAGAAAACTATCCTAAAACTGCAGAAAATTATCATCAAAACACACACACACACACACACACACACACACACACATACACGCAGAAGCCTTTAAGTTACAACGTGGGAAATATAATATATTGATAAAGGTACACATCTGTACCTTTTTTACCTAGCGTAGTAGAATACAAGGGTAGGGCCTTCATGTATATTTCTGTCCTTGTAGGATAAATTGAGAATATTTTTAAGGTATTAATGTTCTTTGGGTGTAACTGTTGATGAGCATTAAGCCATGCTAAATGCATTAGTGGCGTCATGTATTGCAGAAGACTAACATCGTAAGATTATCTAAGCTGAAAACATAGTACAATTAAGTATCTTAACAGCTTCGCCTACCAGATGCCCGTTAAATCAGATGAACAGCTACTGACACGAACTTTAGCTGCTTATGGTGAATTTTTGAAAGGGTGCGAGATTCATTTTTTCGTAGGTGCAATCTCTGCAGCGATGTAGCAGGTCGTACATTGAACAGTTCCTCTGGTGAACAGTTCCGTTATTTTATCTGTCAGTACGAATAAATCATATTACGTAACGCAGAAAAGTAGAAACGGCTCGTTATAAAATACAAAGGAGACAACACAAAAATAAAGGTACCTGAACCTTCATTTCCCTCAGCATCCTGACCGGATGCCCACACGCTTATCATAGAGCTAAATAACGCTACTATGACTACGCCCTCCGCAACTCGGATGCTCAGGTCACCGTCCCCTGCAGTTTGTTCAGTGGCGTGCTAGCCCTTAATACATTTTATGCTGTAACAAAGAATTTAGAACCCATAGCCCATATGTTACCTATCTCAAACTGTTTATCTTGAAACCCTCTACAGTCCTGCATTAAACAGTTTGAGACAGGAAATCTATGGGATATGGGTTCTAAATTCTTTGCTACAACATAAAATGTAAGGGTTAGCACCCCAATGATCAAGCCGTAGTGGATTGTAACGTGAGCACCTGGATTTCGGAGAGCGTAGATATAGCGGCATTATTTAGTGCTATGGTGGCATGTGGGCATCGGGTTAAGACGTTGAGGGTTCAAACCTCCAAAAATACATTTACTTTTATGTTCTCTCTCCCTCTCTCTCTCCCCTTTTTTGTTTGTTTGTTTGTATTTTATATTTTACTCGTATTTTGCTGCGTGACTCAATATGATTTATTCGTACTGACAAATAGATGTAATGTACCATTATCATGTAGGTGCTACGTTGCTCGTAGAACGTTTCAATAACAGTTGCATTTAACACCTGAAGGGGTACACTTCTCCATACCTCTCGAGAAGTTACTAAAATCCAGTGTATCACACATTGACGTGTTATGCACATTACAGTTGTAGGCACAGTTTACAGTCAATGGAAACAATATTATAATTGTGTCAAATGAACTGCAAGTGAAATAAGATTCATTAACTATCCCTATAGTAAAACAAGTACCTACATAGAACGAATTAAGAAATATGTTCTACTCAGGAAATTAACTCTAGTACCTTTTCGACTCTGCATGAAAGGTAAATAGAAAGAGATTTCGAGCAATAATGCACTATTCGAAGCACAAATATAACAGGTCACCAGAGGAACTTCTCGATGTGACGTCTTGCAACATCTCTGCAGAGATTGCACCTACGAAGAAATGAACCTCCCACCCTGTCAAAAATTTAGGATTGTTGTAAACCTCACCATAAGCAGCTAATGTTCGTGTCAGTAATTGTTCATCTGATTCGACGGCAATCTGGTAGTGACACTCTTAAGCATGCGCAATGGTACATCGTTGCAGTAAAAAGCACATGAGCTCTGAAGTTCTCAGGTTTGATTATCTTTGAAACTTAGTTTGTGTGCTCTCCGTTTCGCGTCTCGTTGAAACAATTTACTTTCTTACTCATAATGTGTGCACTTTACCAATATGAACACAATGTTTAGCAATTCGTGGTTCTCACACTAGTCAGGTATGGGCATAAGACAATATTTTCAGAAGCACTGTGTCGCAAGACCACAGTAGCTGAAGTGACCTGCCTACGATAAAATCAAAGTACCACTGTTCGAACCCTGGCAATGGCCCAGATTGTTTTATTCCACACTTCCAAAATCATAGTTCAGTTACTACATTTCAAACTACACATTACATAAACCTAATTATTTCATTGCATTAATCTGCGCAGGTTCCTTGACAATTGCTGAATTTAATATTGAATGCTACGTAGATATCATTCACTTCTTTTGAAAGTAATTTATATGGAGGGTTTATCGTTTTGACTTCAGAAATGTAAACTAATCGTGTTAGTGCTGCTCTAAAGATGTACACTTTGAAAAACATTAAAAAACTATAAAAAAGGAAACTTCAGAAGCGGCGCGACCTTAGTAACATGGGACTCCACATCAGTATCTTAGAGCGAATCGCTCTGATCTGAAATCAGCCGAGCTGTTATCAAAGGCGAGCAAACCCTTAAAAACTGACAACTTTACCAAGGTTGAAGTCGAATAATTTAAAATATTGTATTGATTGCGCACCAATACTGCATTCCTTCGACTACTGGCATACAAATGAGGTATTCTGACTGAAAATAGGACTAACATGTCCACACTCTTTTAATTTTGGTTATTGATGTGCGATCCAGAATACGTGCCATAGCTTTGACATTTGGCAAACGGGACAATATATTCGCTATCTCAAACTGTTTATCTAGGACCCCATTGCAAATCCTGCCAATTTGTGCGGTCGAATTCTGGGACATCCTGTGTGTGTGTGTGTGTGTGTGTGTGTGTGTGTGTGTGTGTGTGTGTGTGTGTGTGTGTTTTGGTAGTGTTTAACGCCCGCTTTTACTGCTCTGGCACCGCAGGCGATGACACTGATGATACATGAAGATGGAATGTGATGGCGGGGGAAACCGGAGCACCCGGAGAAAACCCGCCCCTGCGTCGCTTTGTCCACAACAAATCTCACATGCGGTCGCTTGGGACCGAACCCGGGCCGTCTAGGTGTGTGGGCTAAGATGTGCCATTTTATTTTATTTGGAAATGAAAGATAGACCGATATCCGATATTACTGTAGACATTACTGAACATTTTGATGTCCTAAATGTACCTCTACAAGGAAAAGATGAGACCATAACCGATATATTTGGTAGAAGAAAAGCCTTCAAAATCAAACTATCTTTCTGGGAGTGTTGGTTGCGTGATAAGAACACTTGTCATTTTTGAAGGCTCTCTTTGCTGTACGAAACCTCCCTCTTGCGAAAAATTTGAGGAATTTGGACAGGTATTGAAACAGCTGTGTGCAGAATTTCAATGTAGATTTCAACAGATAAACATACTGATTCAACCATTTCATATTTTTGCTGCACCAGTGTTCTCCGACTATACTAATGCAATTAGTTAATGCCAGCTAGAATTTAATTACACGAAAGATGAAACCCAATGTTGAAAAGTTAGTAAAGAGAAAATGAATGCTGAAGTTAAGGGAAACCAGCGTCAATGAGCCTAAGTTTTTTTATTTGCTAAAGTTGGCTATAACGAGAAGTTCATAGGTACAGTTTCGTATATTATTTAGAGAAATGCATATTTTTTATTATAATCCATTTAAAAGCAGACATAGTTTATTGATCGTCTTAGGAATGTAATGATCGGTGTACTTTATTATTATTATTTCTATTATTATTATTATTATTATTATTATTGTTACTATTGTTATTGTTTTTGTTATTGCTATTATTATTGTTGTTGTTAGATCATACAATACTTCTTAGTTTTCTGTTTTGTAATTCGTTATCTGGAAATAAGATTAATAAACGCCCCTTTGATAATAATTATTATGATTTTGATATGAAAAACAGTTTGGTTGGGTATAAAACAGAGGGAAGTAATACACTTACACAGGCTGTAGTTTAGTGGAGAATAAATACTAAAAATAGTTTATTAACACACATTAAGTTTACATAGCTACGGTCTTTATTTTCGCGTAATAATTTAAATTTATTAAAACAGGAACAATTTGTGTTAAACGTAACATTGAAAAAAAGCTCTTGAATATTAAATTTGTAGCCTTAGGGAAGAAAAGAGCCAATAAACTCTGTGAATTACGTGAGTAAATTCAACAGTTTTATGGGCTCGGTTTATTTACACATTTGCCACAGGAAATGTATGTTTAAATATTTCTTTGTATGTTTAAGCTCTGGCTTAAATTACTGACAATTTTAAAGGAAACAAATAGACTTGTGGATTATTTTGGTAGTGTTTAACGCCCGCTTTTACTACTTGTGGCACCGCAGGAGAGACTTGTGTATGACCATATGCTATAATATAGTGTATAGGCAAAAAGATTACAGAAAATACCTTAACTGACTGAGCTAGTAGACCGCCATAGAGTCGGTTTCAACCAGCCCCTACACGCCTAGCTGCGCAAAATATATAAATTGTCGTAATATGAAGAAATCAGGTGGATGGCAAGAGACTCCCTAAATCACGCGCAATACATTGGCTGTAATGGGAAAACAGTGAAATTTAAAATAACTATAATTACGTCATTAGGACACCTGGGTAGGAAATAATTGCGAAAACACGTTCTTTATAATCGTCAGCATCTATGCATAGGGATTAGACCTTGACTGTTCTATTGGAAGTTGGATAAAATCACTTCATTATCTAGACGGAATTTCATCCCAGAACCGAACAAAACAAAGGAAATATTATCATTGAACTTGAATATCGCATACCTGCATTTGAGTGTTTTACGAACAGGATGTAAGCATCACAGAGAGCATAATCATTCAGTTTTAATTCCGTTTTCTCAGTTTCTTCTCAGTGATTCCATGTATATCTTCTGCTTTTTACTTTAATGCACAAAGTCGCCAACAAGAATTGTAAAGAGGGTTTGTTAAGAGTGTCTCTGCAGTAAAGTGGTCAAAATGCTGAATTAACAATGAAATATACACTGGATTCGATTTTAAGCTGATGAAGCTATTCTTATTACTCTCCTTCAAGAGCCTGGAAATATGAATGCGATACTGAATGTGTGTTAAGTTAATCAAGAAATGCAGTTTTAATGTACACCTCAAATTTAAGCAGTCCCTAAGGCGGTATGTAAACAAATAAAAACCAAGAATTAAAATGATTTAGCAGAAAAAAAAACATGCGACTTTATATTTTTAGAAATGTTATGTACAGTATAAAATTAGGTAGGTATATTACAGTGAAATTAGGTACTTGAATTCCTCTTCAGTAAACTATATTCCAGACGTTAAGTAAACATTTTCTATCAGAATTTGTGATATATTTGATTTAGATAAGATATGTATATTAATATGTGCACAACAGGAGAGTATGGTCTGTGTTTCGTGAAATAATTTATAAAGAAATCTAAAATTAGAATGGATTATTAGTTAATATTTTTATATTCTAACGCTTTTGCAAAATTACTTTTTGCACCCTGTGGGATTGTGTTTCAGTCTGAAATTACAGATTTGAAAAATTAACTCATTCGAGATTTCGGGTATATATATTTTATCTAGGACAAATTATAATATTGAATCTAATATTTTAGCACTGCCTTCTAATGCTAATAAATCATATACAAAATATAAGTAGTTATAAGAATGAAATCGTTACCTTTGTCAGATAAGAAGGGAAACTAAATACTGAAGGAACTGTATCAGGGTTTAGCATCATCTTGCCTTTATTCTCATGGAAACAATTTTTCGCAAAATGCACTGAGTAAAGCCTGTGATATTTTGATGGCACAAATTTGTTACGTCTCGGAGCAGCTGAGGACTTACCCAATCATTCTAGTTTATGTACTAGGAACCTAAACTAAATTACCATTCGCTTAGTGACCGAGGAAACCCACGAGAATAAATCGAAATGAATTTGGAACACAAATGTTACAATTTATTCTTACCGATGCAACGTGATATCGGAATCATTTTTCCTGCAGTGAGTACAGTTATGCAGCATAGAAGTGCAGCATGTAATTACTAAACCCTAATACCCTTAAACCACTTCACTTTTACAGCGTATTAAGTGTATTGAACATACGGCAAAAAGCACATTTGCCCTTCACTTACTGTTGCGCGAGAAGCTTCAATTAGCGACAGCACACCCGCGCCAGCGGTGAGTCTATGTAATATAATTCCAAGGTCTTTGGTTTCAACTTCCCTCTTGCTTCATCGTTCCTGCTGCACAATGGTTATGTAACCCCTGCGATAGTGCACCTTCTAACACAGGCCTCTATATTGTGCTGGGATAAAGACCTCTTGTCTAACGGATCTTACAACATTCATCAACCAGGGAGTATAGGGCAGGAAAGGATCTCAATAGCAATGTCTAATATCAGGTTTGAAAGGACCAAGGTAACCAAAAAAGGAAGCAATTGGGTTTTAAAGCATATGAAATACCTATAGCCGCAAGATTATTCGTCGCTAAGAAAACAAAATAGGCATACCTAGCTATTGTATATTCCGTAGATGTGAGAATGGCAACAGTGTATATTATAGTGCGCCGGTATTAAGTCTTGAAGAAAAGAGAAAAGGACAACAAATAAAAGGCCTTTGGCTTTCTCTTTGAAGACAGAACATTGTGTAATGACTTATAGAATTTTAGTTAAATGTATAATTTTCTCAGAAACGTTCACCTATTATCTGTGCAGGTTTAACTATTAATAAAGATATCGTAAAATTTATAGGAAGAAACGTATCAGCTAAAAAGGAATTAGAGGAAACAAAGCCTATGGAAGCATTTTAATCCAAGACCACTGTCTTGTGTTCGAGTACATTTGTAGACTTAGTTGGTTAGATTAATAGGAAATAACTGTGAAAGTACAGTCAGGGAAATCATAAATACGGGGTCACATAGGTCATATGTTTTAAAGAACCTTCTGCTGAAATGGATTATAAGCCAGAAAATTTTGAAACGATTATTCATTCATTGTTCAGAAGAAGTAAAACAGAAGCTAATGAACACAATTTTTAAGACTTTGTTCAAATGATTTAAATAGCAGTTACCGATGTGCTCTTGAGGTGTTGGATCAGGGAATTGTATATGGTGATGTTGGCTATATCCAAACTAGACCATGAATGTACGTAATTACTTTAAAATGCAAACATTGAACTAACTGATGTAGGGGATCATAGAAGTGATGATTGGTGTAGATGCACCTAGGAAGCTCTTCAGTAAAACATGTAAAAAATTAAATTGAGGATTTTTAGCCACACAAACTTGGATAAACTACAATGGCTAAAGAGAGAAAGGAATGAAGAAGAGAAAAGTACGACATATTGGTGGCATCGATTTGTCTACATTTCAATATCAGATTTCTCGGACATGGAAATCAACAGAATAAGAGGACCAGTATTGCAGAAAACCAGGACACATGTGCATCAGGCTATTCTGCAGACGTTTGAGAAAACTGTGGAAATAAACAACGAGGGACACTGTGAGTGTACATGCGTTGGAAAGAAGGGCATCCACTTTGGCCTGACAATCATGAAACACCTGTGAATAGACATGTTCCTGGCGAAATTAATCAAGCGGTCTTTTCTTCTGAAGGATGTGGAGGAAAACAGATACCGAAATTCAAATGGTGGGAGGGCCCTCATTGGTTTAAAGACTACCAGAATTCGGGCCGAAAGTCCAAAATGAAGTTTATGAAATAAGTAGATTCTACTAATCTTAGTGCTAGATCTCTTACAGACTAAATCTCAGAGAGGCTTTCAAAGATTTCGTTGAGAATAGTCAGGAAAAGGCATCTCAAGAGTATTACAGAGAAAAACGGACAGATAAACTAGACTGCCATTAGCTACAGTGGAGGGACTAATAACTGGACCGAATGCTGAAGCTCGAGTAGTGCGTTTGAAGACATCAACTTGAATATTTCTACGACCAGTTTGGGATCCTATCCTCTGGAGTGTGCTGTAGGGGAAGGTAGTGTTGCATGTGAACAGTTAGTGAGGTATGCTCAAGAGCAGACTTAAGCAATGGAAGAACAGAAACAAACCATAGACTTTCCGAAGTTAACAGTTATAGGTCGCAAAAGAAAAATCCAGAAAGACTAAAGGTGTATAATGTATAATCAATCTGTTGTGATTTGTGGATCAGTTATGCTATGCTAAGTATCGAATGCAATTACAAAGGTGCAGTTGATCTATGTAAAAGGGGTCACGTCAACTCATCATAATTCTGTTAAATTAAGGTATGTTATTTTGGTATTGTGTTTGCATGTAATATGGTGAGATTCGTTTTTCGCAGTTGGCTATTAACACGTGGATTTCAATTGTTTGCAGAATTAATAACCTTTAAAAGTTTTGCTCTAAATGTGTTCTTGTAATAATAATTAAGACACATTTCTAACAATGAGGCTTGCAAATTCAGAATTGCACCTATAGTATTCTCCATGTGCGGTCCACATTAAATACACATTGGCATTTCAGTAGGTACTTGATCCAGTATATGTATTTATTTTCATTTAAACGTATGCATTGTAAAGGTTGTGGTTTTATTGTTTAAAGTTACCGCATCATATATGAAAATACTCAGCGCAAGTAGTTAAATAGGCTGGAAATGCATGTTTGTTAAATTTGTTGAGCTAATATTGTGAGCATTTTCAGTTACGGCAAATATCAGGAATTCCCAATAAAGCAAATATCCATATATCAGTGTACTCAGGAGAAAATTTACATGTAATACTGTGCTCACTAATAGGAAGTACTTTATGAGTATTTGTACACGACTTGTACGCTTCAGTCAGAAATATAGAATAGGGTCATTGTTTTACATTTTAGGAACTTTCCTGTTTGAGGATTCAAATGTATTGAGATGTGTGTATTTTATGTGTTGTATATATCTTTCAGAACAAAGAAAGTTACGCACTTCAGGATATAAAATTGTGTTTTACAGGATTTTATTTCGAATTCCAATATATTTGCTATTTACAAAATTAGTCATATTCGTTACTTTAAATTTAGATGGTTAAAAATTAGCTTCTATGTAGGCATTTGTTTTGAACGTTTAGGTAGAATAATAACTTACAGATTGAGCAGGTTTATGCACTTACTGAAACAAGCTTGTTCTCTAGTTACTTCGCAGAAAATAGGATGTTCTGCGGAAGTTGCAGCACTTTCAGAACTGTTTACCACAGCAAAGAAAATACCAGGGGTGAGACGGTGGGGGATTTCTGGTTTGACAAAACTCGGTGAAATATCTCTCATTCAAATTTTGCAATCTGACCTCCCGGTGCGTCCTCTGCAGTGGCCTACACCACCAGGCTAACTGCCCAAATAAGGCAAAGGATGACACAATACCACAGTGCACCAATTGCAGCAATGAGCATCCAGCCAGTTACAGGGGGTGAGAAACATTTGCAAATGAACGCCACCGCCGCCAACTGGTTGCAATAGTTAGGGCAACTGCAAGTGCTCCACCGGGACCCTCCCCCATCTCACGACCGGCCCCGATGCGTTCAGGCTTGTCCTTCTCTGGGGCAGCCAAAGGGGAAAGTGCGCAAGACCTAATGGCCCCCCTCCCAGGGGTATTCAACTGACCTGGGAGGCATTTCGGAACTCTTAACACTCTTCAGAAAATTTAACCTACCAGAACTCCTTCTTAGTAAAATTCAGAAGTTGCACGAGCACTTGGGGGGAAAATAGAAGCCATCATATGTTTCCTTACTTCTGTACTCATGGCTACCTCAAGGGAAGGTATATCTTTCACGCGAGCTCTGCTGTGGAATGACGAAGGCATCTGTAGAGAGAAATATGAACTTGAAAATGACCTGAAAGGCTACAAAATTAAAGTTGCATTCATTTGCGAAACAAAATTAAGCCAGGGTTGACTTTTAAACTCAACGGCTACCAAATTTTTCGGACTGATAGAATTGGCAGAAAGGCACGGCTAAAGTATTAAAAAACAATGTTGCACATGCTTCTGTAGCACTTCCAGCGATGGAAGCACTAGAGTGCACGGCACTAAAACAACACATCAATAACAAAGTGGTGGTATTGGTAGCGCTTTACTGCCCCCCCCCCCCCAACTCACCCTTCTTCTTAAGAGACCTCAAAAGAATCCTCGATTTAGGGGAGCATGTAATAATCGCAGGAGATTTCAACACTCGGCACCCATGGTGGCAGTCACGTCGAGCAAACACGGCCGGAAATCTCCTGACAGAATTTATTATAGAAAATGACAATGTGGAGGTACACACACCCCTTGACTCCACTTTTTGGCATTGCTCAGGTCATTTTGACCCTAAGATTTTGGATTTCGTTATTACAAAAAGTGCTGCTATCTCACAAAACTTTAACGTGTATCATGGCCTGGACTCCGACCATCTTCCTGTTCATTTCGAGATATGTGGCGCCATCTCCTCCCAGGCGCCAAGGGTAACTTGACGAGCAGAACTAACTGGGAAAAATACAAGATGGAAATGCACAAGATGGCGCAGCCCAGGTTATCATACTCTAGTGAGGTGGAGATTGACGCCGCCATTGAAAACTTTACTGCCTCGCTGCAGACAGCCAAGCGAAACGCCAACACATACACCAAAAGCCCACCCAGGTTCTGCTCGTACCCCGAGCTGGAGCGCCTCATTACCAGGCGAAGACGACTGATGAGCTGTAGAGGCAAACAAAGTGCTAACACAATGGCTACACAACACCATTCGGCGTCAAATTAACTTAAACAAAATTGAACAGTGGGAAAATAAGATGCTGAGTACCACCCATTCGGACAATTCCCTGTGGAAATTATTAAGGGTATTAAGACCTCATCGAGCGTTAACACTGGTACTGAAGCGCTCCACACTCACCTCGGCCTGCACTTCTTCCCCGAGGAGAAAGCCGAGGTCTTCGCAGAATGTCTCGAAGAGAGATTCTCGGAGAATCCACCACTAACATGGTGCTGCACGAAGAAGTACAGCAGTGGGTACAAGCTTGGGTGGTGTAGAACCAAGAGCAACCTCTTAAACACATTACAACTCAGGAAGTATTCAAACTCATTAGGTCACTGCCTAAGGGGAAAGCCGCAGGCACGGACAGGGTGACAAACGAGGAACTAAAAAACTTTAAAACATCCCGAGAAAAGTCCTGGTGCAAATTAACAAGATTTTCAACGCATGTTTAAGATGCAACTACTTTCCCACCAACTGGAAACGAGCCAAGGTCTTAATGCTACCAAAGCCATGGAAGAGCACCAGGCACCCTCAAAATTACCGCCCTATTAGTCTCCTGTCCAACATTGGAAAATTGTTCGAACGACTTTTACTCTTTCGGCTCAAAAAACAAATTTCAGAGATGAATGAGAACTCTTCAGCACAGTTTGGTTTTAGAAAAGGAGATTCAGCCGACTTACAGCTCTTGAGGCTTGTTGATGACGTCACCGACCAATTCAACAATGGGGCTTCAACATTGGCGCTATTTTTGAACGTAGAAGCTGCATTTGACCGGTGCTGGCATGATGAGCTTATTTATAAACTGCATCGGAACTTTCCCGGATTTCAAAGTTTCTGTTTTTAATTCACAGCTTCCTCCTCGCATGAGCGAGTTATGCAGGCTGGCGTGCCACAACGGGCAATCATGTCCCCGCTCCTATACATACTTTCTACAAATGATTTTCCTGTGGACGCCAGATGCAATGTCGCCATGTTTGCTGACGACACTGCAATATACATCCACCTAGAAATCCACGTTTCGGCCTTCTCGATATGCAGCGGTACACTGACCGCTTCCTTTCGTGGTTTCATGACTGGAAAATTGAAATCAACTCAAATAAATGCCAGGTCATTTACTTCTCAAAGAAGCTGCAACTTCCGGCAATGTACCTCACGATCGGTGGCCAAAGATTGCACTGCCGTCAGCAAGTAAAGTTCCTAGGAGTCACGTTGGATCGACGACTCAACTGGAACGCCCGCCTTACAAATACCGCCAACAGAGCGTGGCAGCGTCTAAACATATGCGCCCCCGTGTTCAGGAGTAAGGAACTTCAAACCCGCTCAAAACTTATCCTGTACAAATCCTTCATCCTTGCCCTAATGCTCTACGCGTGCGTGGCCTGGGCAAACGCAGCAAAAACTACCCTACAAAAACCACAAACTGTCCAGAATCTTCGTTGCCCCCTACTGACACCGAACCTTCAAGCCCATACAGAACTCCCATTACGGAGGCTATTCAAAAAAGAGAAACCTCCCCGTGGGCTTGCATCAGGAGCCACCAAAACCCCAAAATCTGTAACATAGGCGAGGGAACCCAAACACCACAAGCATAAGCGAATAAAGCAGTTTTAAATTTGGTCCGCCGGTGGCCAAAGATTGCACTGCCGTCAGCAAGTAAAGTTCCTAGGAGTCACGTTGGATCGACGACTCAACTGGAACGCCCGCCTTACAAATACCGCCAACAGAGCGTGGCAGCGTCTAAACATATACGCCCCCGTGTTCAGGAGTAAGGAACTTCAAACCCGCTCAAAACTTATCCTGTACAAATCCTTCATCCTTGCCCTAATGCTCTACGCGTGCGTGGCCTGGGCAAACGCAGCAAAAACTACCCTACAAAAACCACAAACTGTCCAGAATCTTCGTTGCCCCCTACTGACACCGAACCTTCAAGCCCATACAGAACTCCCATTACGGAGGCTATTCAAAAAAGAGAAACCTCCCCGTGGGCTTGCATCAGGAGCCACCAAAACCCCAAAATCTGTAACATAGGCGAGGGAACCCAAACACCACAAGCATAAGCGAATAAAGCAGTTTTAAATTTGGTCCGCCGCTCGCCGCTCCTCGCGCCCACAGCTTCATGGACACGCATACCCACTGAGGGGTCGCCCAGCAAAACCAAATGCCAGTGACACCTGACACGCAGCAACGTGGTGGAAAGTGTAAATGTTGTAAATAGTGTGGTGAGTGTGAGTCCGTAAGTGCATGTTGAGTGAGTGTGCGTTTTTGAGTGTGTGTATATGTATATATTGTAAATAAGTGTATAAAATCAGAATACTTCAAAATAGGCAAAGAAAGTAAAAAACAGTGTTCAAACCGAACTCTTCTCGGGGACGCAAGGAGCGACACTGTATGGGTTTGGATAAAAAAAAACAGTTACAAAAATTCCCAAATAACTTATAAATAATGTTAAACTAATGCCTGAAAGCAGGGTCCCATATACCAGCACAGGACATACAAATCATAAATAAATAACCTGAACCTAAAACCTAAACCTGTCTACATTCAGTGTAGCATGCGTTCTGCAGTATACACATTGTCCTAGTAGCACTATTCCCTGGATTATATTTCAGGGCTCTTTTTGGTCAATTTTCCTCTTCTATTCTTTTCACGTTATTATGATATAAGTGCCTAGAGCCTCTTAGTACTTATAAAAATCCATCCGGTTCGTCTTCAAATGAATTAAATATTACACTATTTAACTAAGCCATAGGGAAAAAAAGGATATACGAACATGACAGAAATAAACAAATCTGACGTGCTATATTTAAACTGTTTTCTTTGTTCTGTTTCAGGTTCTGAGTACCAAATGACGGTGGTTGGTGTATTGCGGTAGGATGGTAGAATTTGCGCCATGAAAATATTTCTCCCGGAAGTTAAAGGGATTTCTGGGGCCCCTCTTCTTAGAAGAAATCTTGATTTCCACGAACCCTCAGTTGGTGAGTGGTTTAGGCACAGTTGACGTTAGGATTGGAGCAAAGTCGGAATTGTTAGAGACCCCGTTCTTGCTAAGGCACATCTTGTTAGGACCGGGTCTCTCTTTAATCCCTTCCTCCCAGGCATCACGTTGGAAGCAAAATGAGCCACTATAGCTTAATTGTGATGCCGTGCTCCAATTATGCGTTACCTGTGTTAAGTTGCAATTTTATTTGACATTTCACTAGTACAGAAGCAGCAGGTAGCGATTGCACGCAGACAGTGACTACATCTACTTCACGTGGATTTCTATAAGCAACTGTCTCTGTACATCAGATATACGCTACTATTGGTTACAAGATGAACGCCATTGTACAAACATTAAATGAAGACTTTGATACCTACTCCTACTTTCCGCATGACTTCTGAAACGACAGCTGAGCCTAGTAACTGCGTCATAACATGTATGCGCTACCATTGGTTACAAGTGGAACGTCTTTGGGAAACACTAAATGTGGTCACTGTTGCCACCTGCTACCCACTCAAAATAGTATCCACTTTGGAAACGGCGGCTGCGTCGATATGGCTTTGTTCTTAGACGTTAACGAGGCTTTTGAATAAACTCTACCGTGCTCCTTCAGCATACTCCTAACGCCCCAGTATCCTTTATTTATATAGCTTCTATTAACTATCCCTACGAAACACATATATCTCTCTACTTCATGCCAATCTATATAAACCTTTGCAGAAACTATTTTAATTGCGCCATTCGTTGTAGGCACATATAAAGGAATGTTAACCAAGTCAACGTTCACATGTTTAAGACAGGCCGATTGAGCTTGAAAATTCCATACTCCTTCCATGACATCGCGGGAATCAACTGCATGTTAACAGCACCGTATACAAATGACATTAATTCATAATTCATGCCAATAATACCTATTGCAGATACAGCAGGTGCCCAAATCTTTATTTCTAGTAAACCGCGTGTTTTATACAGACTTGGATATTCTGTCAAGTATTTGTCTATCTCTTACGGTTTACCCTTGATACCAAATTACATACACAAGATTGCTTCCAAATGAAGAATAGCTCACATGCTTTTTTAAAAAACTGCAAGATTTGAATTTTATTTGCCATGTCAATAGGGAGCTTAAATATACCGCATTTTAAGCGAAACATAATTTTTGCATTGATAGGATTTTCTTGAAAATCTTCGTCTCACATTTTTGGTAGACACTCTCTTCTCTCTCTCTCTCTCTCTCTCTCACTCTCTCTCTCTCTGTCTCTCTCTCTCTTTCTCTGCAGCGTTGCCATAAGGAATGAATGAATGATCCGGAAAAGGATTGGACACCTCGCACCAATTCCGGTCTTTTATGCTTACTACCTTCAGCAGGGACGCAGGAGACTATAAGCGGCAGGCATGTTGGTTGACAGAGAGTCATAGATGTCCCTAACGATTCCAAGCTTAATGATGCCGGTCCCCATGGCCACGCTCGCTAAAACGTCTCGCTTTGGTGCTTCGTGGGCAGGGGATCGTGGGTTCCAGTCCCGCCTTGGGCATGGGTGTTATATGTTTGTGCAATGTGTATATGTTTGTAAAAGAAACAGTAAAACCAGTAATCAGTAAAACCTACGGGGGGAAATGCAAATAGGGATACAGTGCCGGAGTCCTGATCAGACTCCGTTACTGTTTTAAAAAAAAAGAAACAAAAAAAAAATGATACGGTCATACTAACCAGCTGCTCAGAGAAGTCTTCCCTCTGTTAGAACTGGGGATAACTTAATCCACCTGGGGCGGCAGAGCAAAAAGTGCCATTGCTGAGAAGAATTTTCCAACAGGTAAACTCTGTACCATCTGTTCGACATCGAACGACAATGCACACTTCCCAAGTTTACATGAAAAATGAAAGAAAAGGTTAAATGAGAGCAAATCAGGTTCTGATAGGAGGTAAGCCGCGGCAACCAACATGTAAAGTCCAAGATGTAAGTGCAACTGAATACAGGACCTCCCGTATGCGAGCCCATCTCGACCGTTTTGGCATACTGTTAGATAAACGTACACAATTTTAAATTAAGTTTAATTCTCAAAATTAACATATTTCCCCAATTCTGGAGTTTTCTTTAGTCCCTAGTGCTGTATTCGGTTATTCGTTACCTGTTCACAATGAAACATTTGACTTCTATTTTTATACACCTAAACTTCTAAGTAGAGTTTCAGATGTACAAGTAAAGGCGCCTATTTCTATTTCTTTCTTGCATTTCAGTAGTGCTGTGCGTTACTCCTTTTTTCAATAATTTTGTTGTCTTTATCCATTACAGGTGCAAAATCGCACAGCTCGGGATAAAATATGTTTGGTTTATAACATTATAACCGTGTATAATGTTTGTTTTCCAACACGTTATTGACCTTCTAGCCCAATTAACAGACCACCGCACACGCCACTTGACATGTGATAGCTAATTCCTGCAGGCTTAATTTTAATTGAGCCAAATGCAGAAATATATGTTACAGACTCCAAGATGTATTAAAATATGGAGAACAAAATATTGGATAATGTTGTCCAGAGGTTTTTGTAATGTAAATTGTATAATACATAATGATTTTTCCACATGTCGTCTAGTTTCAAAATCAAATTCATCATTTTTTTTTGTCAAAGTGAGTTAGTGCTTGAGTTGCAATATTATTAGCATTCTCTATCGATCTCAAGAAGAAACGGTTTCAGAAACACTTCCATCTGGTCTGGCCATATATAAAACGCCACAAAGAAGGGTATTGGGCAGGGGACATTACGTAAAGTGAAAAACTAAGAATTCAGTGTTTTTTATTATTTTTTTTTTATTTTATGTTATTTATTTAGTCAAAATGCATATGTGACTATATAAAATTAATTATTAGACTCTGCACAAAGAGACTGTGATCTCTGTTTATAGTTTTGTTATTCTTTTTATCCCTAGGAGCTCTGTTGGTCAGGAATTCTTTATCTTCCTTCAGAATCGATAATGGGATCTCGGCTTTAGTCCAATGTTTAAGGTAACGTTTTACAATGGGTAGATGTTTCATCTGAGAATTGTATATAAACGCTTCTAGAACTGAACATTCTCCATATAACTCATCCAGTGCAATACTCTCAACGTGCTGACTGCATCACTAAAGTCACAGCATTTACTTAGATACTTTTTGTGATTTTCCTTTTCAGAGAAAAACATGTCTCATTTATGTATTTTAGAGATTTTAATAAAAGATATCTAAGTCGGATTTGCATGTATTTATTGGCCAGATTTTGTAATGAGTTGAGCAGGTCCGGTATCGCAGGTTCCAAATTAGTTGTCAATTGGTCTTCTCTAAAGGGTGTTTTTAACTCTCTCATTACCTTAAAATCTGAAATGGTGTTGTATACTTAGACACTTTGTTGCCAATGGTTCGATAGCATCAATTGATAGTTTAGGACTCTGAGAAATGAAAAAGAAAGATAAAACTGGTAATTCAGTTTCAAGGGCATACTATATTCTGAATTTTGATTTTTTTGAATTTATTGCTAATACAGTGGTGGTGACAAGACGACCCATAGAGATAATCAAAACTTAATTAATATAATACATTTAGAGAGGATGTATAAAACTTTTGGGTCATAAAAACGGTTATTGATTAACCAAAACTTGATCTTTTTCTTGAAAACATCCTATTTAAAACATGTATCTGATGTGGTAATATGTTGCGGAAAAAAATTACACATTTTTACCAACGCTGGGATTTAGTTAACCTAAACTTTGGCGTGACAGGTAGGTAACTGTGTCTTGTGAAATGTTAGATATCACTGTTGTTAATTAAACTATTATAGTTACGTTTAACATCCATTAAATACCTATATACAAATATATGACCGTCGAGATTTTCTCAGAAATAAACACAGGACGACAGTGAGCATCATTATTTGCTCCTGATAATATGCGTATGGCTTTTTTTTCTTTTCTTTTTGTTGTTGTAAAATTGGTACTTCATTTATATTTGAAAAATTTCCCCATAGGTGAATACCATAAATAATACTGTTATTGGAAAAAAGATATATAAGGTATTTTGAGAAAATCCTTTGGCACACATTATTTTAAATTTTTCAATAGGTAGGTAACTCTTAAAAGACATACACATTTCATTAATATGATCATTCCATATTAATTTCTGATCAATAACAATTCGTAAGAGTTTGACAGATGGCTGGGTATTTTCAACAACTTCGTTTTTAAGAACAATAATATACGTTGAGATTTTTTTAGAATTGAGGCAGAAACCATTACCTCAAACCAAGCATAGGCTTTATTAAAATTTTCCTCATATTATCAATTAATTTGTTATATTAATTGTAAGTGGAGTATATTGTAGAACAACGCCAAATAAAAACGATCGACCATTTACATTCAATGGAAAGTCGTTAATCATTCTAAGAAATAGCAATGGCCCCAGAGCTGATCCTTGTGGAACACTACAATTATTAGTATTAAATTCCGAATAACTATTATTAAAATAAATTGCTTGTGTCAGTCATGTAAATACTTTTTAGAAAGCTCAAGTTTGACACCTTGAATTCCATAATATCGGAGTTTCGTCAATAAAATGCAATGTGATACACAGTCAAATACATTGGTTAAATCACAAAGTATTGCCAAAGTATGAATCGAATCTAAAAACCGGATATTATGGAACAAACACAACTCTCAACATTATTTACAGTAGTGAGATCACGTCTAAATCCATATTTGTTGTTTACCAATAGGTTATTAGCTTCAACATAATCGATTAGCTATTTTCGCATTACACATTCTAAAATGTTTGAGAAAATTGGAACCATGGAGTTAGGTGTGTAATTTGATGGCAATGAGATCACCTTTTCTAATATAGGTACTACTTCAGATGTTTTAAATGTTTCCGGAAAAATACCAACTGACAAATAATTATTGATACAAAAATGAAAATATTTAAAACAGTCCAAATAACATATTTTACCAAATTGGCACTAATATCATAGACATCCTTGCATTTTGTGTTGCTCAGACTTTGGACAAACTATACAACATCAGAATTGGTATCACGAACATTACAATTCTCCAGATGCATCATAGAACGTTAGGTAGAGTTACCAGGTGTGGTCTCCTGTCTACTAAGTTACTAAAATGAGGGTACACTTTAAACACAGTATTCTAACATTAATATGTAACTTCTGTGAAGCATGTTTTGCTACACTATGTAACATGTAAGTCTAACATGCTAAATTCATTTGCCAATTAACTTTTTCGTCTCAGACGATTTGACATCATCAGCACAAAACTCCAGCTGCACATTTTTAACTCCCTTCACGAAATCAAAAAACGTAATCTATCTGGAGGCACTTGTTGCAACTCTGTTTGAGGCATCACTTGCTATAGAAAATAATAAGTCAAGTTTCTTAACATGTTTAACGTGTCTTTCATATCATATGGCCCTCGAATATGCTCAGAAAGGGATACAGTCTTAGGTTTTCCACTCGCTTAGTTTTACAATTTGAGTCGTTGAACAGTTATTTTTCAACCTACATATGAAAAAAAAAATAACGATACTTCCGAAGCACAAACTTATAATAAGAACACTTGTGTTGATAACATTCGAAATTCTTAATGACAATATGTCGCTATACATCACAACGACAAACCTGCAATAAATATGGAATTACTGCTAGTAGAGATGTGTGGAAATACCTTGAACTACTGGAATAAAACCAATAAACGAATAAAGCCAATTCTTTCAACTGAAGAAAGAGCATAATCAATCACAATTTACACAATGGAATAATGAAGACATGAACAACTATAACAGTAAATCCCCGCCAGTCACGGCTCCACTCAGATCATATTATCGACACACGCAAGAACATTAAGATTGGATGCAGGTTTTCCCATGACACTAAACAAATGATATGGCCGATCAGTGAGCCAACCTAACGATTTGATTAGATTTATCGGTTTATTCAAATTACACTGATGATGTACAAGTTACGCTGTCAAACTAAAATATCAAATAAATAATTTCAACTGATTTATATTTAGTTTAAGCTGCCAAATCCAGACCTGAAACCAAAAATGTTCTATCACCCACCAATTGTTTTGTAGATTAAAAACTGTTTTAGTGTCTGTTAGCTTGGGGTGGTAAACGTACTGATTAAAATAAATTGTATTTCATTGGGCCAGCAACCGAAATGTCTGCTTTAGACTATGTTTTCTATGACTTCTGGAGATATAATAGGCTCAACCATAAACTTTTCAGCAGGACTATAGTTTTCTCGTCCAGGTCGCTAATAGGCAAGGAAGAAAACATGTTACTGATAGAAGCAGTTTTGTTTAGTTGCCAAGGATTAGAAGTTTTATTCAACAAAAGAAGCTATTTCTGAGTATTCTTTAATTGCTAATTGACAAGTGTAGTGTCAGGTAATAGAGTGTTTACTTTACCTTTAGGTGCGAGAAGAAGAAACATGTCTTGTACGTGTGGAAACGATAAAAACCGTTTTGTTACGTTTGTGGCAAGTTCACTTTAAAAGCCCAGAGACGAAACTTGGCTCTCAGAATTAAAAATATTACGAGTTTTATTTTGACAATAAAATAGTCCAGAATATGTTTGAGTTCCGAAAATCTGTTGTGTAAAATGTTTAACACTATTATAATGGTCCCGTAATATGCTGTTTATAGGTCCTATTGATTTGGCGGAAATATAACAGACTATTGCTTCTGCTTGACAATATATCTGGAACAAGTTCAAAGACCTAATATACCGTTAAATAATCAGTCTATAGAATCAGCAATTCGACCAGTGCCTCATGAACCAGACCTTCCCATACCAATTCCACCATTGGTCAGAAATGAAGACGTTGAAAGTGTTGATGACATTTGTGAATTAAAACAACACAGTGTCGCTGATTTTATGGAAGGAGTTCCTACAAACAAACCTGTCTTTCTAACATAGGAAGCTCGACATAATTTAGTTTCTGCACTTGGGTTATAGAAAAGTAAAACAGTTACTTGCTTGCACCGCGGGGATGCGGAACGATTTTAATTTTATGATTAAGCAGGTCAGAACTACTGGAAGGAATCCAAGCAACTATCAGAAAGGAGAACACTTTCACTTTAACTTCTGTTTAGTTTACAGATCAATATTTACAGCAATAAATATAAATTGAAAAACTGGACATGGAGTTGAAATAACTTGGTATGTATTGACCAAACTTACGAGCTCCACTTTAGGAGAAAGTACTTAACTTATTTACCAAAAATGCCCAAAGACTATTTATAGAATTTAATAAAAATTTAACTAAAATCAGGTAAATGACAAAAATGGCTATATGAATTTCCACCGGTGTTGGACAGGAGATAAAAAGTTGGCATCGGTCCGTATATCTTATGCAATTACTACATAACGACGTATCCCTTTAAAATGAAAAGAAGACTTTCAAAGAGAGAGCCACTCAATCCAGGACTGCCAAAGGTTCCTCATGAATTCCCTTTAAGTGCTGACAAAATCGTATTACTTCCATTATAAATAAAGTTTACCTTTTTAATTTTTTTACACGGGTAGACCGTGAGGGGAGTACATTTCTCTTCCTAGCAACTAAGTCGCCTAAGATCAGTGAAACAAGAGTAAAATCAGGAATATTTTTGCCCTCAAATTAGGACATTACAAACAATTCAACTTACTGGATAAGCAAGAACAAGCTGCATGCTTCTCATTCAAAAGTCATAATTTTTCTTGGAAACTGTAAGCCTGAACATTCCAGAGACCTGTAACTGACCTGATTGAAAATTACAAGTGGATGGGATGGAACATGACTTTGAAAATATGGGATGTAATTACATGAATAGATGAATGGGTTTAAATATGGGACATATATCTTGGAAAATTTACGTATGGAATTTCCATCTTGATTTCTCCCGTGAGAACCTGGGTGTTGACACATAGCGAGTGTTTCCATCAAGACTTCAAACGCAAGGACGATGCTACTAGGGAGAATGGACTCCAGATATGTTCATATGCTTCTGTTGGATACTGAAGCGAGATATTTGTGAAACAAAGTACAGTCGTATATCTACTTCACATACGGTCATATATTGTAGGTACGTAAAAGGTATTCCGACTTAGATGTTACATTTATTAAAATGTATAATTCCTATAAATGTGTTTCATATGATTATTCGAAATCTGTGGGTGTTAGAAAGGATATGTGAAGGTGTTTGAATCAGCACAAAGAGCCTTATTAAGAATAGCAATTTGTCTTTATTTTAACATTAAAGAACGGTTGATCAATGTTATTAATTCACTTTATCCAAACCATTGGAGTCTCAAAAGGGGGGACAAATCAACATTAGGATTATACGGTAAGAGGGGACAAACATATCTGGTCGTCAAGAGAGAATTTCATTACAGAACTGAGTATGAGTGTCTAAAAAGGGAAATCTGTGGGAACCACGTTGCATCCAACGCCATTTAAAGTAGGTGTAAATCTTCGATCACTTAAACTCCGAAAAGTTTCATCACTCCTTGCACATTATTTTTAAAAACAATTAATAGGAATAACGAATAGTGTGCAAAAGACGTGTATAAACGTACACACCTTCGAATTTAGTTATGGAAGACGCTGAGGCAGGGTTAAAACTGAAAAGGGTAAGATGAGGGTGAGAGCAGTCCGTACATGATTCATTTTCAGGCTAAGTGGTTCGTAGACTTACAGGGGTTAAGAACCACTATTGTACGGCGTCCATGAATCAGTAATTACTTTGTTTCGAAGTTATGCACTCATGGGTGTGAATCTTTAAACTGTTCAAATTTTTAGAGTAAAATAGCACTGGTATTCACCAAATGCTTGTTTTTTGTTGTTTTTTTTTTTTGTTGTTTTTTTATTATCAGTTACCAATGCTAAAACATTATTTATATAACAGAATACCACGAATTCTTTCTACTTAATGCACCTTACCTTTTGGCTAATAATATTTCTCTATGTTTGGCATGGTGTGAAGAATCTGTTTACAAAAGTTAATGCAATTCACCGTATTTTGAAACTTTTTAAAAAATGCAAAATTGTATGGCATTCTTGAAATAATAATCGCATTAGCATAGTACAACGATTACAGATAAACACAAGAGTCTTAATGAAAATGCCTAACGACGTTTCGAAGATAAGCACTTCTGTGGTGTGAGTGACATGTCAAATTTTCGTACATGACTCATTCTATGGCTATCACGGAGAGGGGAGTAATGACGGAAGAAAGCGGGTGAGAATTTAGGCTTTACGGTCATGGTTGTTGCATCTGTCTGTTGTTTTGCTACTTCAGCGTTGACAGTTTCACTTATTCTTTATATTGCTAGTTAGCTAGATCACTGAAAGCAAATGCAAAGGGTACACTACCCGCTGTTCTCAAATAAGTGTTTAACGGTACTTACTTTATTTATGTACGTGTATAGCGTTCTATTATTGTTATATCCCCTCCAAAGAACACGAGTCAAGAGCACATTCCAACGCTACACAGATTGCGTACTACGAATCTCCACCCACCCACACTCTCACTCTCTCTCTCCCCTCCCCCGCCCTCTCCCTCACACTCTTGCTCTGGTCCCTTACAGCTGCCTGCCTACCTGCCTTATTGGAGGGTGATCTGTTCCATCCTCGTGTCACATATTTTCTATCCAAAACAAGACCCCTGCCGCCTCGCTACTACAGACTATCTCAGCTATATTTTTCTCATAATACTTTCCCGAAATGGAATTAGTTCCTGATTTATCTGTCTTACAATTCTCCTCAATTTAATTTATAACGCGGTCCTTTATTCCAATGCATCTGCTCTCCTGAGAGAATGCACATTATTGTCTTCGCAATGGCGATTTTCTCAGGAATCTCCATTTACGGTCTGAAATTTGAGCTATACTTCACAATGGTGATTTACTAAGGTGTCCCCCATTTATGACGTGAAATTTGAGCTCTATTTATAGTTAATTGTTTACATATATTTTCCGATTTGTGTAATTGTTCTGCGAGATATTTTTACCCTTTGAATTTGTACACAATTTACCAAATATTAATTTAGGCGAAACACTGGTATAGTTTGCATTCACTTACTCACATATTGTAACACTACTGGTCTTTGCTATTTTACTGGAAAATTTTTACCTATTGTGATACCTAATTCTGCTTTTTCTAGAAGTCATTGAATAATACCACTGAGTCGTTAGTTACACATACATGAATAAATCTGAGCTACATTTACTGACAATTTAGGATAAATGCATCCGCTCTAAGACACACACTTTTGTATTATTCCGAGCAGTACGCGCAAGGCATGAGCAACAAACATACAATAAGCTGCTCAGTATCTGTAAGCTGATTAGCTTCTATTTCTAAATAACAGTGAATTATAGCACATTGTAAATAAGCAATTAAAGGAGTCCATTAACACATTCTAAAAGAAATAGCATAAAAATGTGAAATCTATATTTTCTTCTCTTAGGTTGCCGTCAGCGGCCAACGAGAGCATTCGTTGCGGCCACATGCTTCTGGCTGCCTCTCGGGTTTGTTTACCTCAGGTGTGTTTCTTATTTCCGGAAGAGTACACATTTCATGCTAACCGACACTTAAAAAGTTCCATTGTGTGGCGTTATTTTCTTTCTGTACGTTAATGCTCTTGTCTTCCTCTAACTACTGCACACGCTTTTGCACATTTTAGAATAAAGTATCACTGATCACTGCACATGTGATTCCTAACAATGGATTCTCACTTTATGTATATGTGTGTATGTGTACTGCATACAGAGCAATGAGTCGGTATTCGTGCCTTTATGCCCTTATGTAGCGCTGGATACTTTTTGTTATTTCTACTACGTTTCCACACCTTATACTCTTTTACTTATCAACACCGTTTGCTATCCAATTTGCGCAGATCAACCACTTTTACTTTTTGTTTGTGCTATTGAACTGCTACATACGACGTAATTTGTTATATTGAAACTGATTTAACCATCCATACCATCCTTTTTACTTTCTCTAGCCCGTATGTGCAATGTATATAGTAGATAGAAACGGTATTATTACATTCCACCCAAAAATTCGAAGTTTGGATTTCACCGAATATATGTTTTGAGGTCCCCTGAGTCGGGAAAAAATGTCTTTAGGAAAAGGTCAATGTCGGTGTCCTTGGACAGCATAGCTCATGAACAAAAAGGTCCTTAAATACTAAACTTGGTGTTTAACTTTAGAACCGTCCACGGATGCGACACGAAGATTTTCAAGAAAGTCCCTTCACCACAAACTACCCTTTACAGGGACATTTTTTATTTCTTTTCTCAGAAATGGTTCTAACAATTTTTATTAAAATACCGTATATTAAAGATATTTACATTAGAAATAAAATGCATGATTTGAATTTTCTGGGATAGTCGATGAATACCTCTATTCTGGATGAGTTTTGCAGCACTTTGTATAACGGTTACACCTTAAGAGATAGATCAAAGCTTATTACACAAACAATGTGGATCTCGTTAAAATATGTTACTTATGACATATAGTTTGTCTTGTAGAGTTGACCGTTTTCGAGATATTCCTTGTTATTAGTTTCAATTTTTAGCCACCTAACTTTTCTCAAACGGGAATATGCAAAGCGAACCAAACCTGAATTGTTTGACATAGCGACCGAATTTTAAAATATTTCACTATAACTTTAGCCTAGTGTAATCCCTTATTTCCCTTCTACTTACAAGGAAGAAAGTAATAAGACCAACTGTGCTAATGATTATCTCGATTAGTATAATGTAGATAAAAGATTAATCTTTTGTAACAATAGCTTGGATATGGAACGGCTAGAGAAAGCTATGTGAATGTGGCATGTTAGATCTTTTATACAATTTTTCAACTAATGGCTTGTTTGGTGGTACCCCCGAAACAGTGCGTCCCACTATATCCTTGCATGTGGCTATTTGAAAGTCCTCAATCAAAAAAGTGTTTTATGTGCCTAGTAAGGTTACGGTTTCGTTAGGAAGGTGGCATTGCGCCTGACTGACGCTGGGATCGGTGTTCGCTTCGCGGTATCGCCATGGGGATTTCCCGCACCACTGGCTGGAGACTTGGTGTGCATTCTTTCATCATCTCCGTCACATGGAAGGGAAATGGCAACTCACCTTGGTATCAAATTTACCAGGTTGTGATCTCTCCCACATTCATTTCCTGCTTCTTATCTCTTACTGAGTCTCATATCAGTTTCGCAATTCTCGCGGTGCCTCGCCGTACCAGGTTCATTGGTAGTACTGCTTCTTTAGGGCGGAAAATTTGACTCTATTCCTTACTAACACCTTGTCTCCAACTAGTGGTTTCCTTAAATATCGCTTTTTCTCCTGCCTTTTTCTTTACTCCGGCCTTGAGACGTTGAAATGCACTCTTTATACGAGATACATCAGTCAGTCACGTGTATTTTCCCCACTATTTCGGGAATATGTGATATTATTTCATTACTTCGGTAGGATTTTCACCTGTTTGAATAGGCGTGGCGAACAACCAGTATTCATATTTATCGTGTTATTCATTATGTTCGGGATGTAATTAAAATAATCTTATATGTTTTCAAAGGCAAAGTAAGCCAAAATATATTATCCCTTAGAATTCGTTTGCAAGCGCTCTCTTGCAGAACAGTAGATATTTGCTTATTACTTCGTTAAATGTATTGCGATTCTTTTGGTATTTAACTTTCATTGACTGAACGCAGCAGACCTCACTAATCCAGTTCTTATTAGGACGAGGGTTTATTTTCATTTGTAGCCGCTTAATCCGCGCTTTTTACCTTAAAGTGGATGCGCACTAATAGCTTTGTTCTCCATTCCAACTATCTACTGAGTTGGTAGCGGGTCCTTCCTTCTGGTACACCCCCTTTTTCTTCACTGCAGAATCACAGTGATTCAGACTTGTGGGTCAGTACATCCATTGTCTACCTACTCTATGGTCTTACGCAATTCACAACTTTTTGAATTTTCTGTCTCAATTTTAGTATTAATTACTTCAACATTACACACAAAAATAAAGAATTGCTCTTCGGACTCTGGTTCATTTTCACATTATCTCCTCTGCAATATTTTTTTTTTTTTTTTTTGTAAGGGACAGTTTCCATCCTGTTGCTTGTTGCCAGCACCAGTTTTACTCGACTGCATCCAGAGCATTTAAAATGTCATCGCCGATTATCAGTGCTATCGCTAATCGCTCCAGTATAAAGTATATAAACTCAATCCGAGAGAAATGTACATATTGTTCGCACGTTCTATTGCTGGCCGGCAGAAGAAATTTATAACCGGAAGTATTTGCAAGTGGTTATTCTCTGATTGCAAATTATCGAAAGATTCCTAAACTATGGAATATGCACTTGTTGCATATTTTTCGCAGATGCAAAAACTTTTCTACAGTCTAAATATGATGCTTTCATTTGTGGCAGACTGCATGGTAGCGTCGTTCACTCTATTGAATGATATTAGTGGGCGTTGTTGTGTACCCATCTACTGATCTGGATTTTGCCTACCATTCGGTTACTCGCTCCATTTTCCTTCATCTCTATTTATCGGTATGGCCTGATGATGCGCTGACGGTTTCTACAGCTATTTTCTCGCGATCTATTCCAGCCTCACCCGCCTACAATATTCACGTGGTTCACCGGATAACTTTGCCAGTTCAGACGGCTTGCCCACTACTAGTTATGACTTGCAGCTTGATTACGGTTGCCATTCCTGAGAATTTGACCCTTATACCACCCCCGGGCGTTGAAGACCTCCCATATAACCCTTTCTTTAAGGTTCAATGCCCTCGTCCCATCTGCAGGCTGACTATAGAACCTACCTACTCTTCAAGGGTCCTTGCCTTGCATTTCCTGGCCTTGCAATGTCGATATCAATTCGGTCGCTTTCCCTAGCGTCTTCGGTCTCACCACAACCATATGATCCCTTATCTGATTAGGATAATGAGTTATCAACGAAATAAACTCGCTATAAATCATTGGGGGATATAGTAATTACTCAATTACGGCAACCACAAGAAGTAGTCCAGAATCGATTCCTGAGGAATTGGAGAGTACCTGCCGTTACTAATTTGACTTCTGACCAGCTACTGGGTACCTCCATTCCATATTTTACTAAGAATACCTGTCAAAATTGGTAGTAAAGTAAACGATCACAGCGTGCATGGTCACGTAGCGTTAGATGAAGCCAAGCAATGGATTGGTATAATAAGCCCCTAAGCCCCTTGCAGTACCAATCTGGCACCCCTTCAAATGCAAAATATGCTTCGGAATTGCTAGGTATTATTTCGCGTTATCATACCAATCATCACTCATCAAAGTTCGGAAACCGGATGTCATTTAGCAATTGCACTGGCAATTGCTTACCTTGATGCGCACATGGTACACTAGCTATCCCAATGCTTACGTTGCTAGGAGATGAGGTGACGGAAACATGGAAGCGTTTTCACTCAAGCTTTCCTTCTCGTTTACTCTTTCATGCATATCGGGAATTGTGCTATCCTGAATGGGACTTGCTGCCAATTTACCCACAGCCTCCTTAATTTCCAAATGTTCTTATGTTACATTTCCCAGCGTTACGATAACTTCAGGTTAAGCGAAGGCGACTTGGCTATTTTAACGCCTTTGAAAGTCCCGCGCTAACCAACTGAGACACCTGGGACGATAATCTTTCGAAAGAGTATGCCTCTGCAGCGAGACCAAGGAGTGAAGACAAATCAAGGAGGAAGGTTGATTGGAAAAATAAGACTTCTTGCCGTATATACTCGATGTAGCGGGGAAAATTTAAAGCTATAAATGCATTTCATACTTCCAAGGCTTTACTTAGCCGGTCCCCAAAGCTGCACTCGTTAAAGTGTCTAGCTTTGGTGTTTCGTGGCACAGGGGATCACGGGCTCGCGTCCCGCCTTGTGTATGGGTGTTTATTTGTATGTTTCGGTGTTTATGTTCTATCTAAGTGATTCTCTCTCCCGTGATGGCCAATAAAGTCCCACCTGAAGACAAATATGTGTGTATGAAAAGGCTTTAATTAGAAATAGGTTCCCAGGTTTTATTTTTATTAGATTATTGTTCGAAACTAGGTCGGGGAAAATAAATACCAGGGTTGGTGCCGCCGGTTCTGCTCCCTCCTCTCTGGATACTTGAAAAATCGCTCAGTTTGTGTGAATTTTGCATCAATGAGTGAATTATTTACTAATTATTTACACAAAGAAATCACTAACAGATGCTTTATTGTGTTTTCCAGCGATTTTGTACATGCAACGACTAAGGGACAAGTTGAACCCAAACGACGATACAGCATTATTATTTACTGATAGTGTTCTCTATTTGCCACAGCGATATCCTTGTCCAAACTTAGACAAGTGATGGAGACAATGACTTCATTTCTGCTCTTCGTTTGAAGTATACCCACATTGTAAAAATGCATAATTATTATGAATTCGTTATCAGTAACTCATCTATGATAGAAATAGGAACTCTTCATTAGAGGCTTAAGGCACTCCGGATGGGTAAACAAGCTTGCAATTTGTGTCTTTTGCTTTGCTTTAGCGTAATCTACAGCATTTCAGCTTTAAAATGATAGACAATTTATGTGCTTTACTCAGATTTATACCTATTTAATTTAAGTTTCAAATTAATGCTAATTGGGTTTGACACGTCTTAATGAAAACTCTTAAAACATTGAACTTATTGTGATAAAACAATCAAATTTCACACCACTGAGGAATGGTTAATATTCAGAAAGAACATTTTAGCCTCTAGCCAGCCTCTTGGGTCCATTAATTTGGTGGTTTCACCTCAGATAGCACCAAGTTATGGTTTTTCAGTGTAATACTGCTTACTGCAGATGCTTTTTGGACTTCAAGTAATTAGTGGACCTTTATCTTGGATTTCTATTATATAACTATTAAAATAGACTGAAAACTGTGTAACTATTATACGACTATTATTATCATCAATTGTGTGAAAGATAAGTAGTATAAACTGTCCGCCTATATTTCGTGTAAGTGGAAATGAGATGAGGGGTTTTGTTTTTAAATACTGTTTCAAAATGTGGCAACAACGCACACGTGCACATTTCACCAACGGGGGTTGTGATTAGGGGATGTGTTTGCGTACTGTACAAAAGGACTCACCTGGATATCCAATCTACGCCAATCTATAAAGTCGAGGTCGGGTTCAGACCCGGTTTAACAGGATACCGTCCCGAACGTACCGTCGCATTACCCTACCAGACCCACTCGATGCAGAATTCGTAAGGTTTGGGCTGATTGATGGCCAATCGTTCAACACTAAGCACTGCCATCCATTTAATCCTGTTGTTCAGTTTGACGACCGCATACGCACTTTACGAGATGTTAACATTGTTTGTGTGGTGAAACAGAAGTAATGTAAGTAGTAAGTGTGGAAAGAGCTGAAGGTACGAGATGAATTTCCATGTTATAAATTTTGATAATCTAAATTTCGTGAAATATTTCGGCGCTGTTGTAACAAAAGTACTAAGTGAATTAAATATTTTAAATGGTGAAGTTATTTTATAATTACACCATCAACATGAAATCAAGTGGAGCAAATCGACAAAGTGCAAATGCAACATATGAAATAAAAGCTTTAGAGGATATAAGAAGCATTATCTAAAATAACTTGATATAATAATAACGGTTATAATAATAATAGTATTACTAATAATAATAATAATAATAATAATAATAATAATTCCCATTCCACATGGTCCTTAGTCGTTGCCTGTACAAAAACCCTGGGGAACACCATAAAGCACCTGCTAGTGATTTCTAAGTGTTAATAATTAGTAAATAACACATTCACTTACGCAAAATTCACCAAATTGAGCTATTTTGCAAGAATCTACAAAGCTGATTTCCTTTTACAGAGGCGGATGAATTCTTACCTCTTATTTTACAAAGCATTGCTGTCCTTCTCTATAATTTTGCTAAGTACACGTTCATTTCTGGGCAAAAAACTTACAATTAAGCAAAATGTGAATCCACGGATGAAAACTATGGAACAGTACCACTCACATGGGGGACTATGCATCCAGTGAATATAAATAGAGCGAAAACCGCAGAACTCGCAGCCCTCTCTAATGTTCACAGTTAACTCTTGTGCCGCAAAAGATCTGTCGAAATATGTCAACGATTATTAAGGGGAAAGTAAAGGAATTTATACTGTATACTGAAAACTGTGGTATTCATGTTAGTCCTAGGTAATTTTCTCCTTTCATCCCTAAATAAATACAATAAATGGCTAGAAACAAAGCAAAATAGTGACACAATTTCTCAGGGTAGTGCAAACTTCCGCCTTGCAAGGAAATTTCTTGCCAAGTTAGCAACAAAGCAACACATGACCACGTGATAAGAGCGCAACCTTCTAACAGAGAAATAGCCGATGTAGTTGCATCGGTATCCGTGAATTAAAATCCGTGTCCCTGTTTTTGAGGTCGTTGTGCCGCGCTCCATATACTTAACGTGGTCGTGTCTGCAGAGTGATAACAGGCACTTACCACCATACTTGATGCCGGAGAATCACCTCGACAAACAGTTACTATATACAGCTAAATATAAGCAAGATGAAGCTCTGAGAAACCCTGATTACACGTCATATTAAAATACAACTGAGTTCACTGTTTTCCGCTATTACATTTCACAGGTCTTGTAGTAAACGCATATCACGCACTTAAATATTTGGCGCGATTTCATGATGATGAATGACGTGGATTTTATCTCTTAAAGACAGAAAGCACTGTGTGGATTTTCAGTTTATTATAGCTTAAATAGGAATCTAAGCTAGATGTCCTCCTTAACGCTTATTGACTAACACTTGGTGTTAAAAGTTACACCCTACGTCATCAGATCACGTGGTTCTATTGTACTGGTACCCTGTGATAAATTATTACAATGAAAAATACCCTCTTTGCAGAATATTTGTGAATTTTCCCGAGTTCACACTTATACCTCTGATGCACGCAAGTAACATAAAGAAATCGTGAAAATTCTCAAAGTTTTCACATACGATAGCTTTCTTTTTCTTTTTTTTTTTTTCTTTTTTAATATTCTATTGCGTAGTTTTCAGCTTTGCCTTAGCACAAGCTAACATTGCTAACATTACGAGTTAAGATAAAAATATGAAATAATACAGCATGTTGTTTATATAAAACATGTAATTAAGCTAACTAAAGTGTTATTTTTATTTTTCTATTGAATATTCATCTGCATGCTCCGTTACAATGATAACATTACATGCATTCAGGCATAGTACATGCTATTAATACACTACTTTTACATTTGTTTGTCATTATAATACAGTGATAATTATAACAATAATAATAATATATAATATACACTTAAATTTGGTTTTAGAAATAAACTCATTGCAGTCAAATGTCATTAAAATACATTTTATATTACTACATTTAACTATTTAAATTATTTTTGGAATTACTCCGTGCTCAGAATTAGTACACATTAATTTTACAATTTATTTATACATCTATTTGGTTTAGATATCCATGGATTTAATATATTTATAAAAACTTGGTAAATGCCGGAATATTAGTTGTTGATTACTGACAGGCCAGGTATCTCCATTCTGAATAATTGCTTTGATTAATATTGCTCTCTGATGTTTTCTGTTTATGCAGTCGTATATTAGATGGTCAACTGTCTGTTGGGCTCGGTTGCATTCGCACTTTGGGTCGTCTATTATATGAAATCGATGTAAATAGGATTTAGTTTTCCCTTGGCCTGACAAAATAGCTGTAATTTCTGGAAGTGTTGGGAGATTAATTTGCAACCTTTCTCTAATTAGTGAAAAAAAGGATTTAGTCACTGCTCCTTTTGTGGTACTATTCCATCTAGTCTGCCATTCCTTGATACCTGCCCTTTTAATTTCCGATTTGATGATGGATTTAGGAATTTTATTACATATTATTTCTTCTCTTGTACAGGATTCTTTAGCTAATCTGTCAGCTAATTCATCACCCAACTGAAGTGAATCGTCCAATAACATCGTTGTAGCACCATACCAACATTATGAATATTATTTATTAATGCATTGTGTTTCTTGTTTCTTTTAATAGAGATAATGTGATTCTACTGTCGGTGTATATGGCTGCAATTCTTTCTTCTTTCGATAAGTCTTCCATTGTTTGAAGTTCCTCTAGGGCTTTCCAGATAGCTACCTGTTCAGCTTGATTATTAGTACATTTTGAGTATAATCTATGTTTTAATTGACGAATGAGAGTTCCGCTGCTGCTGCTGCTGCTCCTACGTTTTCTTCTGATTTGCTTCCGTCTGTAAAGATTTCTATTGGGTATGTTAAATTTTCCTGAGTTTCTTGAATAGTTATATCTTCTAGAAACTCAGGAAATCTAAAGTATTGTAGATTGTCTAAAATACTTAATAACAAGACAATTGCTATTATTATGCAGGGACGTCAAAGAATTACCGTCTCAAACTGCCAGCTGGTGGTGGTTCGATCATCACCTTCCGCATGCTTATTTTCTGGAACGGGACACTAATAAAGGTATTTAATTCCTCGAGATTATCTATGGTAATCAGTAGGAATAGCATCTCGCGGACCGATAGCGGGACACATGTGGATACCAGTTGCATACCTACCGAGTAGAGACCGACCCGCTTTGACGACTGCACGCGCTGCATGCAAACAACCGGAACGTGGCTCGAAGTAGCAGTATATTATGCATTATATTACAATGCTGTTTTACAGGTACATAATTAGTGCCTTTGATGATAGTGCACGCTCTTCAATCAAGATTGTAAAATCTCTTGCTTCAAGTGGATTGCATGAAGATTTGCAATTCATACAGAAGAATTTTGCAGATATACTTACGACAACTACACTCACTTGGAAACATCGAACATTGAAATACCTCGAGCCTTGAAAACTGTTGATGAACTTGTTCAATCAATTAATCATAGACCTGTGACACCTGTTTTAGACCTGTGAAAAATAAAGCAAAGATAGTGTTTGGAAAAATAATGTCGGATTTTCTATAATGCGTGAAATACGAAATGTGCCTTGAGGTGTTTCTGCGGAAATAATTTCTGATGGAGTATCTTATCCAACAATTGATGATGTGTCCTATTTCCGGTTTGCTCCAATCACATCTTGTAATGCGGAGCAAAGTTTTTCACAATATAAAGCCTGTTTACATGCCAATCGGAGACGGTTCACATTTGAGACGGTGCAAATGCATGTTGTTGTGCATTGAAATCTATTAATCTTAAGAGAAAATGATGCTGATGACTTCTTGCACAACATTGATTGAATTATGTAAATATTAAAATTGTTAGTTCCCATAAATCACTGCTATTTATGTTTACCACCAACCCACCCTCAATCACCTTCCACTACTAGTGAAAACAAAGTCTACCACGCAACCAATGCCCCATTTTCCTTCTATTAGTACCGCTACGTACACACTGCAATGTCAGCACATCACAACTATATACCGTGCTGCGCTAACTTCGATTCTGTCCCGCTATCGGTCCTCAAGATGTTATCCCTAGTTATCAGGAATGGAGAATCAGGCACACTTCGAGACAGCCAGTTTTGGGAATATGGCAACACTGTATAGCAAAAGATAACGCTGCTAGGTTTATAGTTGCTTAGCGTTCAAACAATCCACAACTTTATTGCGCTCTGTTTAATATGCTATCCATTAATTTATTCGCTGGCGTCCGCTGCCTTTTACAATATATTTTGTGACCCTAAATGCACTCTTAAATGAAATGCTTCCCCAATGTATACAATATATTAAATTTATTAGCTTTCGATGCTTTTGCATCCTATTCTCACATAGCAGGCATTTGTGTCCCATTACTGCATAATTAACTATACATGAATGTAATCGTGCTGGGTTTACTCAACACTCTAAAAAAATTATTTTCGTTTTTTGAGCCTGTAAAATGTTAATTAACTTTTTATCCAGCGAGACCTTCCAACATGAAGGAGAAGTATATGCTTCCTTAAATTTATTGCAAATTAATATGAACGTTAACAATGCATGTCCGAAATAAATCCTTTATTCTGGTAATAGTATTCGAGAATTATAGACATATCCATTTAATGTGGGTGTTTAGAGGAAAATATTTTTTCTTATTGTTTCATTTATATAGCCCCCTTAAACATTAAGGTCATATCGGAGCTTTCCACTTGAAACAAATCGTTGTCTGTAGGTTCTTTTACGTTGGTTTAAATCATTTTGTTTTACTCAAACACACACACACTCATTCACACTCACACTTCCAGACTCTGTGGGGGATAGCGAATAATTCTGGCTAGAGAAAAATTCCCCACCCCAGGCGGGATTCAAACCCGGGACCCCTGGGTGAGAAGTCAGCTCGCTGACCACTCGACCACGGATGCAGTCAGGAAAATATTGATTTTGGGAGGACTGTTGAAATAGGAGTATATCCCCATATTATATTCAGCATTTGCAATTTACATTATATGAAGCATTTATTTGCAATATTTCAATCGCATTGTAGCGCTTGTAAGACGGCGGCAAATATTACAAAGCTATGCCGAATAAAACTAACCATATAATTTTATGCTCTATGGTAGGAATTTTATCAGAAAGAGGTTCCATTAATCTGTCAAATTTATATTTCACACAGGTTACGTAAATAAATATTTTAAACAAGTATCAGGTTTCATTCCACCTTCCGAATTCTCTGGTATTCGGCAGAAAGACGCTTAGGAGCGTTTTATTTCAGAACCACTACTTAATTGAAACACAGTAACAACACATTTTCTGCAGGTGTATTGAAGTTGAATTTGCAATATTTTCCCCTTAGTTTACCAAGATTGTTGAAATATTGGTTTCCAAAACTGCAAGGTGAGCGGATGGCCGCTATGACCTCTTGAACATAAAGGGAAGAGAAGCATATGGCAAACTTCATACCTGAAAATTAGGTAACCTATCGCGTGGTCAAACAGAAGGTGGGTATTTACTTTTGTGAAAGATTATACGTAATATGCACTCCATCTGGGATATTAAAACTTAGCAAACGATTTCCTGACATCCCATTGTCTCCGAGGCCTATCGTGACCCAATGGGATGCTCAGCTAGAAATAGTCGACTATTATGCAAAATATTATCAACTATTATTGAAGTTTTCAATGACTTTGATAATAAAGATAGTGATGCTATCAGAACCGTAAAATCTCTTACTTCCGGTGAACTATTTGAAAATATTTCTTATATCGCAAAAAACTTCACAGGCATAGGATAAAGCATCACCAATCTTCAGACTACCAATGCCGAAATATGTCACCCTTTAGGTGCAAACGTGGTTCAGGAAATTAACGTATGCTATCGGCATAAGAGTAAAATCAAAATTCAAACAGGTTCTAGAAAATAATGCCAGTTATTCTATACTTTTTTAAAGCGGAAAGTGTTCTAAACAGTAAAAGGAACTATGATAACACAAAGGTACAGGACATCGATCTGAACCATTTAAAATATACACCGATAACTTCGTGTGACGTGGTAGGATCCTTTTCTCGGTATAAGAACTGTCTGGGTGATAGCCGAAGGAGTTTTAAGTTTAACAGTTTCAGAATGAACTTAAATGTGCACTGTAATAGAATTGGCACGTAACATCATCAACGACGCAATCCTTTCAAATATGATTTATTATACACATTGTACCAATAAATGCTTCACCATGTAAAAAACTTTTGTGCACTTTAAATGCACAAATCAGAATATAAAGCACTGTGGAACAAAAATTGATCCTGGTTGATATAATACACGGAATAAATTCAGGTGTGCTACTCACTATTTTGATACACCAACTGTATCTATCAATATGTTGACATTTCTTTCGACTCCCCTCCCCCTTCAATTCAATATGCGCGTGTGGTTCAAGTGGTGTCTATAGCCTGGTTTCCGCGCACTTCCCCCCCCCCTTTTGTTTCAAAATACAATTCCAGAAGTTAGTCATGACTCCGGTGCTGTATTCCTTTTCTTATTCCTCTTTTTTCCCTCTTTTCCCTAAATTTCCATTGTTTGCCGTTTTCTTTTTGATGACAAATGTATGTATATATATATATATATATATATATATATTCATGTACACATTCACAAACACACAAAACACCCAAGCCCAAGGTGGGACTCGAACCCATGATCCCCTGCACCACAAAGCACCAAAGCAAGGCGCTTTAGCGAGTGCGGTCATGGGGAGCAGTTACACTTCAGGGTTCCAAAATGTAAATGCCGTGTTATTTATGGACTCTCTTTAACTACTATGGTTCTCAGCGTCCCATTCTGAATTAGCCGTGAAAAACCGCTTTACTTTGCTCAGAGGCCTCTACCAGGCTTGAGGTTCTTTTACGTGCCGTAAATCTACGACATGGGACCAACGACTTTACTTTCCTTCCGAAGAAAGCCATGCTAAGGATTTTTACGCCCGAAAAAAATCCATCGTCCTCCGCCGGGTTTGAACCCGCGACCTTGGGTATATGAAGTCAGCACGGTAACCATTACACCACGGAGGACGACTTTCAGGCTTCCGGTGTATAAACTTCGACTCCTGCTGATAACCAAGTAGGATAAACCCGTTTGTTTCCAAGGCAAGTGCTTGCCAAGGACACACATTGAAGTGGGAATATCCGGATATCACACTAGTGCTTCGTCTGCTGCATCATCTCAAAATAATACCATATTCAATGTTACATAAAAGCACGCCCAAAGGTGTTTCAAAGCTACGAAATCAAACTTTGGACGAGTTTAAATATCAGCTCTAAGACATATTCGTTCGGTGGTAAAGGTAGGTTAGAAAATTTTCCTGTAGAACTTCTAAGTTATCTTATACTTGTAAAACGTTTAATATTTAGGTGGAACATTCTTCACATATTAGCACTTTTCAGCAAAATAATCCTGGAAACTGATTTTGCATCACCTGCTGAGATGCCTCCAGGGGCCTACTACGGTAGGTACGGGTTTGGCACACCCGGGGTCCCGAGCCAACATCGGGTTCAGCGTAAAGTCAATGGGGAATTCATGCCTAAACGTACCATGTTCCTTACTTTTGATCGGGTAGATCTCCCACAAAAGATTACGGCAGGGTATGAAGCCATCGAGGTTAGGCCTTATATACCCAACTCACTCAGGTGCTATAAGTGTCAACGTTTTGCCCATACGAGTGATCTTTGTAACGGCGAATCTACCTGTGCCAACTGTGGTGACCTATCCCACGATGGTGTATGTAGTTCACCTCCATCGTGCGTGAATTGCTACGACGAAGATTCATTAAGCTCCCGCGAATGTCCCCGTTTTACAGAGGAGAAGCCGATCCAGGAGTTCCGGGTGAAAAACGTGTCCTTCTCGGAAGCGCGGAAGCTCTTGCGACTCCGCCAACCCTCTGTCCCGAAGTTCGGCACGTTTAGCTCTGTTGAAGCTAAACCGGTGCTGTGTCGGGAAATTGCAACCAAACTAGAGATATAAACGGGACAACTATTGCAGAGAAGGTCCTTGTAGCCAGAACAGTGTCACCTTCAAAATCGACATCAACATTTGCCAGCCTTCAGAGCAGTTCAGCGCCCTTATCACCTAAACCTTCGACTTCGGGAAATAACACCGGTAAATTTATGACGTACTCTGCCCCTGCAAAACAATTCAAGACCAGCTATGTCAGGCAAGACGTTCTGAAAGACAGTGTCAAGACCTCTCCCAAACCATCTAAGGGAAAGCAAAGTTCACGCCACTCTACATGGAGATCCTCTTCTGAAAAATCTTCTGGGGGAAGTACCGATCGGTGACAACTATCTTCGCCGATCAGTACCTCTAATCGGTTCGAGGTTCTCGAACCGAAATTTTATATTGGAAAGAGGTCTTCCCCATGTGGAGGAGATGGATCAGGAGGATTCTGTCGTCAGTGCAAGACGCAATATGCGTAAGCGACAGGATCGTGCTGCTGAACAAAGTGTTAGTCCGACACCCAAAAACAATAAGTTAAACCGACCAGTACCGGACAATATGCAGAAACGTCTTTCAATTTAGAACTTATCTTCTCATATCAGCCATGGCTATCCTACAGTGGAACATACACGAAGTTAGATCACATCGATCAGAGCTTGAATTGTTGCTGTGCCAGCAGCAGCCTTTGGTCGTATGCTTACAAGAGATAAGCTCCATCCCCAGGATACCGTTACCATCAGGCAGTATTCCTTCGTACGCTGTGATTTATCACCGTAGGAGGGTGTCTCGGCACATGGTGGCAATAGGATGTTTATCCGAGATGATATATTCGCCGAATCTGTACCCTTACAATCTGACATCCAATCCGTCGCTGTCAGAATTAAGCTACCCTCCGTCATTTTCACCGTTTGTAGTATGTATTTGTCTCCATCTGCTGACCTTTCGCACGTGGACTTAGAAGAACTGGTTGTGCAGTTGCCTCCACAATTTCTGTTGGTAGGCGATGTGAATGCCCATCACCCACTTTGGGGCTCACCTCGGGCATGTGCGAGAGGTAAGCTCATTGCAAACTTCTTGGACAGTAACAATTTATCACTCTTGAACACCGGAGAGCCCACCTTTCTTTTTGACGCCTTTCACAGTTTTTCATACCTTGATGTAGATATTTGTTCTCCCCAGTTAGTAGTTTCCTTAAGTTGGAATATCATCTCTGATTTGCATTCTAGTGACCACTTCCCATGTCTTATTAGTCTCTTGACGCGTTCTGTTTTTTCCACCCGTTTACCTAGGTGGCGCTTAGATCAAGCCAACTGGGAACTGTGTTCCCGCTTGGCTGAATTTAACTACGACGAGCATGACTCTGTGGACTATTTAGTTGAACATCTCACATGGAACATTCTTTCTGCTGCTGAGCAATCATTCCGCGTTCACCTGGCCACACCCGTCGATTTCCGGTACCTTGTTTTACCGATGACTGCCGGAAGGCTATTCGAGCTCGCAAGCGTGCTTTGCGGGTTTTCCAGCGTCTCCTTACACTGGATAACCGGATAGAGTATAAGAAGTTGGGTGCAAATTCTAGACGGGTTATTAATGATAGCAAAAAATGTCATGGAATAAATTCGTAGGCTCCTTTAATCGACATACACCCGCCTCTGTCGTATGGGAGAACTTAAGACATGTGGCTGGAATATCGACCCATATGCCCATCGCCGACCTCAAAACACCTGCTGGAGCTGTTGTTGATACGTTTGATGTGGTGAACACTTTAGCCAGTGCGTTCGCTCAGGTGTCTAGCTCAGACAATTATTCCTCTGAGTTTCTTACAGTTAAGGCTCAGGTGGAATCTCAGGGATTCTCCTTTCGTTCTGGAAACCTTGAAGATTATAATCACATTTTCACCATGGCAGACAATGCACTTTCATCTTCGCGACACTCTCCACCAGGACCAGATGGTATCCACATCCAAATGCTGCAATATCTCTCTCCTGATGGCAAGGCTTTCCTGCTCGAGGTTTATAACCGTAGCTGGGTTAACGTCACTTTTCCAGACAAATGGCGGGAGGCATTCATCATACTCATTCCTAAACCTGGAAAGGACCGCCATCTTCCTGCCAGTTACCGTCCTATTTCCCTCGCCAGTTGGGCATGAAAAGTGATGGAACGCATGATCAGTGGGCGGTTAGCGTGATGGGTGAATCCCGCAATCTTTCGACTAACATCCACCTTGTCTGGCTGTCAACTCAGATCATGGACGGGTTTCATAAGAATAGTCCAATAGTCGGGATATTTTTGACCTTGAGAGGGCTTATAATACGTGTTGGCGGGCAGGGACTTTACGTTCCCTTCACAGCTGGAATATACGTGGATGCCTACCGTTGTTCATTCTGAAGTTTATGCGTGACCGCGTTGTCCGAGCAAGGCAGAAAAATCTTCTTAAATTCTTTATGGTGGAAGAGAAGAAAAAAGGCAAAATATAAAGACACATGGAATATGTAGGATAAAAAGAAGAAAACGTTGTTGAAGAGAATATAGATTTAAATTATAGTTTAGATCAGAATGAAATCTCAGCTATAACACAACAGGAAACGGCAGACAAGACACTGCGACAAGCTGCTGACAAGAACGCTGACATAGCAGGAGCGATGAACGTGGGACAAATTTATACGGACTTTGAAGCTACTTTAAAACTGAGCCGCTTGGAAGTAAGAGCAACTTTAATTGCAGCGTTACGTCATGTAATAAGACATGTGGATGAAAATGGCCACTCTATAATTTTTCCAGTACCTGATGCTATAGATCGTCCATTCCGGAGATCGCAAAACTTACCAGCTGACCCAGAAGAACTTCTGAAACTACTAAAAGCAACACACACTAGACGGAATGATGATTTAGATGTAAAGGAAGTTTACAAATATTTCGTATTTTCCTATGGTAGGATTGTTTTTGATAGTAGCCAGAATTTGCCTAATTGTTAGGCACACATAAGGCACGATGGAATTACGCACGCAAAAAATGTTCAGAAAAACCATATTTCCTAGCATACCCACACAATCGGCAAATATCCCGTTTAAAAATAAAGCTTATGCAAAGAAGCCAAATACTTATTAATCCCAAACTAACCGCAGTTCAGGATACCTTTTTAGCACCTTCTTTAAGCAATGGAACCACTCCAAAATTAAAACCATTCCAAATCCTACAAATCTTCTAATACAACTAGAACAAATCCTAGACGAAATTCCAGACCAAATAATAATAATAATAATAATAATAATAATAATAATAATAATAATAACAATAATAAATAACTATAACAATAGTACAGTTAGCAATGTAAGATAAATTACGGTGCACAAGCTAAGAAGAGATATAACCGAACAATACTTCAGGACTGGAACAAAGCATTACTCTTTTGCCAACGCAGGTTACATATTACAAAGACAAAATGGCTGACTAAGAAGGATCTTATAAGTGGCTAAATATCGCACAATTAAACGCACAGCGCAGCAGATGTGTTAAGTCTGAATTAAAGAAAACGGCTAAGAGCTAAGATTAGACATTTTATGTATACCTTATACAAACCAAGGTAAACTGTGTTATATTCCAGCCATAGCAAGGGCAGTGTGTTTTTGTGAAGTACCAATGGCTGCAATTATTATATATAATCCAAATCTACAAGTAGTTAATATTGCGTAATTTGCAGATTCACATACAAATTGTATTGAAATAACTTATGACTCTGGTAAATTTGTACTTACCAATCAATACTTTCAATATAGTAACTAAATCGAACCATATTTAAATCAAATTAAATAAATATATAGCAATTTTACCAGCTTAGAACAAATCTATACTTCTGATGCAAATGCCAAATCAGAATGGTGGTATAACAGTTTTAAGGATGCGAGAGGTGAGAAAATGGAGGAAGTAATATCGGAACTAAATCTGGAAATTCTAAATCGACACAACAAATTTCCGACATTTGAAAATCGAGCGGGCGCAACAGCAAATTTGGATTTAACTTTATGCAACCAGTAAGCTGTAAACAAAATGAATAATTGGACTATAGGTCAGGATTTATCTTCAAGTGATCATCACCTGATATATTTTAAATATAACTTAAATCAACCTACATATCAAAAGATTATAGGAGAAGCAATTTACAACTTTAAACTTGTAAATTGGGATCTATTGAGATATGAATTTCACAAATTACACCTTGTTTATGAAGGAAGACGTCTTAAATCTAATAAAAGCAATTCAGCATACAATAAGAAAACAGTACCAGTAATAAGGCCAAAAGAATACTATCATAAGAAATGGACAAATGCGCTACAAAAAAGGCAGAAGTAGAATGAGAAATTACGAAGAATATATCAGAAATCAACGGTAGCAACAACAAGGGAGAGGAACTTAGAAAATTATAGAGAAGCTAAAAATAAGTACAAAAAACTATTGAACGAAGCAAGACAAAATTATTGGAAGCATTTTATAGAGACAGAATTAGAAACAAATATATGGAGGGTCCCCTACAAAATTATTATGGACAAGATTAGAAAATCTGAAATACTGACCACGCTCAAAAAAGATGATGGCAATATGACCACGCACTGGATAAGTTCAGTTAACACCCTGTTAGAGAAATTGCTACCCCAGGATAATAGAGAAGAAGATAGCAATTTGCGTATTCAGAAGGGACTAGAACAGTTAAATCATTATAACAACGAGCATATAATTCTTCCTTTTGATATATCGGGAATTAAGCTAATAACTAGAAAATTAAAAATGAAAAAAGCGGCAGGACAGATGGTATAATAAATGAGGTACTTATAAATTTGGAAGACAAAATTACTCCTTATCTCTTTAAATTATTTAATGACTGTATATGGCAAGGTCGATTTCCATATTCCTGGAAAGAAGCCAAAGTAATTGTTCGAAAGAAGAGCCCAGAAAAAGATCCTAAGGAACCTAAATCTTATAGACACATTTGTTTACTAAACACCCTGGGTAAGCTTTTTGAAGAACTAGCATGCAAACGATTGAAAGAATATAGAGTAATGACTTCAGAAAAGGATGTTCAACTAAAAGCGCTGTAAAGAAACTTATTGATTCAGTAAAAGCATCTCAGTCAAAATATGTAATTGGCATTTTTATTGCCATATCGAGCTGTTGACAACTTAAGATGACCCATTTTATTTGAAAGATTGAGAATAAAAAGTGTTCCCAAATATCTCTATAATATGCCAATGGATTATTGCAAAGATAGAAGAGTATATGCTAAAGGTGCCAAAAATAAAATACTACGGAACATTACCCAAGGACGCCCCCAAGGGTCGATACTAGGCCCAATATTTTGGAACTTAGTACTAGAAACTTTATTAGGCGAGCTAATTGATAACATTTATGTAAAAGAAACCATTGCCTATGCGGATGACAGATTATTTCTTATAGAGCGTGAGAGCAGGAATCAAGTAGAATCAAAGCTGCAAATTTAAGGACAACCTTGCATAACTGGTGCAACATAACAAAACTTCAAATAGCTCCTGCGAAATCAGCCTACATGATATTTAAAGGTATGCTTAAACGGGATCCTACCATTAAATACAACAACTAAATACAATGGGTATACTCATTGAAGATAAATTACATTTTAGACATCATACTGACTACGTGAGAGCAAAATCAGAATCTATTATGATGAAATTAGCGAGAATAGTTCAGTCTCAGATTAGAATTCCGTTCAATACAATAGCATCATACCATACCAATATCATCGCATCGGTTATTACTTACGGTGCACCAATATGGGCTACTCGTATGAATGATGTTGTGATAAAAAACCCACTACGAAGAACACAAAGAAAGGTTTTATTAGGATACACAGGAGCGACTAGCACTTCACCCACTATGGCATTATTAGTTGCTCTGGGCATATGGCCAATAGATTATGTTATTAAGCTAAGAGGTGCGATTTTTTGGCTTAAAAACGTAATTTTGACAAAATAGAGATATAATAGGCACACACTGCTACACGATAAAGGATATAAAATTAGATTAAGAAGACATTGGCAAAATGAATGGGAAAATACTGAGGCGGGCAGAAAAACTTGGCAAAATTTTAATCATCTCGAAAAGGTTACAACATGGACAAATTCAACCAACCAAGGGAAGGCTTCATTACTTATTAAGACGGATCCTATAAAACCTATTGGATGAAAATACGAAAAACAATAAACGATGTATGTGGGCAATGTGGCATACAAGACACCTCGGAACACGCCTTATTTGGGTGCAACAAATACGAGAGTCAGGTAAGTGAGGAAAGGGGAATGCTAGCTGGAAATTATATATATGAAATTTTATATAAACACTTACATATTTTAGCACACAAAGTTAGTAAATTAGCCTGGGAAGAAATATTACCAGTAGAAGCAATAAATAGCGATCATATAGGTGATGTAGAAGTAAGGAAATCTACGAGAATAAGACAAATGCAACAACAAGAACCATAAATTAAATCAATTAGGCACTCATAGGGAGAAAGGGAAGAGACCAAAAAGAAGAGTAAATGTGCTGAAAGAGCGCAAGAGACGGGTTAAGGGAGAGGAGAAGAAGAGGGAAGATAGTGTGCAGGGATGAAATTAGAAAATGAAGATTTGTAGTGAGAAAGGAGTGAAGAAAAGAAGCTGGACAATACGATTCAATTTGCCATACTTATTTTGACATCAACTAACATTTACATATTACTACTTAAATATTATGTATGACCTACAGACATGATAAAGAAAGAAGTTATGTATAAATATATCACTAACAGACTAAAATATGCATTAGAAATTTTTAATTTGTTACTAAACATACTTTGAATTAGTTTAATAAATACTTATGTTGAAGTATAGTTATAATTAGTTTTAATTTACTAAACTGAAATAAAAATTTAGTTTAATGTTTTTTGTTTTTTTTTGCTGCCTTTTTTATAACGCTTTTTTTTTAATTTAGGAATTTTTGGGAAATATAAATTGAGAGTTTTAATGTTTGCGTAAAAAAAGGTAACAAATAAAGAACTTAAATATTATGTTTTGTTTTAGTATAGATATGTTAATCAACTATCATACAAAACAAAGTAAATTTTGGTAATATATATTCAATAGTTAATTTGAATAGTTACTGCCGGCTACCAGCACTAACACCGTGCATGTCGTCGTGAGGAATTGGTTTTGGCTCGCCTGCGCATCGGTCACTGTTTTTTTTTTTTTTTTTATACATAGCTACCTACTCAACGGAGAAGCTGTGTGAGGCACATCTGTCTGTTCACCATGTGCTGCTGGAGTGTGTTGCTCTATCTGTCCCTCGAGCAACTCCTCAACTTCCGGTCTCTCTTTCTGCGGTCCTTGAGGATGACAACCACGTGGTAGATAGGGCTTTTAGCTTTTAACGCTAAGTACCTTTTTTCAAATCGTTTTAGTTCTTCAAGAAAAACGTTATCGTTGGTGAATTTGTCTCTTTCCTTTTTAGCTCTGGGGGTTTACGTTTAGATGAGTTATCTTTTAACTTTTCATGATCGGCCCGGTTTTTAGCTCCCTCTATGGCCATTGCTATATGTTCCTTTATTTACTCTGGGGTGTTATTGTTGACGTTGACCATATTTTATTCCTTATTTCGTTTTATATTTTTAATGTCGCCCCTAAGAATTTTAAGGGCGCTAATCATGCCAGTTGCTTTATTCTCTATTTTTTTTAAATGACACTAGTTTTATATTGATATTTAGTTTTGGTGTTCTTATTTAACCTTGCTTTATGAGCCCCGCTCAGTATTTGAGCCCTCTTAAACATCAACCATCATCATGAAGTAGTTTCCTTTGACTGAATCTTTAAAATATTTATATAGTGGTGGCGACGGTAGCTACATGAGTCTTTTAGTTTGGTTAAAAATCATTCCAACCCAGACAATATTTCAAATGTTGCTTTCAAACACACTCCACAAAGTAAAAACCTAACGAGTGTCTTCATTTATGTCATTTATATACTTTCTATCCATATTATTTTTCTTTTTTCAAATGAAACCTTCATCTAGGAGGCATAGATTTGGAAACTTTTTTTGTTTACGAATAATATTAAAAATCGTCTTGCAATACGCCATCTGCGCAGCTTGACCGTAAGGGAAAACCCCGAAAAATAACCTTATCCGCGTAACTCACCCTAAATGAGATTCGAACTTGCGACTGTTGATTGTGAGGCAGACACGACATACCCAGGCGGACTGTTATAATAACTTGTCTTGTTTAGGATCATGTAAGTAATTACTTTCCTCAGTCTTCTCTTTTAAGTGAAATGAATTCGTCCTTCTAAACACTTTCTCAATTTCTGGAGTATGCACTTGCACATATTTTATTATCGAGTTCCCTAGCAAATACTCCTGAAGTCCACGCTATGGATCTTTATGAATAATAACATTTTCCACTTTATAATCATAAAAGTGTATTCTGTGTGTAATCAAAGAATAAGCAACAAACAACCAGAAACGCTGCAGACTCGCGATTAACCGAATCCTGATTAATGAGGCTGCGTGTAATTGAGCGAGTTGTTGGAAAATAAGCGCACATATTACTTCTTCTACCAGTTCTATGTGCGCACCAAGTAGGTAGAAAAGGTATTGTATTCCACCCAAAAATCGATACCGAAATTACATCGGAAATATATGTATTAATGACCCCTGAATCCAAATAAAGAATTGTTAGAAAAAGGTTCCTCTCTTTCTCTCGCTCTCTCTCTCTCAGTGAGTGTGGAGAGGACAACATAACTCAAAAACGAAAAGTGGGTGAAATACCAAATTCCATATTCAAGTTCAGCATCTCTCAAGGATGCGATCCGATTTTCAGCAAAATTCCCCCATTCCAAATTGCCCTTTACATGGAACATATATAGGAATTTTCGATTTTCTAAAACCTGGCTCTAACGGTTTTGATTGAGCTGCCGTATATTGAAAATATGTACATGGCAAATAAAATGTACATCCTGAATTTCTTGGGAATAATTCCTGTATTGCTCTTTATTCTGAAAGATTGAGGCATAAGTGATAAACCGTAAAAGATACACAAAACTTATGGCACAAAAATGTAGATATCATTAAGAATCACAATTTATATCATGTATAGCTCTTTTTTAGAGCTAACTATTTCCAAGATATTCCCTCTTATTGGTTTTAATTTTAAAATACTTAAGCTTTTCTGAAATGGGAGGTCCTCATCAGTTTCAAATGTCCTTTATTTTACTCCTGTGCTTGAAAAGAGAACCGAATTTCAATGACAGTCACATAGCAACAACTTTTAAAGATTTGCCCGTCGCTTTAGTAAGTGTTTTCCGTTATGTCCTTTCTACTTACAAGGAAGCAAGTAATAAGGCCTTTGTGCCTATGTTCGCGTGATGTAGATAAAAATAATCTAATGTAACAATAGTTTTTTTGCAGAATAGATACAGAAAGTCATGTGAATGAAGCACTTCAGGTTTTTATTTCATTTTATTTATTTTTTATTTTATTTCATGCACAGTAATGCAGATTTAGGTGGTCTGGTAAACGAAATTGAACGGCATCGTAGTGATGCGCGGGCGCTGCTTTTTTGTTGTCAGTCGAAGCCTAATGCCCCTTGCATTGTCGGTGTATCCGACTGTCATGGTGGCGTAGGCCTATCCTAAGCAAGTAGTGCTGTGTGAGTGAAACGTAAAAGGTGTGTGATTTCTCTAAAAACAAACTTTAATGAAAATAAAAGCTGACTTAAGCAAATGTATTACAAAAATTGCTACTGATGACACTAGTGTTACTTTGAATGACAATCCTGAAGTGGAGGAGAACCGACTAGAGCTCCCAGAAGATTCCACATCCTGAGGGACAGGGGTAGGGGTGATCGAAACTACTATATCCCACATTGAAAGATAGCAAAATAAAATAAGAAGAATAAAAATGTCTACGTCTGATCGAGTCTCCCTACCTCGTTGGCGTTATATGCAGTGTCTTAAACAGGCAAGAGCTTAGCTTAAAACAATGAATGTACGTATATGTGTACATAAGCGCGCGCGCGCGCGCGCGCGTGTGTGTGTGTGTGTTTCTTTTTAAGGTCCTTTAACCTGGTAGGTCATATCGTACTATGAATGAATGAATGAATGAAATGGGTGAAATGAGGCTTAAATGATCCAGGATCCATAGCGCTTCAAGACACCCATCTTCTCAAAATAGGGTGGAATCCCTGAAAAAAATGTTATCTGGGTAATTCAGCCTAACGGAGATATGAAATTGGGACTTCTTGAATGTGAAGTAGATTCACCATCACCACATTGCAGAGATGGGCTTTAGTTCATACTGTAATAGGTTTTTATTTTAATTAAAGTGTATAAATTATTCAATGAAAATTAAGAAATTATGACTCAATAAATAATTTACTATACAATTCTAATATTTTTAGTCATTTGCTGCCTATCTGCACATTATCTCAGTGTTATCCGAGTTTATTTCCGTATCCGAGGTAGCCTCGGTCCCAGTTGGCTCAGATAATCAATCGCAAGTCTGCTGTATACATATACAACTTGGACAACAGAAATGCATAATGTAAGCTTTGGCATATCATTTTCACTATCAATGCTAAGAATAATCATAAAACTCATTCGATTATTTGTTAATTTTATTTATTTATTTATTTATTGGTGTAATCAGTCTTCAATAGAGGCAGTGAATGAAATGATAATGATTAACGAGTGATCCCAAATATCTTGGGGTCTCTGATATTTGCCATTTCACGGTATAGAACAATTCTGAACAAAGCTCTATCCAGGTAACCTAACTCCAATCTAGGTTCCAAATTATGGACCACGGCTTAGTAGGCCTTAAATTTGAACTTACATAAATTTAAAGTAATACAGAAACACTATATGGTTTCGAACTATAGAGACTATGCACTATTCTATTGTATCAAGCAAAACACTATTATTTTACCCTAGAAAACAGCGCTATGAAAAAAAAATATGATGTGATTCATTCACATGATTTTCTCTATCTATTCTGCAAAGTATTCTTAAAACTATTATTAATTAATCTACATAATGCTAATCAAGATGAACTTTATCAGAACTGGTCTTATTACTTAGTTCCTTATAATTTCAAGGGAAATAAGTGATGACATCCGCTAAAGTGATATCGCTTTACGATTGACATCAAATTCGCGTCTCTTTGCAGGGCCAGGAAGAAAAAAAAAAGAGATATGAAACTGATGAGAACGTTCTATTTGAGAGAAGTGTAAGTATTAGTAGAAACCAGTAACATAGATTATTTCAGAAAAAGTTAGAGCTACAAAGAAATTGTATATGACATAATCTATTTTAACAAGAGCTACATTTCTTGTACTGTTTTTGTCTAGCTCTTACGGTCTACCAGCTATGCTAAAGTCATTCAGAATGAAGAGGACTTCAGAAGCTATTCCCACAAAATTAGGTATATACCATTTTTTATAAATCTCTTTTAATATAGGTATTTTAATCAAAATCGTTAGAGCAATTTTCAGAAAATTGAAAATTTCGAAAATTGTTCCATGTAAAGGGTAGATTGGAGTTTAGGATTTTCCTGAAAACCTTTGTGCCGAATCCTTATAAGATAGAACTTAAGTACCAAGCTTGGCATTTGAGGGAATTTTCGTTTTTGAGTTATGCTGTTCATGCACGAGCGACACACACACGGACCTTTTTATAAAACTGCTCTTGTTATATTTTGGGCTCTTGAAACATGTATTTCCGGTAAATCCTGTGTATGGAATTGTTGGGTGGAGTGCAATAATCTTCTGTACCTACTATATGCATTGTACATACGTGCTAGAGAAATTAAAATTCATGTTTCTGAAATTGTTCACCTTTGTAGTGTGATATAACTATTGAGAAGTAAAGTATAGGTTAGTTATTTAGGTGTATAGCCTATGTATTGCAAACCCCTTAAAGCTCAGAAAAAATCATGTTACAAACAAATATCTTATGATATATTAGACAGGATGTACTTAGTTACGTAGTTAGTTATTTAGTTGGTTGGTTGGTTGGTTGGTTGGTTGGCTGGCTTGTTGGTTGGTTGGTAGGTTGGTTGGCTGGTAGGTGTGTTGGTTGGTTGGTTGGTTGGTTGGTTGGTTGGTTGGTTGGCTAGCTGGCTGGTTGGTTGGTTGGTTGGTTGGTTGGTTGGTTGGTTGGTTGGTTGGCTGGCTGGCTGGCTGGTTGGTTGATTGGTTGGTTGGTTGGTTGGCTAGCTGGCTGGCTGGTTGGTTGGTTGGTTGGTTGGTTGGTTGGCTGTTTGGTTGGTTGGTTGGTTGGTTGGTTGGTTGGCTGGCTGGCTGGCTGGTTGGTTGATTGGTTGGTTGGTTGGTTGGCTAGCTGGCTGGCTGGTTGGTTGGTTGGTTGGCTGGTTGGTTGGCTGGTTGGCTGTTTGGTTGGTTGGTTGGTTGGCTGTTTGGTTGGTTGGTTGTTTGGTTGCTTGGTTGGTTGCTTGGTTGTTTGGTTGGCTGGCTGGTTGGTTGATTGGTTGTTTGGTTGGTTGTTTGGTTGCTTGGTTGGTTCATTGGTTGGTTGATTGGCTGGCTGGCTGGTTGGTTGTTTGTTTGTTGGGTTGGTTGCTTGGTTCGTTGTTTGGTTGGTTGGTTATTGGGTTGGTTGGTTGCTTGGTTGGTTGGTATTTTGGTTGTTTGCTTGGTTGTTTGCTTGGTTGCTTGGTTGGTTGGCTGGCTGGTTGATTGGTTAGCTAGCTAATTTCCTGTAGCTCCTATGGAGCATAGGGCATCGTTTCGAAGTTACAGCGATCGGATTTGAATTTCCAGTTCGTGAGTTCGCCGCTATGAGCCATGGTGACGAGGGATTGGCTAATTGTCCACGAAAGGCACTGTAGGACGAAATAACGACTTCAGGACACGAAAAATATTGGTATTCTGCCAAGGAACCTTCTTCTTTCAAGGTATAGGGTTCTTTTAGGTGCAAATAAGCAGTTCGCGGGACCACCAGCTTTACTTCCTTCCAAAGGAAGCCATGCTAAGGATTTTTACGCCCGAAGAATTTGATCAACATCGCTAGGTTTGAAAGTTCAATCTTGTGTTATAGGGGCTAACATAGCAACCACTAGAACACGGAGGGCGACCTACTACATGTAATAGCTGTCGTTTAAAGGAGAAATGATATAAATGAACTGTGGCAAACATTTTTAATGCGGAACAAAACCACAGTGGTGAAATATAATATTGTGAACAACTGCATATTGCAACTACAGTCAATAGATATAACTACATATTTTATCTACAGTAGGTAGATACAGCTGCATATTGTACCTACAGCCAGTAGATACAACTGCATATTGTAACTACAGTTAATAGATACGACTACATATTTTATCTACCGTCGGTACATACAGCTGCATATTGTAACTACAGCCAGTAGATACAACTGCATATTGTAAATACAGCCAGTAGATACAGCTGCTGCATATTGTAACTACAGCCAGTAGATACAACTGCATATTGTAACTCAGCCAATAGATACAACTGCATATTGTAACTACAGCCAACAGATACAACTTCATATTGTAACTACAGCCAATAGATACAACTGCATATTGTAACTCAGCCAATAGATCCAACTGCATATTGTAACTACAGTTAATAGATACAACTACATATTTTATCTACAGTCGGTAGATACAGCTGCATATTGTAACTACAGCCAATACATACAGCTGCATATTGTACCTTCAGCCAATAGATATAACTGCATATTGTAACTCAGCCAATAGATACAGCTGCATATTGTACCTACAGCCAATAGATACCGCTGCATATTGTACCTACAGTCGATAGATACAGCTGCATATTGTACCTACAGCCAATAGATACAACTGCATATTGTAACTCAGTCAATAGATACAGCTGCATATTGTACCTACAGCCCATAGATACAGCTGCATATTGTAACTACAGCCAATAGATACAGCTGCATATTGTACCTACAGCCAAAAGATACAGCTGCATAGTGTACCTACAGCCAGTAGATACAACTACATATTGTAATTAAAGCCAATAGATACAGCTGCATATTGTACTTACAGCCAGTAGATACAACTGCATATTGTAACTACAGCCAATAGATACAGCTGCATATTGTAACTACAGCCAGTAGATACAACTGCATATTGTACCTACAGCCAGTAGATACAACTGCATAGCCAATAGATACAGCCGCAATTGTAACTCAACCAATAGATACAGCTGCATATTGTAACTACAGCCAATAGATACAACTGCATATTGTAACTCAGCTAATAGATACAACTGCATATTGTAACTACAGCCAAAAGATACAGCTGCATATTTTGCCTACAGCCAATAGATACAGCTGCATATTGTAACTCAGCCAATAGATACAGCTGCATATTGTATCTACAGCCAATAGATACAACTGCATATTGTAACTACAGCCAATGGATACAGCTGCATATTGTAACTCAGCCAATATATACAACTGCATATTGTAACTCAGCCAATAGATACAGCTGCATATTTTACCTACAGCCAATAGATACAACTGCTTATTGTAACTCATCCAATAGATACAGCTGCATATTGTACCTACAGCCAATAGATACAACTGCATATTGTAACTAATCCCAAAGGATACAGCTGCATATTGTAACTCAGCCAATAGGTACAACTGCATATTGTAACTCAGCCAATAGATACAGCTGCATAGTGTGCCTACAGCCAGTAGATACAACTGCATATTATAACTACAGCCAATAGACACAGCTGCATATTGTACCTACAGCCAGTAGATACAATTGCATATTGTACCTACAGCCAGTAGACACAACTGCATATTGTAACTACAGCCAGTAGATACAACTGCATATTGAAACTACAGCCAATAGATACAACTGCATAGTGTACCTACAGCCAGTAGATACAACTGCATATTGTAACTACAGCCAATAGATACAGCTGCATATTGTAACTACAGCCAGTAAATACAACTGCATATTGTACCTACAGCCAGTGGACACAACTGCATATTGTAACTACAGCCAATAGATACAGCTGCATATTGTTATTTCAGCCAATAGATACAGCTGCAATTGTAACTCAGTCAATAGATACAGCTGCATATTGTAACTACAGCTAATAGATACAACTGCATATTGTAACTCAGCTAATAGATACAACTGCATATTGTAACTACAGCCAATAGATACAACTGCATATTGTAACTCAGCTAATAGATACAACTGCATATTGTAACTACAGCCAATATATACAACTGCATACTGTACCTACTGCCAATAGATGCAGCTGCATATTGTAACTCAGCCAATAGAATACAACTGCATATTGTAACTCATCGAATAGATAAAACTGCATATTGTAACTCAACCAATAGATACAGCTGCATATTGTAAATCAGCCAATAGATACAACTGCATATTGTATCTCAGCTAATAGGTACAACTGCATATTGTAACTACAGCCAATAGATACAACTGCATATTGTAGCTCAGCCAATAGATACAACTGCATATTGTAACTACAGCCAATAGGTACAAATAAATATTGCAGCTACAGCCACTATTAAGTATCGCTTTTAAGACACTACATGTTATGTAAATCAGACATTTAAAAGGTCTATAATTGAGCCTTTTAGCATGATACCCTCCAGTTTATTCATCTCTACCATATGCACGCTCATGGTCACAGTGCGAAAGATGGTCACAATGAAACAAGGTCAATAGCAGGACAGACTCCTTCAATAAAAAGATCAAAACAATGATACAAAGAAAAGCATTCTGAAACAATAAATAAAACGATTCTTCTTCGTAACCCTGTTATTATGCGAAACTATTGTTGATCACATAACTTCATAACTTTGCCCAATATCCCTTAACTATCATATGACTAGTCACCTCTCATTGACTACTGTGATAGAATAGGCGGTTGTGTGGTGTAAATTAGTTCCTTTATAAAATGAATAGTTACATTAATATAACCGAAGATGATGATCAAATGCGCATGTTTATAGCTGCATGAATCAAATAAATGATGTAACAAAAGTCAATGCACCTAAAAACATCTGATGTGTTCCATTCACAAGACTTTTTCTACATCTCTGTTACATATTATTGTTAAAAAAAAACTTATTCTTCTGTCTACATCATGTTAATCGACATAAACATTAGCAGAAATTGTCCTAATTACTTGGTTCCTTGTAAGTATAAGGGAAAACATCTAATGTGTTCCATTCAATATGTCCTCTAGCTTTTCGGCAAACAAACCTTTATTCAAAAGATAAATCTGTTATCTACATCATGCTAATGAAGATAAGCATAAGCAGAATTAGTCATTATTAGCTCCTTGAAAATAGAAGGGAAATAAGGAAATGCACAGGCTAAAGCGATAAACTCGTCCTTTAAAAGCCGGTCCCTATGCGAAACAATTGAAATTTCAATCTCTATGCTTTTCAGGAGTAAAGAAACGAGAAACGAGGAGAAAGAGTATGAGAAAAGTTAGGTGGCTAAAATTTAAAATAATAATCCGGAATATCTTGAAAACTGTTAACTTTACAAAAAAAATTTGTATAAAATGAATTATGTGTTTGAATGTGCTGTACATGTTTTGTGTAGTAAGTTTTTGTATATCTCTTACGGTTTTACAAAAGTCAACTAGAAGTAAGAGATCTTCAGAGGATATTCCCATAAAATTCAAGATGTACATTTAGTTTGTCATTAAAATATCTTAAATATACGGTATTTTAATCAAAATCGTTAGAGCCAAATTTGAGAAAATCAACATTTTCGAAAAAATATTCCATGTAAAGGGTAGTTGGGGGTGGGGAGGAGTTTCTTGAAAATCTTCGTGTCGCATCCTTGAAAGATACCAAACTTAAATTCCAAGTTTGGTAAGTAACGGTCTTGTCGTTTTTGAGCTATGCTGCCCACAGTCAGACAGACAGACACACAACCACACATACACGGAAAGGTTTTCTAAAATGTTTTTTTTTTATTCAGGGGGTCTCAAAACATTTATTTCCGGTGAAATCTCGGTATCGAATATTTGGGTGTAATACAATACCTTCTCAAGACACTATGTACATAGTATGTATGGAGAAAGTAAAAAGTGCACATTTTTATCAACATATTCAACCAGGAGGATCCTTCGTTTTAAATCTGCCTCTCAGATATCGAACGCACATACATATATCATGTCGGTGTGTTAAAATCGTTTTTCCGCCTCACTTTGCAAGCATAGGGTTTACTTTATAAAAATCTAGGATTACCACGTAACCACGCTTAAACATTCCACCAATCCTACATATCCATCTGTCCATACTATTTCATCAATTACACAATGGGCCGCACCGTGGCCGAGGGGTTCAATCCCAAGCGACCGCATGTGAGATTTGTGGTGGACAAAGCGGCGGGTTTTCTCCGGGTACTCCGGTTTCCCCCGCCATCGCATTCCACCGGGGCTCCATAATCATTCTTGTATCATCAGTGTCACCGCCTGCGGTGCCATAAGTAGTTAAAGCGGGCGTTAAACGCTACCAAAAAAAAAAAATACACAATACTGAATAATGCCATGCAAGATAAGCACATGTTAAGTGAAACGAATATGTGACAGTGACGAATGCGTCCGCTCTCAAGTTCGCTTTGGTATGCGAGTCGGCGCAGTTGGAGACCTTGGAATGCGTGCATTCACAACATTGGAAGTACGGCGCGACAGTAACCGGAACCTTCGGATTACGACTCTGGATTCTTCCAGAATCTACTGATACCAGAAACTACCAGAAAGTTATGTAGCGTCATTTTCTAGCTATAAAAGAGGAAGAATTGCGAGCCGTGTATAGTGAATTGTAGTGAATCGTGAGTGATGCAGTGCTATATGCGCAGTGGTGTGCAAGCCGTCAACTCTCTACGCGTCGAAATGTCGAGTGAATTGTTTTCAGCTATGAATTAAAAACTTAATTTGTAACCAATTTATAAGTCAATAAAGGCATTTGTTACACTGGTGTTAGGGATATGGAGGACATTATGAAAAGTTTTTTGCCCGAAATGAAGGAAATGAAAACCGGAATGGAGCCCGGACTAGGGAATATAGATGAGAAACTGAAAACCGGAATTCAGGAAATGGAAATCGCATTAGAGAAGATTGATTAGAATATTGAGATAATGCAACTCGGCATGCAGAAGATCAACTTTTCGGCGTGAAGAAGGTCATGGGGGAGCTGGAAGGAAAAGTGGAAGAGCTTAGGGGAATGTGGAGAGCCTTGGCTATCGCGTTGACGAACTGGAAGACCCCGGGAACGAGTTTGTGCCCTGAAGGGAAGACCCGACAGTGGCACCAAGGAAAAGGTGGAAAAGGTGCTCGACAGAAGGCCTTGAAAGACGAGATGCCAGGACACGACACAACATCCTCATGCATCAAGCTATCCAAGGACGACGGGACTGCCTACTCCTTCGTCGCTGAGAGCGTGACGCTGAGACACAACAGTACCTAATGCTCGGCGATTATAAGACGATCCACGAGGCGTTAACGGTAGCCCTTAGAATGTAAATGGCCAAGATTACAGCACTCCCTGCCCTGACGATTAGGAGTTTTTGGTACACTAGCAGTTACCGAGAATCAGCCCAGGGACAACGACGAAGATCTTTCAGTGGCTTGTGTTGGGAGTGTGCCAGCCGGGACACCTAGCACGGAAATGTTCACACCAAGACGTCGATCAGGCAGCGCCGGCGCATAGACAGGAAAGCTCGGGCTTTAGGATGGAGAAGCTGACGGCTGGGGTAAACGAGAAGATCAGGAGTACTCGGTGCTGCGTAGAAAGAATGTCAACAAAGAATGACTACAACAACCTTCAAATGGTGTGTGGTTGACTCGGGCACCTGGTGAAGGACTGTACGAAAACGAGACGAAGACCGTCACACAGTATGTGTTGGGGATGTTACCGCCCAGAGCACCTACTGAAACTCTGACTGCAATCTCGTCGATTGGCAAGCGGAACACGAATACGACCCGACTGGCGAAGGGCACACCTTAGTCATTACTGCCATATCCTTGGTTGACGCTATGTGCCTTAGACAGAGGGATCGCCCTCCGTGGTGTAATGGTTACCATGCTAACTTCATACACCCAGGTCGCGGGTTCAAACCCGGCGGAGGACGATGGATTTTTTCGGGTGTAAAAATCCTTAGCGTGGCTTCCTTCGGAAGGGAAGTAAAGCCGTTGGTCCCGTGTCGTAGATTTACGGCACGTAAAAAGAACCTCAAGCCTGATTGAGAGGCCTCTGAGCAAAATTAAGCGGTCTTTCACGCCCAATTTAGAATGGGACGCTGAGAACCACAGTAGTTAAAGAGCGTCCATAAATAACACGCCATTTATTTAGACAGAGGGACAGAAGACAGCCTCATTGCGGACGGCTGGATATGAGGAAAATTGTGCGGATACTAGAGGACACTGGTGCAGCCATGACCATAATTTGACCAGAAATTGTAGAGGGCTTACCGACAGGGAAACCAAATTGACTCTATGAGATAAAGACGACATAAGGCGAAAACTTGCTAGCGGAGAAGGTCTTGCTGGAGCTGACCTTGGGACGGAGCGCCATAAGTGTGTGTATTAGTCGCAAGGGTAACTGAAGAGGTGATATTAGAGCTGGGTGTCCTCAGGAGCCATGGTAGGAGGGTCTTGTGACTTGGCGAAGACGAGGTGGTGCTCCGGAGTTCCGACGGGCATTCCAAAGTCCGCAGGCTGACCCTGAAGGAGAGTGTGCCGGCCGCTAGAACGCGTCTGGTAGACCGACTGTGAAAGACCTATTCTCAACACACCCTGGGTGCCGGCAAGAATATGGAGACCTGTTACGATCGTTAAACCAGGAGGGAAGGCTACTGGCTGGAGGTTAAGGCGTGGTTGTATCGTGGAACCTGGACTAAAGGGCGTAAGTCCAAGTTCCAATAACCATGAGTAGGACCGTGCCGTGTTGTGGATAAAGTCAACGAGGTAGTCGACCGCAGAAGAGGCGGGTCGAGTAAACCACTACAATGTTGAAGACCAGCCCTGAGGAGCGAGCAGTGTGACATTGCCCTATGCAACCGCTCTCAAGTTCACTTTGGTATGCGAGACGGCGCAGTTGGACACCTCGGAATGACTAACAACACAGGAAGTACGGCGTAACGGTAACCAAAACCTTCGGAACGCGACTCTGGATTCTTCCAGAAGCGTCGGTTCCCACAAGCTTCCAGAAAGTTGTGTGACGTCAATTTATAGTTTTATTAGGAAGAATACTTGCAAGCCGTGTGTAGTGAATTGTAGTTAGTCGTGAGTGACTGCAGTGTGAGCGCGCAGTGGAGTGCAAGCTATCAACTGTCAACGCGTCGTAACTTCGGGTGAATTATTTGCAGCAGTGAATTAATGAACTTATTTATAGCAAATTTTAAGTCAACAAAGACATTATTAAAATACTAATCAGGCCGCGAAACTTGTTACTTGATGAATCGCATCTTACGTATGGATTCGTTGACGGTCAGCAGCGTAGAGGGAGAGATAAGTAAACACTCCAATCCTTTCTTTTACCCTAAAGCAATGAAGTATACATCTACTGGATGTTCATTTTAAATTGGACCCATTGCAGTTTGCTCTTGCTCTAAATTACGCCACTGTTTTGATACGACTTTTACTTCCACGGAGTTTACAAAAGCGGAGTAGGAATGTGTCGAATAAGTTGCCTATTTCGCACGGCTTAAGTACTATCATGGCACTCTCTATCGATTTCACCCCTCACGAAGATAACCGGAATCAAGGGGTTACTGCTTAGGTTTAAACTATACATTTCAATTCCTGTATTGTAGTAGACTGTTTAGCAGCATCTGCATCAGGATATCTAAATTTCATAAGCACTCTAGTGAAAAATCTACCTATTGCATTTTCCTTGTTTTATTTAAAAACATTTAATTGAGTTTTACTTATATGGTTCTCAGCGTCTCATTCTATATTGGGCGTGTAGACTGCTAAGTTTTGACTTATTTATTACGCATGAGGTTCCTCTGTTGCCATAAATCTATGACATGAGACCACTGTCTTTACTTCCCTTCCAAAGGAAGCTATGCTACGGATTTTTATAATCCATCGCCTTTCGCCGGGTTTGAACCCGCGATCTCAGGAACTAGAGGCTGGCATAATACTGGAGGACGACTGTTTTGTTTACAATAGGATCAATGTGGCGGAAAAAGTGTATAAACGGGGAGAGAGGGTAGCATATTCTGATGGCGACGCAAGCATCGCGAGCTGCCACTACCTGACCGGCCAGGCAACTATTCTCCTAGCCGCCGATTCTTCAACAACAACGCCACGAGAACACAATAGCCGGACAAACAAAAGGTAATTGTCAAGTTTCTGAGTTGAGCAAATCGCTTCTCGAAACACCTTTTTGTGTCCGAAGCGATGAGTTACTACTACAAGAGCAAGTGTTGTGCCACGTCGAGTGTCTTAGTAGCCAATAAAGCATGTTTAACAGAAACTGGTGTTTCTCAATTGTTAGATCGGTGTCAGGAGTGGAATACAAATTCCGCCCTGGAGCAACTAATTCAACAACTAACTATTAAGTGAAATGCTCACCATTAAATCTGGAATGAAGAGTAAATTCCGGTTTGGAGAAAATGGAGACTGAAAATTTAGAATGTAAATTTCGGAATGGACAAAACGGGAGATGGAATGGCAATAGAAAAGATAGGCGAAGATGACCAAAATGATGCGGGAGATATCGAGAAAAATAGACGAATGACTGGCCGGCGTCGAGGAAGACGAAAGATGAAAGATCATGGCCAAAGCCTTAACGTCCTGAACGACTTCGGGGAACATCTTAATGTACTGGAAGGAAGGGTTGACGGCATCGTCAAGAAAGTGAACGTCATAGTAGAAGAACTACTTAACTTAGGGACGTGATACGAGATACCTGGACGTGACACATCTGCGCGCTTCAAGTCACCGAAGCACGACGGCACGTCAACGTTCGAAGTCTTACGCTGACAGTTCGCTGTCGTCACTGCCCACAACCGTTGATCGACAGAAGAGGAAGTAGCATAGCTGATAACTAGCCTCCAGGGACGGGCAGCGGAAGTTTAGAACGTCGGCGTCGTCCAGAAACATCTGGGAGGTCTTCGAAAACCGCTTCACAAACCATCGCTTGGCCACAGCCCGGTATCCTGGAATACTAGTTCCAGCACTCAAAGAATTTTTAAAATGCCACGGAATGGTTCAAAAAAGAGATAAACGTCGCCAAAGGATGTAAAAATGCTGAAATACTCCACCAAATTCCCCAAAATGCATGGAAAAGTGCTAAAAAAAGGCTAAAACATGATGTCCAAAATTCCTAAAAAGAACTATTAAAACCACTATTACATGTAAAAATCCTGAAAAAAGGTCCTCAAAACCCCAAAAAGCCATAGAAAAGTGCTAAAAATCGCAAAAGCATGTAATACTGGAAACGGGTGCAGAAAATCACTCAAAATGCATGTAACTGTGGTAAGGTTGCTAACACTTTACAAAATACTGAAACAGTCCTTCAAATGTCCCAGATTCCTGCAAAAAGTGTTAGAATTGCTATAACATATCAAAGTAATGGGAAAAAGTCCCATATTCCCCAAAATGTAAAGAGAAACGCAAAAAATGGCTAAAACATGTTGAAATACCGAAAAAGGTAACTCAAACGTCCGAAACTCCAAGAAAAAGATGTTGAAATTGCTAAAAACTGTCAAAATATGAAAAGATTCCCCCAAATCACCAAAGTCTATGGAAAAGTGCTAAAATCGCTAGAAAATTTTAAAATGTAGAAATAAAAATGGCCTCAAAATCCCAAAATGCCTGTTCCTACGTCCCGTGAGCTGTTTTAAAGCGACTAAAATGACATTAAGAGAACACCAAAACACCTTCAGAATGTCTTTCAACATCTTAAAGTGTTTGTGATGTGAATTCGAATGACTAATCTAGGGCCGCCCACTAGGCGAAATGCAGAAAAATTCAACCCCCTCTTAGGGGAAGACAAACCTGGCCCACGTCTTAATAAAGCTGTAAGGACAAATCTGGTCCATGCCTCAATTATGTTTAAACGGATCTTCGCGGTAGATGTTCTGTACTGGCCCATGGCAGAACGCTTTAGGGAAAAAACGTATGTTTACCGCGACCGCTCAAGACAGATCTAAAAAAACTAGCCTTCATCTTTACCCTGCCGGTGCAATATAGGTCTAAGAATCTACCATTTATTATGCAAGTTGTATCCATTTAATTTCGAATTTAAAAATATTAAGTAGAAGAATATTAGAATAAACATTTTTTGCAATATTTTAAGGAAAGTCCGGCCCTTCTGGCCCATATGACGGGCCATCCTTGCTTTAGGATGTAGGTTACCGGTGAGAGTAGTTGCAACGACCTTGACAGACAAATGGGCGCTTAGGAATGTGCAACATTATCTTACAAATGAGGCCAGCCCAATGCTCCTTTGTAACCTCAACAAATCATGGTGTTTTTCCCCTTCAGTTGTTGTGACATCAAAACTGTAGGAACTTATACTCTGCAGAATAAAATAAAAGATTTAATTTGTGGTAATTAGTGAATTTGAAGTTACATGAAAGCTGTATTTCGCCTTCTACTGAGGACAATAAAAATCATTCGAGAAAGATATTAGTGTTCACCATCAGGTTCGATAGGTATCGTAGCTTTGGAAATTACACGCACTAACTGACTGAGAAATTAGCAATACAATAAAGGAAGGGTGGAAAAAGCGTCCGGAATGTTTGCTGCAGGTTAAAAGCTCTCCTCTTCCCTTCGGTATGAAACACTCCACTAAACTGTAAGGCAATGTGAGTTGTGATAAAAAATATATATAGTGCAGATTATGTAAAAGTTCGTTTGCTAAATATGAAATATTTATTTCGTTTAAAGGAAATGTATAAATAATGCAGACTGCTGTGATTCTAGGTTTACGGGAAATTTCACTTGCGGTGTAACCTGTTTGCTTAATTTTTTGAGCTTCCACTGAAACCAAAAAACGCAGACACATCTATACAAGTTATTGACCCTGATAAAAACTGCAGTATAATATATTGGTAAAGATCACCTATCACCAATTAACAAAGTAAGCCAGGTATCGAAAAGAAATCTTAGGATACAATTACTGATCTTTGAACTCACCACAACATTGCCTTCGAACGCAGTCATTCCTGTACGAAAATGGCACTAAGCTGAAAACAGAACCACCTACTGTGACTGGAATAGCAACTCGTATAGATCATGAACTCCGAGTCTGCATGGTCTGATAGAATTCTTTCCCTCTTGCACACCCCGCCAGCAACACCACAAGCACCAGCACTACTGCTGCTTTCAGATTGAGGTTTCTGCGTTACCGTAATAGACAACAAATGTGTGTGTGTGTGTGTGTGTGTGTGTGTGTGTGCAAGGTGTGCTACAAAACTAGGTCAGTCGCATCTAGAAGTGGGGGAGGTCAGAAACCGTTACAGCCAGCCAATCTGTGTCACGATGTACCGGTTCCTTAAGCTTAAACCACACCTTTTCAGAGTTTCCTTTGCGGCACTTTCGCTGCTAAACAGATATATATACTATATTATCACTATAGTACATAAATATATACTCGAACATAAAGAAATTCTATTTTAAATATATCCTAATAGCTTGCTTCTTATTTCAATATATCCGTCTCCAATTTACAACAGAAATAAGGAAGTAAAATAAAGGGAAATGTTTTCCTTTATGAAAATAATAACATTGAATCCCCCACGCTCTCGCGCGCGCTCTCTCTCTCCATTTCTCTTATAACCTGCTTTCTCGTTTTCAGTTATTATTTCGTCGCAAAATCCTAACGCTGTACAGTTCACGAAATTGAAAGTTAGAAATGTCATCTGGTAAAGACATGAAAGTTAGATACAACTACTACCACTACCACCACCACCAAAATGTCTACTGCTCCTTCCACTACCAGCATGAATGCCTCTATTGCTATAACCTCAACTACTCTTATTACCATTAATACTGCTATAGACCGCGCCGTGGCCGAGGGGTTAGACCATTCGCCTCTCAAAAAGGCGGCCCGGGTTCGATCCCAGGTAACCACATGTGGGATTTGTGGTGGGAAAAGCGGAGCAGGGGCGAATTTTCTCCGGGTTCTCCGACCCCCCTCATCGCATTCCGCCTGTGCTACATTTTCATTTCACATATCATGGACGTCCTCGCCTGCTGTGTCATAGGAGTAAACGCGGGCGTTAAACACTAATACCGGTACCACCGCTACGGTTACTGCTGCTATTGCTACCACAATCAGCGCCATTTGTTTTACCGCCGCGATTACCACTGTTACTTACTCTCGCTACTAATATTGTCACCATGTCTACCAACATACTTGCTGATACTGCTACGATCGTTATTACTGTTATCGCCATTACTATAGTTTTGTCATAGTTATTTGACTTAAAACCGAGACAAAATTACCATTAAGTTATAACTTGCACGTTACTAATGATGGTACAATGTCAGTACAATGCAAGTTAATATTTTAAGAGAAGTCCACAAACTAGAGTACAATTCCTATGTATTTTGACTTTTGACACTCTTTTTTTTTATGAATTTCACATGAATTTCCTTTAAAGGCATTATATTTTCTTACACCAAGCGTACTTTGCAGAAGGTTTCACAGAATCTGAAAGCTTTGACATTTTTGTACTTGCAATTGCGTTATAAAATCCCAAGCAACTATGTTTTAACATCGTGTATTGTACATCAGGAATTGTTCTACTCGATCCCAATCTGTCCTATTCATTCCAGTGAATGTACGTTAAGGGGAGTACCATCTAGATTAGCACCATGTTCAGGGAGAGAAAACTAAATCTGGACAATATCTGAGAGCTTGGAATACTGTTCAGAGGGACATAACTTTTGAAGAACGTTGTCCAGTTCCTATAGGTAATGAACCAATGCTTCGCTTTCTCTTTAAAAAGGAGTTAGGTTTACTGTCTCATCAAACAAAACGTCTTTACCAATGTTTTTCAATATCAGCCTATACAAATGGCTTTTACGAAAGTAAACAATCAAAATGGTTAGGTTTAGTGAATGAGTCATTCCATTTCAATAGATAATGAATGAAAAAATTACAAAAATGCATCATGAATTTCATTATGAAATGTTGCATTCTGTGATTCTGTCACAAGTATCAATAAATCTGTAACCTTCACTGACAACATCACCATTATATTTTATCTTTCAAGGTTTCAATTACATCCAAAAAATTAGTTTAGCCTCATTTATTGAAACCTGTTTCGTATTAATTCTTGCAATGAACAGTTGAA